>CM062817.1:338541551-339075720 GCA_031772625.1 Pinus tabuliformis
CTTGATTCCACTTTCATGGTAGTGGCATTTGATTGTACAATAATCATTTCGTATATACATTGTTAGCATCAACTAAATTTGTGTTGAATTTTCATCCCTCCATGGTTCTCTAACCTAAGTAATTTCTCAGTTAAGGCACCACATATGCGATATAATGGCCAAGTAATCTCTTGCATGTTTTTTCTTACTTCAAGGGAATGTTTCCCTAGACCTAGCTTAGTCTCCTTAGCAATACCTGCAAGATAAAAATCTACATACCATCATTTTGTTCTCTTAATGTCTATGAATAGGTAAAGAGAAATTTCGAATGAAAAGTCCATGGTTGGCTCCCAACAAGAGGGCAATAATCACATACTTTGCCAACAAGCTTATCCAAAAACATATAAAATCTTTGTTACAAAGGGGTAGTTGGGTAGGTGGCCCCAGACCCCCAATCAAGCGACCAATAATTATAACTAATTAACTATCATGTTCCAAGGCTAAAGCACCCTGAATGTATGCCTAGCCCATCTAACACAAAGTTGGGTATTCAAACTTAGTTTCTTCAAGTTGAAGATAGAAATATTACTCCTTTGGTAGGGGATGTAGGTTCATCCACTACAGCTTCAGTATAATATTTTGGTTGGATTTCATATCTTTGTACCTTAGGAAGCCTAATTGTACCTGCAAATGATAGAATATGAGTTTCGTTGGATGGTGTGGCACTACGAGGTCGTGGTGGGGTGAGTGATGATGTTGGAATGGAAATCCTACCTCTACTTATAAACCTACCCCTAGAATCTCTTTCCTTGTGCATAAATATGTTTTTATCATTTTTATTAATGAAAAGACTTCTAAAAATAAATCCTATATACACTTTCCTAGCAACAGCGCCAAAATGTTTGGTAATTTAATTGAGTTTAAATTACTGCATAAATTATTGACTAGGGCTTGTAAACTGATGAAGTTTATGTGCACTAGTTGTGTTATGATTCTTTATTAAAGGAGTAAATTGTAAAATTAGGATGGTTTCATGCACATGGTTTATCTAAGAAATTGTGACTCTTGCAAGAAAGCAAAATATCACACTGACATAAATTAAACTAAATTAAAGTGCATAAGTAAATGGAAAAACCAAATCCAAGTTCTCTTTAAGTTTGGAAAAAAGAAAACTAATCTAAAATTGTAGAAATTAAATATCACACCAGCACGATTAAATCTACTTCTTACTGACATAAATGAAACTAATCTTAAGTACAGAAATAAAATATCACACTGCCAAATATGAATCACACTTATCAAGCCTTGGAAGAATTATACTTCTAACTTCAATTAAATGATTCTATTCTTCATGTGTACAATAGATCTCTTCTTAATTTATTTCCTTCATCCTTCACATAACGAAACGATTAAATCTATAAAAGAAATCTTCAAAAAACTTGGTCATAGAAATTTGTTCTCACTGTCATAAGCATTCACTGAAAGTCAAAACTAAAATATTAGCAATGTTTCCCCAGTCCTTAGTCTCCTTATCAATACCTACAAGATAAAAAATATACATACCATCATTTTGTTTTCTTAATGTATATAAATAGGTAAAGATAAATTTCTAACTCAAAGTCCATGGTTGGCTCCCAACAAGAGGCCAATAATCACATACTTTGCCAACAAGCTTATCCAAAAACATATAAAATATTTGTTGCAAAGGGGTAGTCGGGTGTCTCTAGGCCCCCAATCAAGTGACTAGTAATTCTAACTAAGCTATCATGTTCCAAGACTAAAGCACCTTGAATATACACCTAGCCCATCTAACACAAAAATGCGTGTTCAAACTTAGTTTCTTCATTGTTGAGAATGATAGTGACTTTCTTCCAGGTTAGAAACATTGCATACTGCATTTTATAAGTTGCTATAACATAGCTATCCTATTTGAAGACTAAAGAAACTGTAATCTATGTTTATCCCATCTAAGTTTCTAATACAAAATTGGTTGTTCAAACTTAGTTTCTTCATCGTAATGACTTTTCTTCTAAGCTAGAAAAATTACATATTTTAATCTGGCATAATATTTCCTCCTTGAATTGGTTTTCCCCAAAGCAATTGTACTAGCGCATATTAAATATTTCAAGTTCTGGCATGAAGAATAAGGGCAACACTTATGAAAATGAAAGTAAGGGTATCTTATCAATCTTTTCATCATGACTATAAACTAATAAAACTAGATAGCCCTGACACTTGGACCAAGAAACACTTATAAGTTTCTTACTTCTATTGGTGAAAGTGTTTCTTGTCTAATACAGGCTTCAATTGGAACAATAGCCACTAATGCAGTGGAACCAATGGAAAATGCCTTGAAATTGGTTGTCGAAGTAAGCACTGATTTTAAAAGTGGAAGAAAGTTAACAGCCCTCACTTGAGCCTCCAACAAAATGTTCATTATAATGTTGTATCTTAGTAGAATTGTACAAATAATTTCCTGGTAAATAACCTCAACTAGTATAGAAAGTTATTCCAATGCATGTACACTAAAAGTTAAAACTACTAGTATTTTGGTGATTTTTTCAAATATGGTTGCAATAAACAATACCTTGGCTTGAAAATGTTGTGCTAGCGTTGGTGATTCTTCATGGATTACTTTTGGCATATTTGGAAACAATTGATTTTGATTTATAGGATAGTCAATCTTCATGTTTGTTTCTGAATGCACCTTTTGTTTAGGATCAATTGGTGTTCTATGATTGATGCATGCATTTTTCAGACACCATGCTAGCCATTCTTATTTATCTATTGGCTGAGGGTTCTGGAAACCAAATTAAGGATTTACTGTATTTAATATTATCTGCTTTAGTTGTTAAAGATGGAACATTGAATATAACTTCCATATTATGACCTAATATATGTTAAAACTTAGAAGGGCCTATGCAATACTTTTCCAAGATTTTCCAAGTCAACATATAATTTGGATGTTAGAATCCTGACTGAGCAATATCCATCCTTTTTGCTACATAAACAGAAAGAAACATGTAGCCTCTATTATTTATTTAATAGTTATTTGGATTAAAGTTATGGAACCTGATATGTGAATTGGGAGTATTCTACGATGGGTCAATGTAGATGCAAATTGTGCTCATCAAATGCACTGTTGTTGTTCATCTCCTAAATTGGTTATCTGATATGAGTCCCAGAAGATGTGATAAGATATTTTTAGGAGATTAAATCCCTAGATCGGGCCTACAACACTATTAACAATGATACCGATAATGATGATATGGAATTTTGTATATGGAAAACCTACCTCAGGCTGGTCTTGTTGTATATTTGTTGTAGCATGAATATATATTTGTTTCATATTAGCTCCACATTGTCATGTTAAATATCAATGTGCATGTTCTCTTGTAAAATCATACAACTAGATAATACTGGATTCTTTTGGAGGGTTGAAATGAATATTTTCACTCAGAATTTCTTGTTGGTTTGAGGATAAATCAATAGTTTTTCCTTGTGCTTTATGTTCTTGAGATTCTCTGTAGTCATAGATTTATTGTTGAATAGGGTCAATTTCCGGTGTCTTCCTTGTTGGACTTGCAATTGTTGATGGTATTTTCTCTACTTCTTCTTCTTCTAAATTAACAAAACATGGAGATTGTTTAATGGTTGATTTCATAATTCATGCACTTCTTCTTGATGGTTTTTCAGCAGTGAGCATTTGCTTTCTTTTTCTACTTTTTTTTTTTATCTGTTCCTTCCTTTGATGGACCTTCATGTGTGTCAACATATTTCTTATTTTTAAGACTCTTTAAAACATTTTCAAGAGGGTTTTCATCATCAAAATCATTTTGTGTGTGCTCATATTGTGGAATTTCATGTGCAGGTGTTTCATTTCGTAGCTTAGGGTTTGAGGGAAGTTTTCTATGGCTTCTTCTTATCTTAGAACCAGACTCATCTTACTCAGCTTTCTTAAAGTGATTACAAACCAAAATATCCTCCCAATTATCCCCTTTACTCTTCAAATGGGCTTCAGTTAAGATTTTTACTAACCTGTGATTATACAGGGCACTGTCAGTTGACTGAATTTTTCTTTGGATATTAGTAGCAATTTTTATTAAACTACAAGGAAATATCGTAAATTGATTTCTTTGCGATCAATGAAATGCATCATCAACCAAGCATGGTAAAAGAACATATTTCCAAACCTACCCTCATAGGTTATGAATTTCTGAAAAATTAACAACAAATTTCTACATTTACCTTTTAAAGTTGTTACTAGAATTCCCTTCTTAAAAATGGAGATGTCCATACCTAGATTTTTCAGGAATATTTCCCAATCTTTCTCTTTGATTTTGCGGTTTTTAAACCAACTTTAGTTGTTTCTCAAAAATATTGTAGCTTCTGCCACAAAAGACTATCAAGACCAGCCTGATATCTCCAATTTCCACTTCTATCCCATCATATACCCAAGGAAACGAATTTGTAACCTCCTTGTCATACCCATCAAACTTTCAAAGAACTATAACCACCATGTCTGTTGGAATTGTTGTTTCACCTCTGGATAACCTTCAAGAAACTTGAGTCCATTTGGCTAAGAATGCACAATAACTCCCATGGTGAGGAAGCTTCAATCTGTAATTTCCCTTTTTGACAGTATTATGGATTGTAGCAAGGATGGGAATGGAATTTAGATAAAAATTGAGGGGTTTTCTACAAAGAAGATTGAAACAAAGCCGAAGGAAGTGGGATATAATGTGAAGGAAATGGGATGGTGTGTGGGAGAAATGGGATATATACGGATAAAGTTAAATGAATTTAAACATTAGAAAGGTTTGAATGTCATTCACATTTCGTGATGATTATCAAAAGTTTATGCATTGAATGGCGAAAAACCAATATTATGTTATGACAAAGGTGATCATTACATAATATAGTGGAGGAAACGGTTATAATCATCCATTTATTTCATAACTCAATGTTTATCCTTAATTATTTAACTAATATTTACATACCTTTTCATTATGCCTTAAAAATTTTCTCTTTTTGTAGGTTTCTCGGGTTGCTTTAGTTGTGATCTTCATTCAGATTGCTTTGGCTGTAATCTGTCAAGTCAGCTACAGAATTTCATGAGAGCTGCATATTATTGACAATTATGTAGTTGTCTTATTTTTGCAAAGAAGAATAAAAGAAATGGGACAAGAATAGGGAAATTTAAATAAAATCTATGCTTCTAAGAATTCTTGGTTTTCAACTTAGATTTTCTTTATAAACATGCCAACAATGTTGGTTTTCATGTCTATACAAAAAAAATGGTTCATGTGTTTTTCTATTTTATTTATTTTTATCTTTTAATTTTGAAAAAGAAAGGATAAGGCTCAGTTGGAGAGCAAGAAGAATCTTCCTTGACCAACTTCAAATCAAGATTATGTTGTATATTTCTTATGAACTCTTCCCTCGTTAATGGTTTATGATATACTCATAATCTATGACCATTTAGAAGGAGGGTTATTTTTTCTTCATCAGTAGTTTTAATTCTGACTGCTCCATTATCAAATACAGTTTTAATCTCATAAGGACCAAGCCAATGAGTTTGAAATTTTCCTTGAAAATCTTTAAATTTAGAATACAAAAGCAATGACTGATCACCTGGATTGAACATCCTATCTTTGATAAAATTATCATTCCATCTGGATCTTTGTTGTTGAACTATATTGGTTATGTGAATAACATATTGTCGTATCTCATCATGTTCATTCAATTGCTCCATTTTTGTCTTTGGGCTTCTGATAGATCAAGACCCAATTTAACTGTTGTTTTTAAGGTCTTAATTTGGAACTCAATAGAAAAATGGACTTGCTTCCCATAAACAAGTTCATAAGGAGTATGTCCTGTTGTGTTTCTCCATGTGGTATGATATTCCCATAACGGTTATGGAAGCTTTTCTACCCAATCTCTTCTATGCATATGTATATTCTTGGTAAGAATTGCTTCAAGTACTTTATTAGTAGCTTCAACTTGTCCATTTTCTTATGGATGATATCGAGTGGACTTCTGATGTTTGATCTTATATTCCTCCATTATCGTTTGCACCATCTTAGATGTAAATTGAGTACCTTGATCTATTACAATTTATATTCGGACATCGAAACGAGTGAAAACATCCTCAAAAATAAATGAAACTAAAACATTTTCAGTAGCAGAAGGAAGTGCTTTAGCTTCTACCCATTTTGTGACATAATCTGTACAAACAAGAATGTACCTTTTCTTCCTTGATGGTGGATTAATTGGACCAACAAAATACATAACCCACTTTTCAAAGGTTTCAATAAGTACTTGAGGTTGTAGAGGCATCTCATCTGAAGGAACAAGCTTTCCCATTCTTTGGAAACTATCATATCTCTTAACATATTCTTTGGAATCTTTAAAAAGAGAAGGTCAATAATATCCTAAGAGAAGGATTTTATAGGCAGTCCTTTTATCAGCAAAGTGTCCTCCACATGGTTCATCATGGAAAGCCTTTAATATTTCTGGTACTTCATCTTC
Organism: Pinus tabuliformis; assembly: GCA_031772625.1. Lineage (NCBI taxonomy): Eukaryota > Viridiplantae > Streptophyta > Pinopsida > Pinales > Pinaceae > Pinus > Pinus tabuliformis. The sequence goes on from CM062817.1 coordinate 338,548,062, forward strand.
TCTAACACATCTTCGAATGATTAAATCAGGCCCTATTTTATACAATTCTTCATTTGTCCATGAATAAGATGCACTGGTTTGAATAACTTTCCTTTTCTCTCAAGGAGATAAGTATAATGATAACTTCCATGTAGCTAAATAATTAACAATATCTACAAACCAAGGAGATTTAATAGATACTACAAAAAGGTATTCATCAAGAAAATTATATTTTATAGGAACATCCTTATTATCATTTTGGATTCTAGATAGAAAATCAACAACTGTGTTCTCCTTTCCAGACCTATCCAAAATAGTAATATTGAATTCTTGTAATAACAATAACAATCTTGTAACTCTACCATTAGTAATTGATTTATTCATTAAATATCTAATTGCAGAGTGATCCGTGCAAACAAAAATTTCATAACGAGTGATATAGTGTTGAAACTTATTAATGGCATGTACAATAACTAAAAATTCATTTTCTCTTTCAATATAATTTAACACTACATGAGTCAAATTTTTACTTGTGAAATATATGGCATAAAGAGTCAAATATTTTTGTCCTAATACAGCTCCCAAAGTTGTATCTGAAGCATTAGTTAAAATATGAAAAGAAAGATTCCAATTTGGTCATCTTAAGATAGGTGCTTTAGAAATCTTTTCTTTCAATGTTTCAAAATCTTTTTGGAAATTGGAATTCCAAATGAATTCACAATATTTTGTAAGTAGTTTGGAAAGTGGAGAGTCTATCTTTGTGAAGTTTTTTATGAATCTTTTGTAATAACCAAGAAAACTTCTAACATCTCTTTCACAAATGGGAACTGATAATCTAGAAATAATTTCTACTTTATATTAATCCAATTTAATTCCATCTCATGAAATGTGGTGGCCTAAAAAATTTCTCTCAGTGAACATCATAAAGCATTTTTCATGGCTTAATGACAGATTTGTTTCTTTACATCTAATGAGAAAATTTTCCAATTTTTCAAGAGCATCCTCAAAAGAATTACCATAGAAAGTAAAATCATCCATGTCAACTTCCACACAATCATGAATTAGATCAAAAAAAAAAAAAAAAAAAAAATCCTATAACTTCCATTTGGAATGTTGCAAGTGCATTACATCATCCAAAAGGAAGTACCTGGTAAGCATAGGCTCCCCATGGAAAGGTAATAGTTGTTTTGTCTTGATCTTCTAGAGCTACTTGGATTTGGTTATATCCACTAAAACCATCAAAGAATGAAACTTATTTTTTCCCTACCAATGTATCAAGGACTTGATCTATAAAGGGAAGAAAAAAATGATCTTTCAAGGAAACTTTATTCAATTTCCTATAATCAATGCATACTCTCCATTTTCCATTTTTCTTTGGAACAATCACTAATGGTGAGACCCATTCACTATTTGATATCGGGTAAATGAAATTCACATTCAACAATTTTTGTAACTCCTCTTTAATAATTTCCCTTAAATTTGGATTCATCCTTGTTTGGGGTTGTCGAACTGGTCTGGCATTTTCTTCAATGTAGATATGATGCATACAAGTATTGGGACCAATTCCTTTCATGTCAATGTATTCCCATGCATAGGCAGAGGAATGTTATTGTAACATTTTTATCAATTCTTTCTTTTGGGATTGTTCTAAATTATCATTAATGTTCAAAGTTTTCCCTAGAAAGATTTCTATTAAATAATTGCCAAATTTTTCGATAGAATGTAAAGCCATTTGATGTGATGATAGATATTCAACATTGTATTGTTCTAGAAAATTTTGGTCTTTTTCACAATATGAGGAAGAATCATTCTTATTCATTAGATTTAAAATTTTATCTTCTTCATTTATTTGCGACGTAGCAAATATTAGTTGTATATCAAAATATTCATTATCATCATCTATCCAAACTTCACTTTCTACTTCTATCATTGTTTTTGCAGGAGGATATAGTGTGAATTTCTTGGTAGAGCTTCCATCGGAGATAACATATCATCGGATCTACAACTTATAAAAGCATCAATTGTAGCTAACCATCGTCTTCCTACAATCAATGGATGTCGTCCTAAAGTATTCTTGGGAGTTAAAATCATAAAATAAACAAGATATTCTTCATTTTTCCACGAATAAGATGCACTGGTTTGAATAACTTTCCTTTTCTCTCGAGGAGATAAGTATAATGATAACCTCCACGTAGCTACATAATTAACAATATCTACAAACCAAGGAGATTTAATAGATACTACAAAAAGGTATTCATCAGGAAAATTATATTTTATAGGAACATCCTTATTATCATTTTGGATTCTAGATAGAAAATCAACAGCTGTGTTCTCCTTTCCAAGCCTATCCAAAATAATAATATTGAATTCTTGTAATAACATTAACAATCTTGTAACTCTACCATTAGTAATTGATTTATTCATTAAATATCTAATTGCAAAGTGATCCATGCAAACAAAAATTTCATAACGAGTGATATAGTGTTGAAACTTATTAATGGCATGTACAATAACTAAAAATTCATTTTCTGTTACAGTATAATTTAACTCTACAGGAGTCAAATTTTTACTTGTGTAATAAATGGCATAAGGAGTCAAATATTTTTGTCCTAATACATCTCCCAAAGTTGTATCTGAAGCATTAGTTGAAATATGAAAAGGAAGATTCCAATTTGGTCCTCTTAAGATAGGTGCTTTAGAAATCTTTTCTTTCAATGTTTCAAAATATTTTTGGCAATCAGAATTCCAAATGAATTCACAATATTTTGTAAGTAGTTTGGAAAGTGGAGAGGCTATCTTTGTGAAGTTTTTTATGAATCTTTTGTAATAACCAATAAAACCAAGAAAACATCTAACATCTCTTTCACAAATGGGAACTGATAATCTAGAAATAACTTCTACTTTATATTAATCCAATTTAATTCCATCTCATGAAATGTGGTGGCCTAAAAAATTTCTCTTAGTGAACATCATAAAGCATTTTTCATGGCTTAATGAGAGATTTGTTTCTTTTCATCTAATGAGAAATTTTTCCAAATTTTCAAGAGCATCCTCAAAAGAATTACCATTGAAAGTAAAATCATCCATGTAAACTTCCACACAAGCATGAATTAGATCAGAAAAAAAAAAAAATCCTATAACTTCTGTTTGGAATGTTGCAGGTGCATTACATCATCCAAAAGGAAGTACCTGGTAAGCATAGGCTCCCCATGGAAAGGTAATAGTTGTTTTGTCTTGATCTTCTGGAGCTACTTGTATTTGGTTATATCCACTAAAACCATCAAAGAATGAAAATTATTTTTTCCCTACCAATGTATCAAGTACTTGATCTATAAAGGGAAGAAAAAAATGATCTTTCAAGGCAACTTTATTCAATTTCCTATAATCGATGCATTCTCTCCATTTTCCATTTTTCTTTGTAACAATCACTAATGGTGAGACCCATTCACTATTTGATATTGGGTAAATGAAATTCACATTCAACAATTTTTGTAACTCCTCTTTAACAATTTCCCTTAAATTTGGATTCATCCTTCTTTGGGGTTGTCGAACTGGTCTGGCATTTTCTTCAATGTAGATATGATGCATACAAGTATTGGGACCAATTCCTTTCATATCAATGTATTCCCATGCATAGGCAGAGGAATGTTATTGTAACATTTTTATCAATTCTTTCTTTTGGGATTCTTCTAAATTATCATTAATGTTCAAAGTTTTCCATGGGAAAATTTCTATTAAATAATTGCTAAATTTTTCGATAGAATGTAAAGCCATTTGATGCGATGATGGATATTCAACATTGTATTGTCCTTGAAAATTTTGGTCATGTTCACAATACGAGGAAGAATCATTATTATTCATTAGATTTAAAATTTGATCTTCTTCATTTATTTGCGACGTAGAAAATATTAGTTGTATATCAAAATATTCATTATCATCATCTATCCAAACTTCACTTTCTACTTCTATCATTGTTTTTGCAGGAGGATATAGTGTGAATTTCTTGGTAGAGCTTCCGTAAGAGATAAACATATCAACATATCTACAACTTATAAAAGCATCAATTGTAGCTAACCATCGTCTTCCTACAATCAATGGATGTCTTCCTAAATTATTCTTGGGAATTAAAATCATAAAATAAACAAGATATTCCCAAGAATCTAGGGACACAAATACATCTTCTAATACACCATCTGATTTGATAACATATATATCTACTAACTGTAATAATGTTGGTGTGTATTGAAGATTAGAAAGTTTTAATTGATCCATAGTTTGTTTAATCATGATATTTATAGTTTCTCCTAAATCAATCAATGTGTTTGGAATCTCGACACCATTAATGTGTGTTTTTACAATGGGACTACCAGGATCTAGATTTTTTGAACTCTTGGTTTTCCCATCATAATATCTGCAATTTGTCCAACTAACTGAATTTTTTTAACTTCTTCTTTTTTTCTTCCTAGTTTTTTAATGCTTAACTCCCTAATTGTGTTTACAAATATTTGTATTTCCCTTATAGATTGTAACAAAGGAATTTTGATGAAAACATTCTTCAATTCATCTACATATCATATTCAGATAACACAATTTGTTTTTCCATTCCTTTGTCAAATTTTAACCTTTTAGGAAAAGTTGGATTTTGAACAAAAACATAAGGTTGTTCTGCAATGGCAGTTGAGTTTATTGGGGTATCATGAATATGGATGCTCTCTTTCTGAGGAGTTTCTTCTTAATTAAGAGATGTTTCTCTTTCAAGCGATTCATCCTCTCCAGATCCTTGAACAACAACAGATGGTAACTTCTTTTCCAAAACTCTACCAGATCTAAGTTGGACATTGTTTAGATCTAATGGATCTATCATACAAGCTTGGAAATTTTGACCTTCTATATTATAAACAGGTTGTGAATTTTTATTATTCAGATTTGGAAGTGGTTGAGCGGGTAGTTGATTGGTTTTTTTGGGATATGATGTGGATGGTAATTGAAGTGGTTAATTAGAAGGTTGAGTTTGATTTTAAAATTGTGGAAAAGTGTTTGACTGAGGAGGATAGTATGGAGGTTGATATGGAATGAATGGTTGTTGAAATTGATTATATTGATGATTCCTAGGAGGATACTGGAAACCTTATGTCCATAATGGATTTTGAGGTGGACAATTTTGCTAAGGAATTGAAGTATTCCAATTGTTCTAAGGTTGTACAAATTATTTCTATTCAGGATTAAGACCTTGTATCATGGCTATTGTGGTGGCCATGCCCTTTTACCAAAAAACAGAGTGACTCAGCTTGGATTGCTTCAACTTCATTTTTCAATACTGCTTTGAATCCAGAAATTGAAGGGCATTCCTTTGTGATATGAATTTCTTCACAGATAGCACATATTTCTATACTATTAAGAGGACATTCTCTTAGAGCATGCTTCTTCTTGCATTTAGGACAAAAAATCAATGATGCAGTGTTTTCAACATTTTGCTTGTTTTGAACTTTAAGAGTGTCGATTTGTTTACTAATACTCCCTAAGATATTTTTTTTTTAATTGTCAAGAAAAATGCTTATTTCTTCTCTACTTACTATCCCAGCCACATATTTATTAATCCTAGACATGATAGCAGGGTCTCTCAGATTTTTCCTAGTTCTAGCCTTTCCTTTTGAAATGTGTACACACAATTCACAAATTTCTCTAAATTATAACTGAGAAACATCTCCTTTTTCCATTAAATTGAGAATATCTACCCACTCGTCTCTAAGGGCTTTCAGCAAAAAATCTTTCAGAGTTTCTTCATATAGATTATGCATTTTAGTATTTTTAAAATTATAAGCAAATATTTCAACAAAATCCTCAATATTTTCATCCTATTTTTGCATCATTTTAAAGACTTCATCTTTAAGGTTATGAGACATACAATGGTCTTTGTATTTTAAGAACACATTTTTCATTTCTTCCCATGTTCTTATGGTATGTGTTCCTAATCCCATAAACCATTTAAGTGCTCCATCTTTAAGAGTGGCTAGAAACAATTTCAATTTTTGAGAATCAAGTAAGTAGTCATAAGACCTACACAAAACTTCAAACTCAAAGAGAAATATTTCAGGATCCTCATGTCTTACTCCATGGAAATTAGGGAGGATGGAGGGTGAGATATTCTTCATTGTAATTGTGGTATCTTCATCTAAGATGGGAAACCCAAATGGTTATCATTCTCTTCCTCCACCTCCTCCTCTACCTCCCCCTATACCTCCTCCTTTATTACCTCTTCCACCTCCAATGCTAAAGTCACCATTCAGATTATGTATGTTTCCTTCTCCTTCCCCTGCCATTGTAGATTATTTAGAGCTAATGTAGGGTTCTTCAATTGGATTTTCTAGCTCCTCTTCTGGTTCATTTATCAATGGAATAAAATATGTTTCTTCTTCTTATTCACCAGGGACTTCTAGTTCTTGTCCTATAATTGGTTCGCTAGTTGAAGATATAAAGATTACTGCTTCGGTTAGGGATGTAGGTTCGTCCACTACAACTTTAGTAGAAGAAGTTAGTGAATATTTTGGTTGGATTTCAGATCTTTGTACCTCAGGAAGCTTAAGTCTACTTGTAAATTATGGAATATGAGTTTCGATGGATGGTGTGGCACTACGAGGTCATGGTGGGGTGAGTGGTGATGTTGGAATGGAAATCCTACCTCTACTTATACAATTACCCCTAGAATGGCTTTCCCTGTGCATAAATATGTTTTTATCATTTTTAACTGAAAAGACATCTAAAAATAAATCCTATAGGCACTTCCCTGGAAATGGGGCCAAAATGTTTGGTAATTTAATTGATTTTAAATTACTGCATAAATTATCAACCAGGGCTTGTAAACTGATGAAGTGTATGTGCACCAGTTGTGCTAGGATTATTTATTAGAGTAAATTGTCAAATTAGGATGTTTTCATGCACATGGTTCATCTAAGAAATTTTCACTCTTGCAAGAAAGGAAAATATCACACTGGAAAAAAATAAAACTAAATTAAAGTGCAGAAGTAAATGGAAAAACCAAATCCAAGTTCTCTTTACGTTTGCAGAAAAGAAAACTAACCTAAAATTTCATAAATAAAATATCACACCAACACGATTAAATCTACTTCTTACTGACATAAATGAAACTAATCTTAAGCACATAAATAGAATATCACACTGGCAAATCTGAATCACACTTATAAATCCTTGGAAGAATTATACTTCTAATTGTAATTAAATGATTCTACTCTTCATGTGCACAATAGATCCCTTCTTAATTATTTCCTTCATCCTTCACATAACGAAATGATTAAATCTATAAAATAAATCTTTACAAAACTATGTTCTCACTGTCATAAGAATTCACTGAAAGTTAAAACTAAGATTAGCAGAGACAAACTAATGCTACAGAATTTAATATATAAAACTAAAATATTAACTGAAAATAAAATAAGAGCTTACAACTCCTGGGGGGCCCTCCTGTGAGTTGAAGGTAAGCAATGATCAATCAAAGATTAAACACACATTAACCCACTACGCAAAGGAGTAATCAAGCTTCGATTTTATAAATGCAAAGAGTGATTTCGAAATAATAACCAGTCTATCTTGTCATGCCGAGAGGTAGGTTTAATTATAACCTCCTTCATAGATTGTTTAGAGATTTTTATGCTATTCTACTCGACAAAAATCCTAAAAATGACATAAGATAATATGAAATAGCTATTCTTCATGATTTTCTATCGGAGAAGCAAATCATGAGGCAAAATATCAACTTCATCCTTATCATTGATCTTATCGCTTGCCTGATTTGTCTTGGGCTCCTTTTCCACTGGGTTGACTTCCACATTGATCTGCTCATATGACACCCTTATCATCTTGTTGGATCATGAAGATAGGTGGATATCATTATGTTGGTTGTCAGCTGCCTATCCTTATATTTCACTTCTCAACTGGTATTTCAAAACCTATAGATTCTTCAAGTAAGATGCAAAATCGATCATTAGCTACAGAATTAGTGCAATCTGGTAGCTCATGCAAATATTAAATCAAATAATAAGGAAATAATGAAACTATGAATAAAACATGATTAGGTACCTTCTTTTGCCAATAACCTTGCAAGCTAACACCTTATTGGGATTGTTATGATAAAAAAGGAATAAAATGTAGTGTATGGAGTTTAGGGAAGGTGTTAAAAAGGAACAATTTGGGTCTTCAACAATATCTTTAGAGATCAATGCATTGTGATTTGAAAGGAACGTTATGGTGATCTACTGGTTGGTTAAGGTTATGTTTTCTTCCTTTTGGAAACTTTTTATTCCACTCCTAGTATCAATAACATTATCCTCATTATAACAGGTTAAGGGTGAGCGAAATATATCAAACATATGCTCTCGTTATTATCATGCCCCAAAACGTATTTTTGGAGCAACAGAGTATACGACAACACAACATCGAAGTCTCTACATGCTCATACTACATAAGGTCAGATCTCTACATTTTTCATTTTTCCCATATGTTGTGTGCTTTAGTGTGAACGCCTTAGGAAAAAATGGCTTGTATTTCTCACTTATTGTTTGATTCCCTTTACTTAGAGTTGCCTTTATTGTTCGATTCTTGATCCCACTTTCATGGTAGTGGCATTTGATTGTACAATAATCATTTTATATATACATTGTTAGCATCAACTAAATTTGTGTTGCATTTTCATCCCTCCATGGTTCTCCAACCTAAGTAATTGCTCAGTTAAGGCACCACATGTGGGATATAATGGCTAGGTAATCTCTTGCGAATGTTGCCCCAGACCTAGCTTAGTCTCCTTAGCAATACTTGCAAGATAAAAAAACTACATACCATCATTTTATTCTCTTAATGTCTATAAATAGGTAAAGAGAAATTTCTAATTCAAAGTCCATGGTTGGCTCCCAACAAGAGCCCAATAATCACATACTTTGCCAACAAGCTTATCCAAAAACATATAAAATCTTTGCTACAAAGGGGTGGTTGGGTAGGTGGCCCCAGGCCCCTAATCAAGCGACCGGTAATTATAACTAAGCTATCATGTTCCAAGACTAAAGAACCCTAAATATATGCCTAGCCCATCTAACACAAAGATGGGTGTTCAAACTTAGTTTCTTCTAGTTGAAGATAGAAGGTTACTCCTTTGGTGGGGGATATAGGTTCGTCCACTACAGCTTCAGTAGATGAATTTGGTGAATCTTTCGGTTGGATTTTATATCTTTGTACCTCAGGAAGCTTAATTCTACTTGCAAATGATAGAATATGAGTTTCGCTGGATGGTGTGGCACTACGAGGTCATGGTGGGGTGAGTGGTGATTTTGTAATGGAAATCCTACCTCTACTTATAAACCTACCCCTAGAATCTCTTTCCCTATGCATAAATATGTTTTTATCATTTTTATTAATGAAAAGACTTCTAAAAATAAATCTTATATACACTTTCCTATCAACCGTGCCAAAATGTTTGGTAATTTAATTGAGTTTAAATTACTACATAAATTATCGGCCAAGGCTTGTCAACTGATGAAGTGTATGTGCACTAGTTGTGTTAGGATTCTTTATTAAAGGAGTAAATTGTAAAATTAGGATGGTTTCATGCACATTTTTCATCTAAGAAATTGTCACTATTGCAAAAAAGGAAAATATCACACTGACATAAATAAAACTAAATTAAAGTGCAGAAGTAAATGACAAAACCAAATCCAAGTTCTTTTTAAGTTTGCAAAAAAGAAAACTAATCTAAAATTGCAGAAATAAAATATCACACCAGCACGATTAAATCTACTTCTTACTGACATAAATGAAACTAATCTTAAGTACAGAAATAAAATATCACACTGGAAAATATGAATCACACTTATCAAGCCTTGGAAGAATTATGCTTCTAATTTCAATTAAATGATTCTACTCTTCATGTGCACCATAGATCTTTTCTTAATTTATTTCCTTCATCCTTCACATAATGAAATGATTAAATCTATAAAAGAAATCTTCAAAAAACTTTGTCATAAAAATCAGTTCTCACTGTCATAAGAATTCACTAAAAGTCAAAACTAAAAGTTTAGCAATGTTTCCCCAGGCCCAGCTTAGTCTCCTTAGCAATACCTACAAGATAAAAAATATACATACCATCATTTTGTTTTCTTAATGTATATAAATAGGTTAAGATAAATTTCTAACTCAAAGTCCATGGTTGGCTCCCAACAAGAGGCCAATAATCACATACTTTGCCAACAAGCTTATCCAAAAACATATAAAATATTTGCTACAAAGGGGTGGCTGGGTAGGTGTCCCCAAACCCCCAATCAAGTGACTAGTAATTCTAACTAAGCTATCATGTTCCAAGACTAAAGCACCTTGAATATATGCCTAGCCCATCTAACACAAGAATGGGTGTTCAAACTTAGTTTCTTCACTGTTAAGCATGATAGTGACTTTCTTGTAGGTTAGAAACATTGCATACTGCATTTTATAAGCTGCCATAACATAGCTATCTTATTTGAAGACGAAAGAAACCATAATCTATGTCTATCCCATCTAAGTTTCTAATACAAAATTGGTTGTTCAAACTTAGTTTCTTCATCGTAATGACTTTTCTTCTAAGCTAGAAAAATTACATATTTTAATCTAGCATAATAGTTCCTCTTTGAATTGCTTTTCCCCAAAGCAATTGTACTAGCGCATATTAACTATTTCAAATTATGGCATGAAGAATAAGGGCAACACTTATGAAAATGAAAGTAAGGGTATCTTCTCAATCTTTTCATCATGACTGTAAACTAATAAAGCTAGATAGCCTTGACACTTGGACCAAGAAACACTTATAAGTTTCTTACTTCTATTGTTGAAAGTGTTTCTTGTCTAATACAGGCTTCAATTGGAACAATAGCCACTAATACAGTGGAACCAATGGAAAATCCCTTGCAATTGGTTGTCGAAGTAGGCAATGATTTTAAAAGTGGAAGAAAGTTAACAACCCTCACTTGAACCTCCAACAAAATGTTCCTTATAATGTTGTATCTTAGTATAATTGTACAAACAATTTCCTGGTAAATAACCTCAACTAATATAGAAAGTTATTCTAGTGCATGTACACTAAAAGTTAAAACTACTAGTATTTTGGTGATTTTTTCAAATATGGTTGCAATAAATAATACCCTGGGTTGAAAATGTTGTGCTAGCATTGGTGATTCTTCATGTATTACTTTTGGCATATTTGGAAACAATTGATTTTGATTTATAGGATAGTCAATCTTCCTGTTTGTTTCTGAATGCACCTTTTGTTTAGGATTAATTGGTGTTCTATGATTGATGCATGAATTTTTCAAACACCAGGCTAGCCATTCTTATTTATCTATTGGCTAAGAGTTTTGGAAACCAAATTAAGGATTTACTCTATTTAATATTATCTGCTTCAGTTGTTAAAGATGGAACATTGAATATAACTTCCATATTATGACCTAATATATGTTAAAACTTATAAGGGCCTATGCAATACTTTTCCAAGATTTTCTAAGTCAACATATAATCTAGATGTGAGAATCCTAACTTAGAAATATCCATCCTTTTTGCTACATAAACAGAAAGAAACATGTAGCCTCTATTAGTTATTTAATAGTTATTTGGATTATAGTTATGGAACTTGATATGTGAATTGGGTGTATTCTACGATGGGTCAATGTAGATGCGAATTGTGCTCATCTAATGCACTGTTGTTGGTCATATCCCAAATTGGTTATCTGATATGAGTCCCAGAAGATGTGATAGGCTATTTTTAGGAGATTAAATCCCTAGATCAGGCATGCAACAATTGGTTATCTAATATGAGTCCCAGAAGATGTGATAGGCTATTTTTAGGAGATTAAATCCCTAGATCAGGCCTGCAACACTATTAACAATGATACTGATAACGATGATATGGAAGTTTGTATATGGACAACCTACCTCAGGCTAGTCTTGTTGTATATTTGTTGTAGCATGAATATATATTTGTTTCATATTAGCTCCACATTGTCATGTTAAATGTCAATGTACATGTTCTCTTGTAAAATCATACAACTAGAGAAAGGTGTCAAATTTGTTGAAAAGTAGGAGGATGGCCCCTTGATGATTTCAAGTTTCAATAATCTCCACTGTAGAAAATTAATTTTAGCTAATTTAAGGAGGTAATGGTTGAGTAATTTTAATTGTTAAATATCTTTACGTCATTGTAGTAATTGTGAATATAAGGTGGTGAATGTTGGATATTAAAGTGTATCATGTTGATAAAGATGATGTTGTGAGAGAGCACTACGGGGTATACTCAATCCAGTATTACACTTCCTCCAACCATCAACAAATAATTATATGGATATTTATATATGTGTTTTATAAATGCAACATCCTTTACTTGTGACTATATGAACATAAGGTTAAAGTTAATAGTAGCCACTGATTGATTATTTTTACTTCTTGTTGGATGATTCCTACATTGTATGAATCTTTTACTAAATCGCATGCACATTTCTCTCTCACTATAGTTGAACTGACATAAGTCAATTTTTCATTTTTTGTTGCCAAAATAGACAAGGTTTTCTCTCTACACTTAGCAATGCACTAGATATTTATTAGGATTAAACTTAAACTTATAAATGACATATTTTGTCACTCTACAACTGGGAGTGTAATATTGTGTTTGGCTCCCATACACCTATGATTCTTGGACAAGTAAAGATTGTTCGCTGCCATCCAAATTTTCATAGGTATGAAATCACTTTTTAATTTTCAAGTTTCAAGGAATTTTATATTGCCAAAGATTTGATTGATAGTAATTGGCACACTACAGGGCATTCTCTTTAACTCTTTTGTTTGGTAAATTCCACTTTCTGCCTGAGACGAATGTGATCTTCAATTCCTATTTTTCCATTTCATCTTCAACATTTATATGTGTTGCTGAAGTTCTAATCAACTCCATGATAGATATGTTGGCCTTTTATGGTGTTTTACAAAGAATGTGATTCTTGAGAGAAAAGAGGTCCACAATGTTGCCAATAACTTGGTAGATATTTCAAATCCTACAAAGTTGGAAGCTGTGAGTAATTGAAACTGCCAATATTATTTAAGTTGGAGTTTTCTATATATATATATATATATATATATATATATAGAGAGAGAGAGAGAGAGAGAGAGAGATATTATTTAAGTTTCCTCTATCCCAATATTTTTTGAAGCCAAATAACTTTGGATTTCTAATAGAAGTGTTTTTCTATTATCGTTGCATCTATGAGGTACGTAAAGGATTTCTAATTTAATGATAATTTTTGCACAACCTTTGCCTACTCTTAATGGTGTGGTAAAACATATAAATGAAACACCAAAATGGATGTGACTACAATGAAAGTATTATGTGGGTTATAAAAAAAAAAAAAAATGTCATTTTATAGGAGTCCACAGACTTGAGCTTTGTATTTTAATATTGAAACAAGGATTGAAATCTGAATGTATGCATGGGAATTTCCTTTCCATCTTTCTTCAAATTTGGGCCTTAATTCCATATCTCTCTCTCTCTCTCTCTCTCTCTCTCTCTCTCTCTCTCTCTCTCTCTCTCTCTCCACACACAAACATATAAAGGAAAGCCTCACAGTAAAACACCTAGGCACTTCAAATTTTACTGCTCCTACCTAGTGAAAACCTGTCGACACTGATTATGTCACATGATCGAGTCGGGGCATCAAGTGGGGCATGCAATAGAGGCAACTAGCATGGGGGATCAACCCTGATACCTTTGGCATGAAGCTCAAAGCACTCAAACACTTGAGCTAGTATGCCGACTATATATATATATATATATATATATATATATATATATATATATATATATATATATATATATATATATATATATATATATATATAGATATATATATATCATTGTATGTTTATGTATATGTAGTTATTTTCCCCTTGTAAGAAAGCACCCCGCCCTCCAGCCTATAAGTGAAGGCAAGATATTCTATAGGGCTTATGGCCATACAACAACAAGGCTCAAATCCAACATGTCACTTGTGGGAATTGAAATTTGAACCTGGATGGGGAGGATAACATTCCTTGCAACCATCCAAGATAAACCCAATTTTAGCTGGAAATATTAAGAGGTCAAACAAAACATATCCACTTTCTCTTCAATCCTTATCTCTCCTTTCTTGTATCCTACATCCTATCATAATTGTCTAAACTTGACTAGGAGCTTTGCTTTAATCATAATGCATGTAAATTTGATACATTGTATCTTACTAAATCTTCACCATTTATAGAGAGACGCAACCCGAAGTTGTTGTGAGATTTTTGGTTTTGTGAATCAATATTTTTGGATAGTAACACCCTGTTACAGCACAAATTTTGAGGGGTGTGGTTCCTTAGCAATATCAATTTAATTAATTGAACGCATTTCCGGTTTAGGAAATGAATGTGATAACATTTGATTGTTGCTAAGTTTGAATGTTTCATGTTGACTTTCCTATGAATTGGTTTGATTAATATGTGTCTTTAGATTCTTATTATTTATCTTTATTTGATATTAATTTATATGCATGAAAGGAAAATTATCTATGCATTCCCTATTTATATGTTATGTGATACATGTGGCAATCATTCCATGGATTGGCTTTCATCATCCTCAGAGTCTAGACATAGATATAATTTTATGATTTATGTGCTATAAAATTGATCCGGATTTAAACAGGAATGCAACAAATTACAGAGATAACCATAAACACAGAGATGCAGTGGAAATAATACTTCATTTCATTAATGTAAAATATTGAATAGGCTTACAAACAGAAATGGAAATAAACTAGCTAGGGCGATGGTAGCTTATCTCTGAGAAGAGATGTGGTGGCTACATGCCTCTAAACTGTGTTACAATGAGGCTCGAAGGCCTATTTATTGTTGAGAAATAGTGGAAAACCCTTAACATCCCAAAACCTAACCCTAGAAGGTGAAACGTCAAGTTGTGGGCCCTGTTTTGGATAAGTTGGTACATCAACTTCCTGGGGTCGTAACTTTGGCACCCGATCTTCATTTGACGCATACAATAGCTCATTAGAAAGATCTATCTGAGCACTACAACTTTGGGAAGAGAAAAATCAGTCCATGGACCCATGTTTCTCCCAAAAAAACGTCGTTTAGGGCCTCAAAACGGCTCCGGAAGTTTAGGACCCAAAAAAATGCTAAAAATAGTAAATTGTGCTACAATTACGAAAACTGAAAAATTGAAAGAGACAGTTTTGGGGGTCCAAGTGGGATAGGTGGGTGGCCACCAACATCCACTTGGATCATTCCTCCCCCTTAGGAAGCAATGGTCCCCATTGCGTTGAGTTCCTCCATCTACTGAACTTGGTCCCTGGTTAGCTATTCTGCAATCTCGAATGTGTCCAGTAATGGTGGGAAGCATGGTCGAGGGCGGTACACATTGAACACTTAGTGCAGGCAAAGGAATGTAGGAATGTTGTGCTCCAAAGCATTATTTCCCGCAACCTTGGTAATGGTGTAAGGACCATGTCAGCATGGTCGGAGTTTCTGATGGGCTCTTGTAAGGCGTTCTTTCTGTAAATGCAACCAGACTTCGTTTCCCACCTAAAGCTTATGTGGTACCCCTATGGGTGAGGAGAAGTTGTTCCTGTGTTCTGTCATGACCGTATCCCTTTGCTACTGCTGCATGGAGGAGCCCTTCATGGGGGTCATGGATGTGGTGATGATCTTCCCCTTACTTTGGGAATGAACCAAACAAAAAATGAATTTCCTAGTCTGGGAGATGAGCTTGCTACCTTTCTTGGCAGTGATCAAAGAGGTGGCGGTAGGTGGGGCTACCTCCGGTATCCTGTATAATGAATTACACAAAGAAATAATGATAGCACGAGGCCTTGTCTCATACATAGCATGTCACCTCCACAAGTATCACTGGCCTAATAGTACATCACAAACATCCAGAGGTGTAACATCACACAATACCTCGTCTGTGAAGGGCTTGATGCTGTAGGGAAGGCGGCACTGCTGGCGAACTTTGAGATCTCGTCCTTCATGAAGCCACCTGATATTGTACATCTGCAGGTGTGGTGTAGTCGGCAGGCCCAACCGCTTCATGACCTCTGCTGAAATGAGGTTCTTTTGGCTGCCACTGTCGACAATGAATTGTAGCGGCGAACCCTTCACCCACATCTGTGAGTGGAAAAGACGCTCCCCCTCCTCTAGGTCTTCGGGCTCATTCTTCTAGATCTTGGTGGTGGCAATAGTGACGCTAGGATCCGCATCAATGATCTGCTTCCCTTTGCCATTCCCCTTGTCGGGTTCTGACTTAAGGTCGGAACATGCATCTGATTCTGAAGCTTTCAACTCAGCCACCAATGACTGCTTGGTCCGACACTCACTTGTGTTATGAGTGGGACTCTTGTGGAACTCACACCACTTTCCTATGTCCTTCTTCGACTTCATGGTGTTTTTCTTTTCTTGCGGCTTCGACGAATTGTCTTGGGTCACCCCACCTTGGCTTTGTCCTTTGGTCTTTAGATTTGCAGATCCAAAGTCTCGCTTCTTCTGTTTGAACTTTTGCTCGATTTTGACAGCATATCGGTATGTCGTGCCGAGCGAGGAGATGTTCAGGAACTCCATCTCTTCCTGGATGTATCTGTGTAGGCAGCCGCGGTATTTGAGTACCAAATGTAGCTCAGATTCCTTGATACCCAACTATGTGCGAAGGGTATGAAAAATGTTTGTGAACTCCAGCACATCTTGTTCCCTTCCCTACCACAGTGTGGTCCATTTGATGTATTTGTCCTCATAACTTTTGACAGGGTAGTACTGCTCCTTGATGGAATCCCAAAATGAATCCCAAGTGGGTGTGGCTGATATTAGTGAGCCTGTACTTTCATTCTTCTGCTTGCAGTAGGTTTCCCACCAGTCCTTGATGTGGGGGGATGCTTTGAGAAGAGCGAAAACAATCTTTTCCCGACTCAAAAATTCATGAACAAAAAAATACCCATCTAGCATATTTAACCATTTATCTATGGCATCTACATCTATTTGACCCTCGAAGATGGGGATTTCAAAATTAACTTGTACCTTAAACGATGTGGCATTTCTAGAGTAGCTGTTGGAAGCCGATGTGTCGCCCCTGGGTAGCCACTGAAGGATCTGGGCAAAGTTGTCCATCATCGCGTTCCTTTGTCGCACGAGGGCTTCTTCGAGCAAAATTTTGATACGATATCCTACCCCCTCGTCTTTCTTTTCATCCGCCATTGGAGGCCATCGAGATTTGTGAGGCTAGTGTTGCAAAGGTTCGACCAGTTCAAGCCCTAACTCCTTATATCCTGACCTTGTTGGGGACATGCAAAGAAAAACAAAGAAAAAGCAGACCGCTTTGATACCAATGATCCGAATTTAAACAAGAATGCAACACATTATAGAGATAACCATAAACACAGAGATGCAGCGGAAATAATGCTTCATTTCATTAATGTAAAATACTGAATAGGCTTACAAACAGAAATGGAAATAAACCAGCTAGGGCAATGGTAGCTTATCTCTGAGAAGAGATGTGGCGGCTACATGCCCCTGAACTGTGTTACAATGAGGCTTGAAGGCCTATTTATTGTTGAGAAATAATGGAAAACCCTTAACATCCAAAAACCTAACCCTAGAAGATGAAACACTAATTCGTGGGCCCCGTTTTGGGTAAGTTGGTACATCAACTTCCCGGGGTCGTAACTTTGGCACCGGATATTCGTTTAATGTGTACAATAGCTCATTAGAAATATCTATCCGAGCACTATCTAACGTGGACCGATGTTGCTCCCAGATTTCCCAAAAAACGTCGTTTAGGGCCTCAAAATGGCTTCGGAAGTTTAGGACTCGAAAAACTGCTAAAAATAGTAAATTGTGCTACAATTACGGAAACTGAAAAACTGAAAGAGATAGTTTTGGGGGTCCAAGTGGGATAGGTGGGTGGCCACCAACATCCACCTGGATCAAAAATTAGGTCTAAAATATTCATTATTCTTTTGCATACATTTAATGGTGAAAAGCTATTTGAAATTATTGTGCACAGTTCACACATACATAGTTTTAATATTGGATATTTTTCTAATTTACCTTTGTTATTGGAAAAATCTGATTGTCTGGTTCATAGAAAATCTCTTGAAGGAACATGACTAACTATGCAGGAAAAAGTACACTTTAAGCCTCACCTCATAAGTTTGAAGTATACAAGAATATTCTATTCATTTCAGTATTCAAGATTTAAATGATCTATAAAATAGCTTTTGATTAAGATGTTTCTCTTTTTACAATGGAGAAAATGGTTTTTATTTTTCAATAAGGACACATTGTACTCACCCTCAGTGGACACAGTATGAGGCTAAGATGGCTGTAGCTTGGAAGGTACATGAATACTATGAAAACATGACATTTTTTTTTAACTTGTTTTGTATCTCTTAATTTTAGCATGTAGATGATAGATTGTAACATTTTAGGTTAAAAAGATCATTAGCTAGAACTTCAAACATTCATTTCTGATTAAACTAGATATCAATTCCTTCCTACCTGGTCTACTTTAATTTATATTCCAGTATTATTTGTCTTTAATGTCTTATATTTTGCATTGTATCTTCTTTTGTTTTCAGGAGAGGAACTTAGTATTGATGGTAAGAAGCAGGAATTGAAGAAAGAGAACAATAACACTAGAGTGACAAATGCAAAAAGATAGAGAAGAGAATCAGTCTAGTGATACCCTTAGATCCAAATATATCCTACACAAGACACACACATAAAGACTGATGGTCAAGTATTCAGAGTTGGTAAATTCACTTGCAATGTTGTAGAAACACCGCGATAATGTTTTGAAGTGATGAAACAATATTTCATGTGTGTAGTGTCCTATCTAGGGTGCTAGACTAGGCTATATTTATTATCGACCAAGATGCGTAGACTTAGAGGCATGCGTCTACAGTATATAGACATAAAGGATTATTAGCTAAGTGGTTATGATGGTAGGTCACAGGACTTCTTTACGGAAGATTGAGGTATGTTACCTATCACCCAAACACTTAGGTCACTCAGTTAATCTACCTAATTACAACACTGTCATTCAACTCATTTACCAAATTAAAACACTGTGTATCACTTCAAACCAAGATTTCAATCTCCTTACGGAGACACTATGCATAAAATCCCTGTTCAGCAAATACTCAGCATTCACTAATATTCATGAAAGATAAAGACAAATGGAAATTATAAGCATACTTTGAAATAATAACAGAGTTCATGACATTGCTTTAAAAGACAACAAAGGATTGAATCCCTTACAGGATACGATTCACGATCTCAGTGATGAATTGTTCAAGCATTATCATAAACGTCACCCATACGCATTCTATTGAAATCTAAAGCCAATTTTAATTGCTGTGCATATCATTTAATACCCTAAGTTGCGAATAAAGAGAAATGACAGTATACCAGTTTAACGCAGGGCCCGTCCGCGTTTCAGAGGTATACTAAACTGTGATCAACCGATTATAAAATCAACGCAACAAGGAAAAATCGTGACTGCAACCGTGTTCTTGGTATTAAGTTCAAACTCTGTTTTCAAACGATACAATGATAACCAACTACTAACTACACAGAACTGTGTTTACATATGTTTTTACAACCCTTACATTTCGAAAATGAATGTACATTCATGATGTGGCTATTGCCGCTTTTATCATGTCGTGATTTTTAAAATGTTTCTATCCTAAACTGATTTCAAAAAGGAACAAAACTAAATCAATTTAGAATGCTATGCTGTTGCTGCCTTTGTCGCCAACATGCTATACTTTGACCATCGTTGACCGCGCATGTAGGAGGGTCAGTTCTGCTATAGGATAGGTATTCGTCCATGCTTGGACATTCTACTTTTCATCCCTACCCTTCGCTCTAGCCTAGCTGTCATGCCACATGTCAAACAATAAACCAATTACAGGATGTTGGAACTTCCTATAGTCATTTTACCAAAAATTCCTAATTCTTTAACATAAAACTCCTAAATCAATTTTAATGCATTTTAATAACTATAGTACTATTAACTAATCAATTTTCAAGGGATCTAAGAGATATATGATGGAAAGAGGTAGGAAAATGATATGTTTTAGGAGGAAAAAGGAGGTCATGGGATGGTACCAACATCTCTCCCCGACTTAATGAATTAGCATGTCCTCATGCTAACCCCGAAGTGCTTCCCTTGAACTCTTTCCCTACCTGGACCTCTGCTGTCTTTAGCAATGTATCCACATTCTTTTTCACCTGGGCATCTTTCTGACCATGGAGCTCCTGCTTTAATCTTTTGTATTTTTCTTTGAGGGTCTTCTTCTGGTTGTACCACTTAGTGGCCCATTTACAAATATCCGTTTGCTCAGCCTCAAGTTCACTGATTCGCTCCCTTAACTTTTCATTCTTCTGTTGAGTCTCTTTACTCTGCGCTCGGAGCATCTCATTTTCTTTCTTGATAACTTTTTCTAGCATATTAGCCTCCATGAGTTCTTCCTTTAATTTCTCAATTTGTTTCTCCAGTTTCTTTTGTTTCTTAATGGGAGGTGGTGAACCTTTTTCTTGCCTGTTATTGCTTTCAACCTCTATATCAGCTCCTGGTCCTGGTTGTGAGTGGTCACTACTCTCAATATCCATCGGTATAGGTGCATTGGATTCAAGCTGGTCTTCTTGTAACTGGGCTTTTGGTGCTCTCCTTGTTCTTCTTGAATAAGTGGTGAAAATTTTATCTTGCTCTGCCTTCTGAGCATCCTCTTTTCTCATTTTCCTAGTCCTTATGCTGCTCACAGGTGGAGGTACCTGGATTGCTTTGGATACTGGGATCTCTTCATCGATATCCTTCATGAATCCTGAGTTCTCCTGCAGTTCTTCTTTGTCTTCTTCATCTTTAATTTGGTTAGCAGCTAAGAACTCCTTCCACGTTTTCCCTCTTCTCTGCAATTCATGCTCAATAAGAATTTTAATTAACCCAAAGTGATATAGGCTCTTGTCTTCATTTCCCTTCTGCTTTTGGATGGTCTTCGACATCTTGGTTAGGCTTTGCAATAGAAAATATGGTAGACTGATAACACACTGCCTTTTCAAGTGTAGCAGTAGTTTAATATGGTATAGATAGACAATACTGTAACGGCCTTCACAAGTTACGAATTTTTGGAGGATATAGACCATCTCGTCCCAGGGATGCATCAACCAACTCCTTGGGACGCCTTTCTTCCAATTAACTGATGAGACTCTGGATCTAGACATAAATTGAGTCCATGACTTCTCTTTAAATTGCTTTGTCTTAAAGTACTTCTCCCTATTGACTGGGCTATGGTGTCTTCCGACACCCTGAATGAGAAGTTACCTATCAGGGCTTTCTCTCCATTGAATGTGAAAGCGAATTGTTTGGTAACCTCTTCATTACTTCCATGAAATTTCTCTAAAAAGGGAAACCAATGTATCTCTTTGAGAATTGAAATGCAATCTTCATGATACTGAGAACTGTCGAACATGCTCGGCTCGACCCTATTGGTCATTTTGGCAGAGGGTCGTGCTCTAACTCTTCTCTGTTTATGTTTTGCAATTTCAACAAAGAAGTTTCAATTTGTTACCTGGTGGTGTCGCTCCCTTAATATCCAGTATGATGCTCGGTTGACTGTCTTGTGACTTTGGTAGAAGTCGAACCCGAATGGCTATATTTCCCTCTTGTGGTGCTCACTGCTTTCAATCCTTACTGTGGAAGTCACGGGAGTTAAATGCCAGCGTGAAATAACTGAGAATGATGGTGAAATAACCAACTACACTTACTTCATAGCGTATTCATCTTTTGGAACAGAGGAATGGCTGTACCGCTTGTATAGATGCCATCATAGGAGCGTTGGAAGCGTATATGCAATACTGGGGTATGATTTCAGGGAGTCCTCTGAATCATTTGGCTACGTCGGGTGGTGGAATCATAATTCGGTCGTGTGGGATACAATGAATAAGCCCACTTAACATTTGTTTCTTTCCCTTTTTTTTTTTTTTTTAAACAATTCACCACGTGTCCTGCTTCTATTGGTACTCGGCCAAATGGAAGATGTTGGTATGGCTATAGGATGCGATTGGCATAACAAGGTTGATATGAAAAGGGGTAATGGATTTAGAGGTATGAAATAGGTTGGAGTATGAAAGATGATAAGAATTAACAGTAAGATAAGGGATGATGGAAAATGTAGTGTCCTTGAAATCAATCATAACAGTCACAGTCATTAAATTCAACATTAAAAATTAATCTAAGAAATTAAATGTTAAGAATAAGGAACACATTACACTTTTGTTGGTTGTTGTTGCATTGGCATGCTGAGTAGGACTAGTCTCTTTTGACTATTCTTTGTTGTTCATAACAGGTCCCCTTAGATAGATTCGAATGCAACAGGTCCCTCTGAGATCTTGAAGATGTTCATGCAGCTCCTTTGAAATCCGGAGAAATAATTATATGCATACAGGTTCCTTGAGCTTGGGTATTTGATGGAGTCTTGGTGCCCAGCAACCTGTGGATCCTTGTAGAAACTTGATGAAGCTTTGTTGAAGTAGTCCTGAAGTAACAGTCTCTTAACAGGTCCCTTTTATGTGTCTTAAACAGGTCCCATTACTGCTGGTGTTGGTAACATGGTCTTCTGGACAGAACAGGTCCCCCTGCATAATGTTTATAACCTGGTCCCTCTGAGATAAAACAATGACAAAACAACTTCTTTATTGAAATCTGGAATGTTGGAACAAACTGATTTGGAAATTTACAGTGAGGAGATGAGATAAGAAATCTTTAAGAATTTACAATGGAGAGATAAAAGAACAAAATGCTGATGCTTCTCTCCCCCACTAAAGTTTTGACTTGTCCTCAAGTCATTATTCAGTTGATAAATCAAACAGTGAACAAAAGAAAGAGAATTCTTACCTGCCAACGAATTGGTTTTCAAGTAAGAATTCGGGGTTAGAGTGTGCCAGAGTCTGGTTTTCACATCTAACCCAGTGTTATTATATTTTTTTTATTTTATTTTATATATTTTTTTTAGATTTTGTTTGGTTTTTTTTTTTTTTTTTTAATTTCTTTTTGAATTTCTAAATTGAAAGGAAATGAACTAAGGCAGGGATACTGCAGCTGAAGGCTGCAGTATCTCTGCCTCTCTTTGTTGAGATACTGTTTGGAGAAAATCTTGCTTGATGATGGGCTTAGTGTATAGTTTCAGGCGATGACCATTGACAGTAAAGGAATGACCTTCTCCATCAATAGTTTTGAGCTTGACTGAACCATTGTCGTAAGCCTGAATAATTTGGTATGGGCCCATCCAATGGGTGGTAAACTTGTCTTTATGATCTATGAATTTAGAGTCAAAAAGTAAAGCCCAGTCACCTTCCTTGAACTGCTTCTTCTTTATATGTGCATCATGCCACTGCCTCCTTTCTTTGCATGAGGATTGTGGTTTCCTCTGCTTGCTGCCTCATTTCATCCAGCTGGTTCAACTGTTGAATTCTTTCTTGTTGTGCTTGGTCCAAGTCAATTTGCAAATCTGCAGCCAGTTTAAAAGTATGTATTTGAAACTCAATAGGAAGCATTACCTCTTTGCCGTACACCAACTGATATGGTGTAAATCCTGTAGTATCCTTCCACGTAATTCTGTAAGCCCAGAGTGCATCTTTGAGCTTCTCTTCCCAATTCTTCCTGTTCATTGCCACAGTTTTAGTAATGATCCCTTCCAAAGTTTTGTTTGTGGATTCCACCTGCCCATTGGCCTGTGGATGGTAAGGTGTACTTTTCCTATGCTTGATTTGGTATTTGCCTGTGATGTCCTTCACTAGCTTTGAGGTGAATTGAGTACCTTGATCAGTCACTATCTCCCTTGGTACTCCATACCTTACAAAAATCTCTTCAAAAAGGAAATTTACCACTGTGTGTTCGGTGGCTCTAACCAGTGCTTTTGCTTCAGCCCACTTTGTGACGTAATCAGTACATACTAAGATGTACTTCTTACCATTGGAGGTTGGGTTAATGGGTCCTATAAAGTCTAGAGCCCATTTTTCAAATGGCTCTAGGTGAACTTGGGGCTGAAGGGGCATCTCGTCTGTAGCTGTTGGCCTACCCATTCTTTGGCAGCTGTCACAACTATTCACATACTTCTCGGCATCCTTGAAAATGGATGGCCAGTAGTATCCAAGAGTAAGAACTTTGAATGTTGTCCGCTTAGCTGCAAAATGCCCACCACACGGTTCATCATGGCAAGATTTTAAAATATCAATTATCTCATCATTTCTTACACATCTTCTAATGATCATATCATAACCAGTCTAAAATAAATCGCCATTAAGCCATGAATATCTAGCACTTTGTTTCACTAGTCTCTTCTTTTCCTTTGCAGTAAAGTGTGGGGGTGTCCTTCCTGTAGACAAATAATTGGCCAAATTAGCATACCAAGGATTTACTATGGAAATTGCAAATAAATTTTCATCTGGAAAAGAATCTTCAACCGGAACAACCTCACCTGGATTTTGCAGTCTAGAAAGAAAATCTGCCACCTGATTCTCTTTACCTGGTCTATCTAACACTGTGATGTTAAATTCCTGTAACAATAATAACCATCTGGTAACTCTACCACTAGTTATTGGTTTATTCATTAAATTTCTAATGGCAGAATGATCAGTATGTACAAAGACCTCATAACCAGTTATATAATGTCGGAATTTATTCACAGTATATATGATGGCAAGTGTTTCCTTTTCTGTGACTGTGTAGTTTGACTCTGCAGGTGTTAGATTTTTGTTAATGAAATAAATGGCATAATTACAAGATTCCTCTTTTTTGCCTAATGATTCACCCACTGCAGTGTCAGATGCATCTATAAAGATATGAAATGGTAGGCTCCAATTAGGCCCTCTTAAGACTGGTGCGGTTGATAATTTCTTTTTGAGTACTTCGAATGCTTGTTGGCAGTTCTCATTCCAGTTGAAAAGTACATCTTTTGTTAAAAGTTTAAACAAAGGTAAAGCTATCTTACTAAAATTTTCAATAAACCTTCTGTAATAGCTTGCATACCCAAGGAAACTTCTTACCTCTCTTTGATTCTTTGGAATTGGCAAATCAACAATGATCTGGATCTTTGCTAGGTCAACTTTGATGCCTTGAAAAGAAATATAGTCGCCTAATACTATCCCTTTGTTTAACATCATAAAGCACTTTTCATTGCTCAGGGACAAATTAGCTTCAATACATATTTTCAAAACTCTTTCAAGGTTCTCTAATGCATGTTCAAATGAATTGTCGTATACTGAAAAATCATCCATGTAAACTTCAACACAATCATGAACTAAATCAGCGAAAATAGCTAATACAGCTCTCTGAAATGTAGCTGGAGCATTGCAAAGTCCAAATGGCAAAAAATTGTAAGCGTAAGTGCCCCAAGGACAGGTGAATGTGGTTTTGTCCTGGTCTTCTAAGGCTATCCTGATCTGGTTGTAGCCACTGAAACCATCAAGAAAAGAAAATGATGATTTCCCAGCTAGGGTGTCTAACACTTGGTCAATAAATGGTAGTGGGAAATAATCTTTGAGCGTTGCTTTGTTCAGTTGTCTGTAATCAACACAAATGCGCCACTTACCATTTTTCTTGGGCACTATAACCAATGGGGATACCCACTGACTGTCAGAAATAGGATATATAAAATTAACTCTCAACAGTTTTTGCAATTCTTCTCTGACAATATCCTGGAGCATGGGGTTCATTCTTCTCTGTGGTTGCCTCACTGGTTTGATAGTACTATCCGTGTAAATATGGTGAGTGCATGTGTCAGGGTGAATCCCATGCATATCGGTGTAGTCCCAAGCAAATGCTTTCTGGTATTTTCTCAATAGTCGAATCAATTTCTCTTGCTGAGATGAGTCTAGGTGATTGCCTATGTTCAGAGTTTTCCCTGGACTAATCTCTATGATCTGACTCTGTGTGTTGGTGATGGATTGAACTGGAAAAATGTCGTAAAATGTGGTTTGCAAAGATTGAATGGTGCATGTTTCCTGAAAATTTTGGGCTAAAAGTACATCTGCAGCATGATATTGTTCATTTCTCAAATTTTCAGAAATATCAGGTTGAGAAAGGAATAATTCTGCCAAATCATTATTGTCTTGTTCTTGGAAATCATAGATTTGGTCAATGCTAAAAACAGATTGCACTTCCTCTTTATCATTGAATTTATCATCAAGCCAC
The DNA here is from genome assembly GCA_031772625.1 of Pinus tabuliformis. Taxonomy (NCBI): domain Eukaryota; kingdom Viridiplantae; phylum Streptophyta; class Pinopsida; order Pinales; family Pinaceae; genus Pinus; species Pinus tabuliformis. The sequence continues at coordinate 338,574,328 of CM062817.1, forward strand.
AAATTGTGTGTTACTGCTGGTGATTGTGCCGATGGATAAAGAGTGAGTTGTTTTCTTTCGGTCCCTCTTGAAATGATCATGTTGCCCGATCGACATCCTATGAATGCATCAGCAGTCACTAACCATGGTCTACCAAGGATGATAGGGTGCCCTCCTAAATTGGATTTGGGTTGAAGAACTAAGAAATCCACTGGATACTCCCAAGAGTCCAGTGAGACAATTATGTCCTCCAAAATCCCTTCAGGAATCACTTTAGACCTATCAGCTAGTTCTAGAACAATCGTTGTATGTTGCAAATTTATGAGCTGGAGTGTTCTCATGGTTTCAAGAGTCATGACATTTATTGCGGCCCCAAGATCTATCAAAGTGTTTGGAATTTGTATGTTGTTAATGATGGTGGTCACTTTGGGAATGCCAGGATCAACATACTTTTCCATGGAGATGGTATTGGTCATAAGGCCAGCTAAATGTCCTATAACATGAATGGTTTGAGGATCAATCCTTTTTCTAGCAGGCTTCTTGAGGCACATGTCTTTGATGGCTTTAGTATATATGGGAATGTCTTTTATAGCTTGCAGCAGTGGAATTTTTATGTAGACATTCTTGAGTTCATCTAAGACATCAAATTGTGGTATAGACAGTGGAGGTTATATTTGGACCAATCGGTCTGGAAAAGGTGGATGCAATGGTTGCATCTGCTTATCTTTGGTATCATCGTTTGGTTTTCTTTGATTTGTCATTTCATTTTCATTTTCTGTGTTTTCTTCTTGCTTATCTGTTATTGGAGAATCTTTGTGGAGTACCCTACCAGACCTCAAGTTGATATTTTGCAAGGGTAGTGTGGGATATGAAGTTCCCTCTTCTACATTGTAGGCTTGCCTCTCTGCTCTGTTATTTGGATTTGGGACAGTTTGAGCAGGAATTTGAGTGGGTCTGGGAGGTTGTGAGTTAGCTGGAAATTGCAGTTGTGGTGGATTTATTGGTGGAGGAGCAGGCAGTGCTTGTTGAGTAGGTTGAGGCTGATAAACAACTTGCTGAGGATACTGCTGATATGGTTGAGAATGTGATGAATACGGCTGATGGTATTGTTGATATGGTTGTGAATATGGTGGGTATGATTGAGGATATGTATGATAGGATTGAGAGTACTGTTGAGATGGTCTCCATTGTTGCTGTGGGTGGTTTTGGTGCTGCCATGGCATGGGTACATTCCATGAATTCTGTGCATACATTTGATCATTTACAGGAAATTGCAAATTTTGATTTGGAAACATACCTTGAGGTGTTGGCCTTGGCTGGCATGGTCTCTTTGTGCCCATGTAATACACGTTTTCCATCTCTGCATTAGCTGCCATATTACAGTTCTGCAAAACCTTAACTTTAGGACAATTAAACATATCATGATGTTCAGTGCAGAAAGCACAAACTTGGATGTTTTCTAGTGGGCAGTCTTTTAATGCATGTTTCTTCTGGCATTTCGGGCAGAAGATAGCCATTATCTAATCTTCATCTTCTTGTTTCTTCTTAGCTTTTAGAGTGTCAATTTGGTTCCCTAGGGTGCTTAACAGATCTGTTTTAAACTCTTCTAACAGATTCCCTATTTCAGCCCTTGTGACACTTACTGAGGTAGATTTTGTGACTTTGGATGACAGGGTTCTTTTTCCCATTTTAGCTTTGCTCCTTGAATACTTTTCGCATAACTCAGTGATTTCTTCAAAGGGTAAGGTAGAAATGTCACCTTTGCCCATCAAGTTAAGATCATCCATGTATTCCTCTCGGATGCCTTTCAAGAATATTGTGCGGATCAAATCAAGAGGCATAGTTTGGTGTTTGGATTTTTGTAAGTTGTAGACAAACCGTTCTAAGTATTCCTCTAAGGTTTCATCCTCTTGCTGGCTCATTCTAAAGATATCATCTTTGGAATCTTTGGATCTACAGTAAGGTTGATATTTCCTTAGAAATATTCTTCTCATGCCATCCCAATCAACTATAGCATGCTCACCAAGCCTCATGAACCATCTTAAGGCTGATGCCTTTAATGTCGCTGGGAAGAGTCTAAGCCTATGGGCATCAACTGTATAGCCATATGTTCGACATACAATGTCAAACTCGAACAAGAATGAGTCTGGATCTTCCGAAGCCATACCATAAAAGTTTGGTAGCACGGATGGAGGTATGTTTTTCATTTTGATCTCATCATCTTCTTGTGGTTCATGTATAGGAAACTTAAAAGTTGACTCTTCTTCATCTCTCTGTCCTTGATTTGGTACTGATCCAGCTCCTTCCTCAGCCATTCTAATAGGTCTCTCTGTGTCAGTGTCACTTGTTTGAAAGAGGAGATTAAAGAAAGATTGTTCGGTCACTGTGCTACTTTCTCCTTGTGTGGAAGATCTAGGAAAGTGCTTCTTCTGCGATTTATGTGTTAATAAAGTTTGCTTTTCGATGAGAGTAAGTCTTTGTCCTGAATTTTGTTTTTCCTCTAATGCTTGGAGGGTGACTTCCTCAGCTACTGTTGTATTCCCTAAAGAGTCTGCTCCTGATGATGATGGGTTATTTTTTGGATGGTGGGGGGTTTTTATGAATCTACCTTGATTGTCTCTAAATCTAGACATAAATGAACATGATTTCTAACTGTGTTTCTAACTGTGTTTTTGCTCGTTTTTGTTTATTGAATTTTTTTTCTTTTTAAATCCTTTAAGTACGCCTCCCCGGCAACGGCGCCAAAATGTAGTGTCCTATCTAGGGTGCCAGACTAGGCTATATTTATTATTGACCAGGATGCGTAGACTTAGAGGCATGCGTCTACAGTATATAGACATAAAGGATTATTAGCTAAGTGGTTATGATGGTAGGTCACAGGACTTCTTTACGGAAGATTGAGGTATGTTACCTATCACCCAAACACTTAGGTCACTCAGTTAATCTACCTAATTACAACACTGTCATTCAATTCATTTACCAAATTAAAACACTGTGTATCATTTCAAACCAAGATTTCAATCTCCTTTCGGAGACACTATGCATAAAATCCCTGTTCAGCAAATACTCAGCATTCACTAATATTCATGAAAGATAAATACAAACGGAAATTATAAGCATACTTTGAAATAATAACAGAGTTCATGACATTGCTTTAAAAGACAACAAAGGATTGAATCCCTTACAGGATACGATTCACGATCTCAGTGATGAACTATTCAAGCATTATCATAAACGTCACCCATACGCATTCTATTGAAATCAAAAGCCAATTCTAATTGTTGTGCATATCATTTAATACCCTAAGTTGCGAATAAAGAGAAATGACAGTATACCAGTTTAACGCAGGGCCCATCAGCGTTTCAGAGGTATACTGAACTGTGATCAACCGATTATAAAATCAATGCAACAAGGAAAAATCGCGACTGCAACCGTGTTCTTGGTATTAAGTTCAAACTCTGTTTTCAAATGATACAATGATAACCAACTACTAACTACACAGAACTGTGTTTACATATGTTTTTACAACCCTTACATTTCGAAAACGAATGTACATTCATGATGTGGCTGTTGCCGCTTTTATCATGTCGTGATTTTTAAAATGTTTCTATCCTAAACTGATTTCAAAAAGGAACAAAACTAAATCAATTTAGAATGTTATGCTGTTGTTGCCTTTGTCTCCAACATGCTATACTTTGACCATCGTTGACCGCGCATGTAGGAGGGTCGGTTCTGCTGTAGGATAGGTATTCGTCCATGCTTGGACATTCTACTTTTCATCCCTACCCTTTGCTCTAGCCTAGCTGTCATGCCACATGTCAAACAATAAACCAATTACAGGATGTTGGAACTTCCTGTAGTCATTTTACCAAAAATTCCTAATTCTTTAACATAAAACTCCTAAATCAATTTTAATGCATTTTAATAACTATAGTACTATTAACTAATCAATTTTCAAGGGATCTAAGAGATATATGATGGAAAGAGGTAGGCAAATGATATGTTTTAGGAGGAAAAAGGAGGTCATGGGATGGTACCAACAATGTGTAAATTACAATCCAACCAATATTAAGTTCAAAACTCATATTGTAATACTTTAAATTTTATATAATATAATTTATGTGGTTGAAATTATTTATAGTTGCACTGGATATTATTTAGTATTGTAATTAACATATGTAACTTTGCACTTTCATATTAGATGAACATGCACACTATGTCACATTTTTTTTAATTTAGTTGCAAAATCATACAAATTATTTTATGTTGATTAATAATGAACACATAAAATCAATCTAAAACTACATTGATTATTTATGAACACAAATACAATTAATACACGAATTAATTAGTCATTTATAATTATTATTAATAAAAGTAAATGAAATGAATATAAACTACTAAATTAGACATTTATATAATGAATATGAAACTACCAAAAAAGATAAATGACTGTTATAAATCATAATTTTTTTATTACAAATGATGACTAAATTTTCCATATATACAACTATTAGCAGCTAATTTACAGTATCTTATAAAACAACCGAAATTTAGTCATATTTCTTTGGTCATTAATTGGTCTCAAATGATGACTAAAACTTACATATATATGACCATTAATAGCTAATTTACAGTATCTTATAACATGATTAACATTTTGGAAATATTTCTTTGGTCATTAATCGTTTTTTGCGGATGATCATATAGTAATATATTTTGTTTTATATTTGGTCATTATGTTAGGATATTCCAACACATAGGATATAGTTAAGTACAACTTGGTCTAGTATAGAGTTAGGTATAGAGTTAGGTAAAGTGTGTTTCTTTACCTTGTACATTTTGTAACTTACAATCCGACGGTCACGATATGTAGTGATCTGACGGTTCATTCTCTCCTCGGTATTACCGACACTTGATCCATGGCTTGACACCCGATTGGTCCATGATTTCTATTTAAAGCGCATGGAGGGTCATTTGTAGGGTAATTTGTGCATGAGAGAAGCATATGTAAATTTTCATTCTTTTATTAATAAATTGCCTGAAGTGGCCGCGTTGGCTCAGGCCGTGGACTCTTTCCTTCTTTGAGGGTTTTATCCACGTCAAAAATACTGGTGTACTGATCTGCGATCTGGTTGTGAGCGGTGTCCTTTGGTGTTCTTTCTGAGGAACTTACCTTGTAAATTCCTACATGGTATCGGAGCTATTTGAGGGTCGCGTCCATTGGTGATCCAAATCTGAAGCCGGTAGAACTGCATCCGACTGCCGTTTCCTAGATCTACTGTTTCTGACTGCTTTCGGGCCGAGAGGACTGCTCTGTTGTGTTGGGAGCATCTGTTTCAGTGAGGAACCCCTTTCGTTTCATGTGAAAAGGTTTCCGGTAGCCCTAGCTGCGTCATTTTTAAGATCTGGAGGTATACAGTGTTTATTTGCAGTTTACAGTTATTTTCTCTCTGTTTATTTCGGTTTTGGTTTATTTAGCCTTTTTTATTACCAGATCTATACCTTTCATTTCTGCGTATGCTCTTTGCCCTGCGACCCTGTGCGATCTGGGCAAATCAGAAACAGAAAGGAAGGATTTTTCTCATGCGTATGCTCTTTTCCCTGCGCCTTAGTGTGATCTTGGAAAATTAGAAACATTGAGAAAAATATTTAGTTTCCGGCAAAAGCTAACTTTAAGCCGCAAGGTTCATTTTTTGAAAATATTTAGTTTTTCAGCTAAAGCTAACTTCGAGCTGTAAGGTTCGTTTTCTTTGCATTTCCGTGTTGGGTTTTGTGTTTTTTGTTTTGTAGGGAAAAAGAGCTTTCTCAAAGCAAGCACGCAACCCAAAGCATCCCCCCCCTCTCTCTCTCTCTCTCTCTCTCAAATTTTTTGTATAGCTCAATTGGTTCAAAGCTATTTTAAGAGAGTAGAGGTCTTGGGTTCAAGTCTCCATTTTGTGGGGGCGGACTTTTTCATTTCCGCACATTCCCGCACTTCGTCGGTAACTTCGTCAACTTTTTTTCAAAAAGCCATAACTCCTTCATCCGAAAGCCGTTTTCAGAGCCGTTTTTTTTAAACCAGCCTAATTTTTCGAGATCTATCCATTGGAACACTTAGTTTCAGCATCTTTAGCTTTAGTTTCCATTGAAATGGAAAGTCAATACCAAGTTACCCTTGACAACACCAACTACTTCCAATGGTTGTCCTACATTGAGGATTTACTTAGAAGTAAAGGTCTCTACAGAATAGCCTCTGGCCAAGAAAAGAAACTGAAGGATGAAGATAAGGCTGCTAAATGGGAAAATAGGCAAGATCAAGCACGTGGATTGATAGGGATGTCTATTTCTCCAGATCTTAGATTCCATATTGCAGAACTTGATACTCCTGATGACGCAATGAAACAAATCAATAAAGTTTTTGGGATTAAAAATGAACTTAGAGCCCATCAACTTGAAAATGAGTTGCTTACATTGGACCCTGATAATTTTTCTTGCATTGAAGATTTCTTGTCCAAGTTCAAGACCCTTAGATATCTCTTGGAAGGTGTTAAAGTTAAGAAAGAAGATAGTAACCTTATCTATTCCATTCTTACTAAGTTGGGACCAGCCTACTCTGTGTTTGTTTCCACCTTCCATTCTACAAGAGAAGCCTTCATTTCTCAAGGAACAGACTACAAGTCCCCTTCCTTTTTTTTGTGATTCTTTAATAAGAGAACAAGAAAAACTCTTACACCTTGGTCTTCTTAATCTTGGAAACTCTTCCAAGAAAGCGTTAGCCGCCCAGCAGCAACCAAATTCAAAGAATCCTAAGAAGTCATATCCTAAAAAGAATGGTCCTAAACCAAACAAGGGTCCTAAGCAATCTCAGCCTCAAAATGAAAAATAATTTCAACAAAATGATAAGACAAATAAAAACAAATGGAATAACACTGATAGACATTGCAACTTTTGTAATTGAGATGGCCACTTAGAATCCAAATGCTTTAAGAAGATGGAAGCCTTGGAAGCAGCGATGAAGAAACATAACATCCATTTGGAGCAATCTTCAACTTCAACTTCATCTTCAGGAATGGCACTTTCTGCATGTGGTTGTCAAGCATCTCAGTCTGGCTATGCACTAAATGTATCTTATTCTTCTCATTCTCATGAGTGGCTCATTGATTCTGGAGCTTCTTATCACATGGCCAAAAACAAAGCCATGTTTTCTTCTTTAAATGATTGTAACACCAAAAATATATATGTTGGTGATGATAGATCTCTTAGTGTTGTAGGGACTGGAACTGTTCATCTAGACAATGGTCAGTTTAATGATGTATTATGTGTTCCAACCTTATCCTGCAACCTTCTATCTGTATATCAGATAACTCATTCAGGTGAAGGTAAAATCGTTGAATTTTCACCTCATGATGTTGTAATCAAGGACCTATGAGATCCTAAACAGATTTTAGCTACTGGCATTGCTGATGATTCTAGAAGGTTGTATAAGTTTCACAACTTTGGGTCATCAAATCCTCCCTCAGTATTTGTTGCTCATAACGATGAAGTGAGCAAACTTTGGCATGAGCAATTTGGTCACTTAAACTATCGCTCCCTTCAGCATCTATGTAAAGAAAATATGGTGACAGGTCTTCCTATGGTATCTTGCAGAGATGGTGTTTGTTCCGGATGTGTACTCGGAAAACATCATCGGGACAGTTTTGAAAAACGTGCCTCTTGGCACGCCACAGCCCCTTTACAGCTTGTGCATAGTGATTTATGTGGTCCACTTCCAGTTGTTTCATTCTCTAGCTGCAAGTATTTCTTAACTTTCATTGATGATTTCTCCAGACGCACTTGGGTATACTTCTTAAAACTCAAAAGTGAAGTATTTAACACATTTTTGGCCTTCAAGGCCTTTGTTGAAAAACAATCTGGACATCAAATTCTTAAGCTAAGATCTGATAATGGCGGAGAATATGTTAAAAACACATTCATCAACTTTTGCACTGAGAATGGAATTCAAATGCAACATACTGTTCCATATACTCCACAACAAAATGGTGTAGCTGAAAGGAAGAATCGCACCTTAAAGGAAATGGCTAATTGTATGCTACAATCTAAAGGACTTGGTCTTAGTTTTTGGGCAGAAGAAATTAACTGTGCAAATTACATAATAAATCGCACTCCTACTAAGGCTTTAAAGAATATCACTCCAGAAGAAGTATGGAGCTCAACCAAACCAGATGTAAGTCGCTTTCGTGTTTTTGGAAGTGAAGCGTGGGCCCATATTCCAGATGAAAAGCATAAAGCTTTAGAACCTAAGAGTGAAAAATGTACTTTTGTTGGATATTCTGAAGATGTCAAAGGCTATAGACTTATTCCATTTAAGTCCAAAAATGTTATCATTAGAAGAGATGTAAAATTTGATGAAAATATATCGGCCTGCGAGCCCAGTCCGGCGGATGTGCCACCTCTCCCTATCTCTTCTAGTTTTGAAAACATTTCTTCTTCAGATGATGAAAGTGAGGATGACAATCCTCCCCCACCATCTCAGGATCCTCCTTCAGCTCCTCAGCTTCAAAAATGGGTTCGTGCTACTCGAGATGTAGCAGGTGATCTTGCCGGTGATCCTACAGATCAGCGACGTACACATTCTCAGTTCGAGAGAGCCTCTTCTTTACTAGCTCAAGCTCCAGTAAATTATGATCCTGACACCTTTGCAGAAGCTTCAGGCCATCCAGATTGGGAAGCAGCTATGGATGAAGAATATCATTCATTATTGGCAAATGATACATGGGATCTTGTTCCTCTACCAAAGGGACGAAAACTTGTTAGATGCAAATGGGTTTACAGAACCAAGTATGGACCAGATGGGAAAGTTGATAAACATAAAGCTCGTCTTGTTGCTAAAGGTTTTTCACAGGTTGAAGGCATTGACTACACTGAAACCTTCTCCCCTGTTGCCAAAATGAACTCTATCCGCCTTGTTCTTTCCCTTGCTGCCTCGTTCAAATGGGAAGTCCATCAGATGGATGTTAAATCTGCCTTCTTGCATGGGGACTTGCATGAAGAAATCTACATGGAACAACCTATTGGCTTTATACAAACAGACTCCAGCCTTGTATGTCGGCTTAAGAAATCCCTTTATGGTCTCAAACAAGCTCCTCGAGCTTGGTATGCCAAAATGGATAACTTTCTTTTAGAATCTGGCTTTTCTAGGTGTCATTCTGACAATACTGTCTACACCAAGAAAGTGGGCAAGTCTCTTATCATTCTTGTTCTTTATGTTGATGATCTTATCCTGACTGGTAGTGATCCCAACCTTATCAACCATGTGAAGTCTAGCCTTAAAAGGAAGTTTGAAATGACAGACTTAGGACACTTACATTATTTTCTCGGTCTTCAAGTCTTGCAATCCAAGGAAGGTATTTCCCTTTCTTAGTCCAAGTATGCCTATGATATTCTACGCCACTTTCACATGGAAGAATGTAAGCCAGCCCCTTCTCCCTTTCAGTCTGGAGTCAAACTTTCAGTCACTTGTACTTCTCCTAAAGTTGATGCTACCTTATATCGTCAACTTGTAGGAAAACTTTTGTATCTAACCCATACTCGTCCTGACCTTTCCTTTGCTGTTGGCCTTGTTGCTCGGTTCATGCAAAACCCCCGTGAAAGTCATTGGAAAGCAGCTAAAAGAATACTTCGTTATGTTCAAGGTATAGTTCAGTTTGGGATTCATTACAGTGCCGAAGCATCTCCTCTATTGGTTGGTTTCACTGATTCCGATTGGGCTGGTGACCCTGACGATCAGAAGTCTACTGCCGGTTATGTGTTCACTCTTGGTTCAGGACCTATTACATGGGCTTGCAAGAAACAAGGTGCCATTTCTCTTTCATCAGCAGAAGTAGAGTATCGTGGTGCTGTAGAAGCTAGTAAGGAAGCCTTGTGGCTTCGTCAGATCCTGTCAGAGTTTGGCTTTCAGCAGCAGCATCCGACTATACTTTGGTGTGATAATCAAAGTGCCATTCAGCTACGTAAAGATCCAGTCCAACATCAGTGCAGAAAACACATTAAACTGCACGTGCACTTCATCAGAAAGCTCATCCATGACCATGTTCTTGAAGTGCAATATTGTTCAACAGATGATCAAGTTGCAGACATCTTCATAAAGGCTCTCACAGAGGCGAAGTTCACTAAACTTCGATTTATGGTTGGAGTTCAGGAAGTTGTCACTAAGGGGGGATAGGCTCTAGTGCCTCCTTACTTCTCCTATTGTGTCATATTTGTAAATCCTTCAATCCTATCCCAAGTTGTTCTTAAGGGGGGATGTTAGGATATTCCAACACATAGGATATAGTTAAGTACAACTTGGTCTAGTATAGAGTTAGGTATAGAGTTAGGTAAAGTGTGTTTCTTTACCTTGTACATTTTGTAACTTACAATCTGACGGTCATGATATGTAGTGATCCGACGGTTCATTCTCTCCTCGGTATTACCGACACTTGATCTGTGGCTTGACACCTGATTGGTCCATGATTTCTATTTAAAGCGCATGGAGGGTCATTTGTAGGGTAATCCGTGCATGAGAGAAGCATATGTAAATTTTCATTCTTTTATTAATAAATTGCCTGAAGTGGTTGCGTTGGCTCAGGCCGTGGACCGTTTCCCTCTTTGAGGGTTTTAACCACGTCAAAAATATTGGTGTACTAATCTACGATGTGGTTGTGAGCGGTGTCCTTTGGTGTTCTTTCTGAGGAACTTACCCTGTAAATTCCTACACATTAATTGTAGCAATTAATGACAAAATCAATGACTAAATTAATGGTCAAATTTATGACTAAATATATTACTAGAAGATAAAATCGAGACAACCAATTAATGACTAAGCTAAAAATGACTAAAAGTCGGTCGTGTTATAAGATACTGTAAATTAGCTACTATTGGTCACCAAATGGAAAATGGTCATTTATATGCAAAATTTAGTCATTTTTTTAGTAACTAATTAGTCATTTTGTACTAGTGGTAATGAACTTCAATATAAAAAAATTGCACTTGTTGAGCTTGGCATAGAATTGATGCTTTCTTAACAATCTCAACATTGTTGCCAGGTGCTTTACATGTTCTTCCTCATTCTTAGAATATATCAATATATCATGAATAAATACTATCAAAAACTTGTCCAAATAAGGACGCAACACATTGCTCATCAAATACATGAAAGTAGTTGGAGCATTAGTAAGACCAAAAGGAGCCACCAAAAACTCATAATGACCATACTTGGTATGGAACGTGGTCTTATAAATATCTTCTTCTTTGATGTGTGCCTAATGATATCTTAATCTCAAATCAATCTTTTAAAACATTGTTTCTCCCTTCAACTGATCAAACAAATCATCAATCCACAACAAAGGATATATGTTCTTAATAGTCACTTTGTTCAAAGGATACATGTTCTTAATGCACAACCTAATAGTACCATCCTTATTCTTCAGAAGCAATACTAGTGAGCCCCAAGGCGACACACTTGGCCTTAGGTATCCTTTATCAAGCATTTCCTAAGTTGCAACTTCAATTCCACCAACTTTGGAGTACTCATACTATACAATGTCTTAAATGTTGGTGTTTCTCCCGACATCAACTCAATATAAAAGTCCACTTCCCTACGAGGAGGAAACTCTAAAATATCTATAGGAAACACTTCCTGAAACTACACTAAACAAAATACCTCTTCTAGACTTCATCATCCTCAACATCCTTCCCTTTGTCACTAGAAATATTAACTACAAAAAATACACATCCCTTTCTACAAATACATTTTGCCTACATATATGTAACCATTCTCACTAATGTAGGCTTCTCCTTTCCCTACAAGACTCTTCTTTTCCCATCATCATCTAGGCACTCAATAGCCTTGTCATAGCAATCCATTTTAGTCCTATGAATGAACAACTAATTCATGCCCAAAAGCAAATTGTATGAACCCAAAGGAAGCACATTTAGATGCGTTAATGTAGGTGTACCATTCAGCTCAAATGCACAAGATATCTCCCAATGATGAAATATTTTCTTGGTCCCTATAGCCAACTACACCAACCAATATTCTGCATGCACTTCTTTATTCAAGTAACACTTATCCACCAGGTCAGGATTGATATAGCTATAGTTAGATTTAGGATCAATCAAAATAGAAACAAATTGATCACAATGCTTACTTTTCATCTCAATATTGGATGCATGATGATCCCCCTACCTATTATCCACTACTGCATAAATACAAGGAATAATCTGCCCAACGTCTCCAATTGTTTATGCCTTCTAAGAAATGTAAATCTAAGGTATATCACCATGATGTTCTAGACAATCTCTCCTACAATGCTCTCCGCCATAATTCCAACACTGCAAAGGCTTCCTACCATCGCATTTGTTCTACTCCTCAGACTTAAATTTGTGTCCTCTTTCAACTACATTTAACTTCTTATAAGTTGCTACATTCTCCTTGTCACCTACCTCCTAAGGTATTTCTCCCTTCTCAACCAACTTTCCTTTAGTCTTATCATTACCTTTCCAATCTCGCTTGGGCTCAGACTTACGCTTAGACTGCTCATAACAATGCTTCAACTTCCTAATGACTTCCTCCAATGGTCGAGGCTCATCATACTCAATCTAATCCTTAAATGCTAAATGCAATCCACTGATGAACCTTTAAACCTTTGTCTTCTCATCTTTAATATATGGCACATACCTCAACAACTCCAGAAACTTAGTCATATACTCTTCATTTATCATAGAACCCATCTTCAACTCATAGAAATCCTTAGCCTTTCCATCGTAATATCTCTTGAACAAGTACTTATTTCTAAAGATTCTTTTAAAATCATGACTACTCAACTCCTCTGTCTTGATGCCTCTGACACGCTTCACATCTTCCCACCAAACACTTTTCCCTTGAGACTGAAAATGGCTATCATGGGTTTCATATTCTCTATATAATAATGCAGCTGAAAGAACTCTTCATTCCAAGTAGTGATGCTTCTGTATCTTCTTTTTTCTTCATCTCTCCATCAAATGTAGGAGGCTTAGCTTTCTTGAACTCATATGGAAAGTATTGCTTCTCGCTCCTCCTATAAGAATGATGGTGGTGATGTTTGTGATGTCTCTCAAAACCAAAACTAGAATAGAACCCGTAAGCACTACCTCTCCTGTCAGGTGTATCCAACCATCTGCCACCTCTGATGTCATCCCTATCCAACTTGTATCCTAATCAATACTTATTTACATATGCCCTATTAGTCCTTTCCTCATGTCCATGACTAATTATTTCATGTCCCTATCTTTGTAAATATGATAATATCTGAAGGGTCACTGCATTAACTTCTACTTTCTTTTCTTGAGCTTTGTAAATTCTTTACTGTGACTGAATTATCCTGTCATTATTTGCCTTACAACTTCTGATCTATTCCTTCAGACTTCTCAGTGTATATTCTATATCAAGAGAGTACTCATCTCCTTTTTTACCCAATTGATCTATGAGGAGAGTCACATGAATTTTAATCCATGATTTTTCTCATCATCTATAATCTTCTATTCCTTGCAAATATGCCATGTTAAATAAACCAAATATAGACATACTCAAAATCATACTTTAGTGAAGTTCAGGGGAGGTTATCATGTCTCCACAACCAGCCCAAATTAGCACGATATACATATATATAATGACATCGACATATCAATCATCTCAACATCATCACACAACAATGTCATCATGATGATGCAAACTAAAATGAAGGCCATCACAATGCATGCACACCAAACATATTGACAACTAACATGCATGCATAACAATCACATATACCCTAGGCATTGCAACCTCACACTGTTACCATCCAGTGGTATCATATATCTCCCAAAGAGAACAGAACTCACTATGATACCAACCTGTAAATTCATCCTCCCACATTTACCCAAATTCACAAGCTCGCTAGGGTAAACATGAGATGAGTGTCACTATGATATGACCCAACCTCCAAGTTCTAGTTATGGAAGTAGGGCTAACACACTGACACTTACAGACATCCTACAAGGACTACAAATCACTCAGGAGCAGAACAATGACCCTAGGTGATTAATCCCTGAGCTGGAACCTTTTTTCTCTGACCTAAGACCCCAACCACATGCACAAGCTTGCTTCCCTGTGGTTATGACCTAAATCCTCCAGTTCAGTACCAACAGTGATCTAGACTTATGCAAGAACGTAAACAAATACAGATATAAAAATAAACATAGAGATGCAACAGAAATAAAAATTCATTTCATTAATATCAAAGAACTGAAATATGCTTACATACATAATGGAAATAAACTAGTTCAAGTGATGGTATCTTATTTCTGCAAAGAGGTGGCAACTACATGTCTCTAAACTATGTTATAATGATGTTGAAGGGCCTTTTTATTATTGAACAACAAAGGAAAACCCTAAGCCTAGAAGATGAAACACCAAGAGTTTGTGGGCCCCATTGGGGTTAGTTAGGAAGTCAAATTCCCAGGGTCATAACTTGGTCATATGATCTCTGTTTGGCGTGTGCAATACCTTGTTGGAGATATCTTTCTAAGTACAACAGGATTTTCCACAGGCCCCTACCTATAGCTATGGACCTATTGTGGACCTCAAAAAAACCGTTGTTTAGGGGGTCAAAACAGCTCTAGAAGTTCAAGACCCGAAAAACTACTAAAAATAGTAAATGTTGCTATAAACAAGGAAACATATGAAACTGATAGGAGGTCTAGGTGGAATAGGCGAGTGGTCACTAATGTCCATTTGGATCAGTCCTCCCCCCTTAGGAAGCATGGTCCCCATTGCATGCAAAGCCTCCATGAGGTGTGGAAATTTTTGTTGAACTTGGTCCCTGGTGAAGGAGTTGGCCTGCTTTGACAACTCAATGTAGTTGGGTCCTTTATTGTCGAGTGTTATTGATCTATGTGTCCATGATCCTATCATTTATGGCCTGCTTGATGCAGCTCGGGTTGAGGTCTGTTGTTGTCAGCTTCTCTGCATTGTAGAATGTGTCCAATAATGGAGAAAAGTATGGTCGCGGTCAGTCCACATTGAATATTGGGTGCATACCAAGGAATAGTGGAATGTTGAGCTCGAAGGCATTGTCCCCTACATCCTTTGTGATAGTGAACAACCCATATCAAAGCAAGTGAAGCTTGCGGTGGGGCCCAACAAGGCACTCCTTCTAAAAATGTAACCAAACTTTTTCGCCCACCTAAAACTTGTGTGGCACTCCATACTAATCATGACGATGCTTATACTTAGAATTGGCTCTATTCAATATGTCATGCACCTGCTAGGGAATTCGTTTAATGCTCTCAATGAAGTTGTTATCTCGGTCGACTTCAGACTGGACATGAGTCGAAGCTTCTTGAGTAGCTGAAAATGGTATGGCCACATCAATGGGAGATAGTGGCTGGAGTCCCAACCCCACGTAAAAGGGGATATGGCGAGTTGAACTATGGAGAGCTCGGTTGTAGTTATGATGGAAATAGGGGATGCTTTCATCCAACATGTGTGGATGTTTCAAGTTTTATAGGCACAAAATGTGCACGATCATCCTGTTGATGACCTTTGTTTGGCCATCATTTTGGGGGTGGATGGTTGTGGACTTAGTGAGCTTGGTATCCAACATTGACTAGAGGTTTGAACAAAATGTACTCAGGAACCTGTTGTCTTGATCTGAGATAATGGACTATGGGATCCCAAAATGTACCCACACTCATTCAAAGAGGATATTAGTAGTGGATTCTATGGTGATACTCTTCTTATAGGCCACCATAATGGCCATCTTAGAGAATTTCTCAACAACCACGAACACACAATCGTTGCCATGCTTAGTAGAAGGAAGGACTAACATGTAATCCATGGATATGGATTCCCAAGGCCGATTAGGAGTAGGAAGAGGAGTATATAGGCCTTGCTTCTTGATTTTTGGTTTGGAAATGGTGAGGGAATGCAGGATCTGATGTACTTCCCAACATCATGTCGAAGGTTCAGCCAATAAAAATACTTCTGCATCACTGCCATTGTTTTCTCTAGTCTGAAATGTCTAGCAACCTGATTGTAGTGCACCTCCCAAATCATCTTGGAATGCTCTCTTGTAGGAACATAAAGGTGCCCCAAGTGGCATAATAGTGTGCCCTAGAAGTGAAGAATTGGAACTTTCTTTCCTTCTAGGAGCATCTTGTATGTGTTGCCGAATTCTGGATCGCTCTTTTAAATATGCGGCCATCCCAAAGTATCATGTCCACAAGAGTTGAGCACAGTGGTTAGCTAAGATAGTCTGCAACATTATTGGTGCTTCCCTTCTTGTACTTGATGTTAAAATCGAATTGTTGCATATATGTGGATAATTTTCGATGGAGATGATGTTGCAACTTCCCTTGTGTCTGTATGAATTGTAGGGGTCTGTGGTCTATGTGAATGACTGTTTCCTTCCCCATAATGTAATTCTTCCATTGTTGACATGCCTGCACAATAGAATACATATGTCTGTCATAAGTGAGATACTTTCAGACAGTATATGAAATTGTCTTACTGTGATATGCTACCAGATGCCCCTGCTAGGTAAGAACTGCATGAATAGCAAAGTCAGAGGCATTGGTCTCAATTTCAAATAGTTGCAACAGATATGGTAATGTGAGCATTGGTGCAAAGCAGAGGTGATGCTTCAACTCAACAAATGCCTTTTGTTGGGATTCAAACCAAAAGAAATTTTGTTTTGCTCCACCCTTGGTGACTTAACTCAAAGGCCATGTGATATGAGAGAATCCCAACATGAACCTACGATAGAAATTGGCAAGACCCAGAAAGTTGCGGAGCTCCACTAGAGTGATTGGGGCTGGTCAATATCGAATAACTTGTATCTTGGTTAGGCCCACATGCACACCCCGCTCATTAATGATGTACCCAAGATATTGAACCTGGGTCATACTAAAAGTGCATCTCCCTAAATTGGCAAACAATTTGTGTTGTCGCAAGCTTTGGGAGGACATGTCGAATATGGTGTATGTGCTTTTCCCAACTTCAGATGAAGATCAAGATTTCATCTAGGTACACTACCATGAACGTGTTGATAAAGTGCCGCAATATGTTGCCCATTAATCACATGAAGGCTATGGGGGCATTTTTCAACCCGAAAGGTATGCCCAACCATTCTAAAAGACCCTCCTTGGATTTGAAGGTGGTCTTCCACATATTGGAGGATTCGATTGGTACCTGGTGATACCCATACTTCAAATCAATCTTGCTAAATATTTTTCCACCTTGATCTAGTCTAGAAGGTCATCAATCTATGGGATTGGATGTTGATTCCTAATATTGATCTTATTTAGCACCCGATAGTCAATATAGAGTCTCGAGGTGTCGTCTTTCTTTTGTACCAACACAATTGGGCTCCTACAAGGTGATGAACTTGGCCTAATGTGCCCTTTCTGCAACAAATCCTGAATCTGCCTCTTAATTTCATCGTTCTCCATAACATATCATCGTTAGATTGGTCCGTTGGGTAGTGGCGTGCCCGAAGTCAGATCGATGGAGTGCTTGACCTAATAGTGTAGGGTTACCCTTGTGGGTGAGGTGAAGATGTCCCTAGACTCTTCCACAACCTTGTCCATTTGTTGTTGTCGTGCAAAGGAGCCCTGTCTAGAGGTTATGGATGTGGCCATAGTATTCTTCTTTTCCTGAGGGTGAATCATAAGGAAGACAAATTTCCCAGTCTGGGAAATGATCTTACGGCATTACTTCATAGAGATCAAAGAGACGACAGTAGGCAATGCTACCTCTGGTATCCAATATAACTTATTTCCCAAAGAATTAATGACAATGCAAGGCCTAGACTCATACACAACATGATGCTTCCACAATTATGGTAGGCCTAATAATACATCACAAACATCAAGAGGAGAAACATCACACAATACCTCATTTGTGAAGGGCTTGATGTTGTAGGGAAGGTGAAACTATTGGCTAATGCAAAGATCTTTCCCTTGGTGAAGCCACCTGATGGTGTACGGTTGTGGGTGTGGTGTGGTCGATAGGCCCAACCACTTCACTACCTCTACTGAAATGAGGTTATTTTGGCTTCCGTTGTCGACAATGAACTGGAGTGGAGAACCCTTCACCCATATCTGTGAGTGGAAGAGCCACTCCCCCTCCTTTGGATCTTCAGGTTCAATCTTATGGATCTTGGTGGTGGAAACGATGGCACTAGGGTCCATATCAATAATCTGATTCCCTTTGTCATTCCCCTTGTCGATTTCTGACTCAGAGTCGGAACATGAATCTGATTCGGAAGCCTTCAACTTGGTCACCAGTAACTGCTTGGCTCGACACTCACTTGTGTTGTCAGCGGGGATACTATGGAACTCACACCATTTCCCTGTGTCCTTCTTTGTCTTCGTGATGTCATTCTTTTCTTGCGGCTTTAGTAGGTTGTCCTAGGTCGCCCCACCTTGGCTTTGTCCTTTGTTCTGTGGTTTGGGGGTGCCTTTCGCTTGATTTCAATTCGCAGATTCAAATTCTTGCTTCTTTTGTTTAAATTTCTACTCAATCTTGACAACGTATCGGTAGGCGACACCAAGCAAGGAGACGTCTAGGAACTCCATCTCATCCTGGAGGTACTTGTGCAGACAGTCGTGGTACTTGAGTATCAAATTC
The DNA here is from genome assembly GCA_031772625.1 of Pinus tabuliformis. Taxonomy (NCBI): domain Eukaryota; kingdom Viridiplantae; phylum Streptophyta; class Pinopsida; order Pinales; family Pinaceae; genus Pinus; species Pinus tabuliformis. The sequence goes on from CM062817.1 coordinate 338,592,977, forward strand.
CACTCAGAATCCTTGATACCCAACTTCATGCGAAGGGTATGAAAAGTATTTGTGAACTCTGACACATCTTGGTCCCTTCCCTGTCACAACATGGTCCACTTTATGTATTTATCTTTATAGCTCCCAATAGGGTAATATTTTTCCTTGATGGCATCTCAAAAAGAATTTCGAGTGGGTGTGGTTGCAAATAGTGAGGATTCCCTCTTGTCCTTTTGTTTACAGTAGGTTTCCCACCAGCATTTAACATTATGGGCGACTTTGAGGAGTATAAAAGAAATATTTTCCTGATTGGAAAAGTCATGAACTAAAAAATATTCTTCCAATAGGTTTAACCATCTATCTATGGTGTTTGCATCTATCTGGCATTCAAATATGGGAATGTCAAAGTTAACTTGTACCTTAAAAGGAGTGGTGCCTCCAGAGTGGTTGCTGGATGAAGATGCATCTTTTGTGGGTAGTCGCCGAAGGACCTAGGAAAATTTATCCATCATTGTGTTCCTTTGTCACTCGAGGGCTTCCTTGAGTGATATTTTGAAAGGATCTCTTGTTCCCTCATCTTTATTTTCTTCTGCTAGGGGAGGTAGTCGAGGTTTGCAAGGCTGTTCTTGCAAAGGTTCAACCAGTTCGAGCCCTAAATCCTTACATCTTGACCTCATTAGGGACATGCAAAGAAAAATAGAGAAAGAGAAGACCGTTATGATACCACTGCTATAGACTTATGCAGGAATGTAAAAAATACATATATAACATAAACATAGAGATGCAACAAAAATAAAACTTCATTTCATTAATATCAAATAACTGAAATATGCTTACATACAAAATGGAAATAAACTAGCTCGAGTAATGGATCTCTAAGAAGAGATGTGACGGCTACGTGCCTCTAAACTGTGTTACAATGACGCTTAAGCATATTTTTATTATTGAACAACAAATTAAAACCCTAAACAACCAAAAACCTAACCCCATGAGATGAAACACCAAGAGTTTGTGGGCTCCATTGGGTTTAATTAGGCAGCCAACTTTCCGGGGTCATAACTTGGTCATATGAACTCTGTTTGTTGCATATGATACCTCGTTGGAAAGATATTTCTGAGTACTACAAGATTCATTGTAGGCCCCTACCTATGACTATGGGCCTACTGTGGACCTCAAAAAAAAAGTTGTTTAGGGGTTCAAAACATCTCAAGACATTCAAGACCCGAAAAACTACTAAAAATAGTAAATGCTGCTATAAACAAGGAAACAGACGAAACCTACTGGAGGTCTAGGTGGAATAGGTAGGTCACCACCAATATCCACTTGGATTAAGAGGTTCCAAGATCTAAGACACTTTTTCAGGCTAGCCTCCAAACCATTTCCCAGAACTACCTGTAACTTTCCAAAATCATAATTAACATGATGACGATACTAAACATTCAAACTTGAAGCAAGAATTTGATTAGACATTCCTAATACATAATAGACATTTCATCAAACATATGGAAAACATGTAAGCTACAGGTCATGAATACATATCTGATCATAAGCTGATAATATTCATCTGAAAATCTCCAAGAAGGCTCAAAGCCCTCTCTAGTTGGTTGTAATAAGACTTGTTGGTCCATGCATTCATAAACTAATAAAAACATGTCAAGAGCCATAGATAGATTACATCATATAACAAGCAAATAACCAACAAAAATACCATGGCAAATCAGTGATAATATCACCAGCATAATCACTACAAATTCTCGTAGATCACAATAGGAAAATATCTTATATTAACATATGAAAATGCCAACCAAGTCAAGGATTTCCATGTACCACCCAACAATAGATTGGGCTAAACGAAATCTCTCTTTTAGCCAATCACCCCCACACCATATTCTAAGCATGAATGTGGGATCTCATGGAATAAACTAAGACAAAACCAACTAGGGCTTCCAGAGGCCAGACACCTTAACCCTCAACCACAATGATTCCACCTGTATGGTTTGGAAATCACTAACATCAACCAGATTAGTATCTACCCAAGTTGTCGAGGGCTCCAAGAAATAGTAACTCAACCCATATCCTTCCAGGGCTCCAGAGCGTTTGTTCTGACCATGACTCCAGGGACTAGTAAATCAACCCACCAAGGGCTCAAGAGTGTTTTTCCCAACCTACGACTCTAGGAACTAGTAGCTCAAAAAAGGTTGTTTTAGGGATTCTAGAGAATTGTTTCCAAACCACAACCATTGGGAACCTGAGCACCAATAAAAAACAAGTGGAAAACCCACAACACCATGGCTATCCTGGAAATAGCATGGCAAGGCAAAACCCACTATCAATACAGCCAAATATCCATGCTAATGGAAACACATAACTTGATTCATGTGGATATTGGTGGCCACCCTCCTATTCCACTTGGACCCTCACCATTGTTTCTTTTAGTTTTTCAGTTTCCTTAATTGTAGCACAGTTTACTATTTTTGGTAACTTTTTGGGTCCTAAACTTCCGGAGCATTTTTGAGGCCCTAAACGACATTTTTTTGACAAAATTTCTTAATTATTACTATAGAAATGACATCAGCCGTTATATTCCTCAGAGATATATTTCCAACGAGGTATCATACACATCAAACGGAGATAATATGACCAAGTTACAACCCTCGGAAGTTGGTTGCCCAACTAACCCCAATGGGGCCCATAAACTCTTGGTGTTACATCTCCTCGGGTTAGGGTTTTGGTTGTTTAGGGTTTTATCTTATTGTTCAATAATAAAAAGGCCCTTAAGCCTCATTATAACTCAGTTCAGAGGCATGTAGCTGCCACATCTCTTCTCAAAGATAAGCTACCATCGCCCGAGCTAGTCTTATTTCCATTCTTTTTGTAAGCATATTTCAGTATTTGATATTAATGAAATGAAGTGTTATTTCTGCTACATCTTTGTATTTATGGTTATATATGTAATTTCTTACATTCCTTCTTAAATCTAGATCAATGGTATCAGAGCAGTCTGTTATTTCTCTATTTTTCTTTGCATGTCCCCAACGAGGCCAGGATATAAGGACTTAGGGCTTGAACTGGTTGAACCTTCGCAAGACCGGCCTCACAAATCTCGACGACCTCCCATGGCAGATGAAAAGAAATATGAGGGGGTAGGAGATCCTATCAAAATCTTGCTCGAAGAAGTCCTCGAGCGACAAAGGAACGTGATGATGGACAACTTTGCCCAGATCCTTCTACGGCTAGTCGGGGGTGACGCATCTACTTCCAGCAACTACTCTAGAAGCACCACACCTTTTAAGGTACAAGTTAACTTTGACATTCCCATATTTGAGGGTCAAATAGATGCGAATGCCATAGATAGATGGTTAAATATGCTAGAAGGATTTTTTATGTTCATGATTTTCCCAGCCGGGAAATTATCACTTTTTGACTTCTCAAAGCCACCCCCCATGTCAAGGACTAGTGGGACACCTACTACGAGTAGAAGGATGATAGTACAGCCTCACTATTTTCAGCCGCACCCACTTGGAACTCATTTTGGGATGCCATCAAGGAGTAGTACTACCCTGTCAGAAGCTATGAGGATAAGTACATAAAGTGGACCATGCTGCGGTAGGGAAGGGACCAAGATGTGCCAAATTTTACCAATATTTTTCATACTCTTCGCACAAACTTGGTTTTCAAGGACTCTAAGTGGCATTTGTTACTCAAATACCACGACTGCCTACATAGGTACATCTAGATGAGATGGATTTCCTGGACATCTCCTCGCTTGGCACAATGTACCGATAAGCTATCAAGATCGAACATAAGTTTAAACAAAAGAAGTGAGACTTTGGATCTGCGAATCTAAAGAACAAAGGACAAAGCCAAGATGGGGTGACCCAAGACAACCCGTCGAAGCTGCAAGAAAATAACACCACCATGAAATCAAATAAGGACATAGGAAAGTGGTGTGAGTTCCATAAGAGCCCCACTCACAACACAAGTGAGTGTCAGACCAAGCAGTCGCTGGTGGCTGAGTTGAAGGCTTCAGAATTAGATGCATGTTCCGACCCTAAGTCAGAACCCGACAAGGGGAATGAAAAAGGGAAGAATATTATTGATGTGGAGCCTAGCGCCACTATTGCCACCACTAAGATCTAGAAGAATGAGCCTGAAGATCTACAAGAGGGGGAGTGCCTTTTCCACTCACAAATGTGGGTGAAGGGTTCACCGCTGTAATTCATTGTCAATAGTGGCAACCAAAAGAACCTCATTGCAGCAGAGTTCGTGAAGCGGCTAGGCCTACTAACCATAACACAACCATAGTCATACAACATCGAGTGGCTTCACCAAGGCCAAGATCTCTGAGTCAGCTAGCAGTGCCGCCTTCCCTACAACATCAAGCCCTTCATAGATGAGGTATTGTGTGATGTTGCATCTCTCGACGTTTGTGATGTATTATTAGGGAAACCATACTTATGGAAGAAACATGTTGTATACGAGTCTAGACCTCACTCTGTGATTATTTCTTTGGGCAATACATTATACAGGATACCAGAGGTAGCCCCACCTACCACCACCTCTTTGATCTCTGCTAAGAAATGCAGTAAGATCATCTCCTAGACTAGGAAATTTATTTTCTTTTTTGTTCTCTCTCAAAGTAAGGGAAGATCATAGCCACATCCATGGCCCCCAGGAAGGGTTCCTCATGCAGCAGAAGCAGGTGGATACAGTCATCAAATAATACATGGACACCTTCTCCTCACCCACACGGGTACTGTTACACTGTCAGGTCAATCATTCGTTCGATCTGACTCCTGGAGCACCTCTACCCAACGGGCCGATATATCGTCACTCCATTGTGGAAAATGCCAAGTACAAGCAGTGACATGATCAACAATGGGTGCCACACAAGTTTCAGGTGAGCGACAAAGTCTAGTTTCATTTACAGAAAGAATGCCTTACAAGAGCCCATCAAAAGCTCAGACCACTCTGATATGGTACTTATACCATTACCAAGGTTGTGGAAAAAAATTCTTTAGAGCACAGAATTCCCCCATTCCTTGGCTTGCACCCAGTGTTCAATGTAGATCGCCTTCGGCCATACTGTCCACCATTGTTGGACATATCTGACATTGCAGAACAACTCACACCAACATAGCTCAACCCGGACTACATGGAACATGCCACAACTAATCAAATCATGGAAACACAAATAAAAAACACTTGGCAACAGAGGATACATCTATATGAAGTTTTCAAAGCAGGCCAACTCCTTCACCAAGGAAAATGGCTCACCAGGGACTAAGTTCAGCAGAAGTTTCTTCATCTCATGGAGGAAATCAATGCAATGGGGACAATTGCTTCCTAAGGGGGGAGGACTGATCTAGGTGGATATTGGCAGCCACCCGCCTATTCCACTTGGACCCTCATCATTGTTTCTTTCATTTTTTCAATTTCCTTAATTGTAGCACAGTTTATTATTTTTGGCAGTTTTTTGGGTCCTAAACTTCCAAAGCCATTTTGAGGCCCTAAACGAAGCTTTTTTGGCAAAATTGCTCATCAATTTTTATGCAAATTGTGTTGAATGTTGTAGTCCTCGAAGAGATCTTTCCAACAAGGTATCATACGTGTCAAACAAAGATAATATGACCAAGTTATGACCCTGGGATGTTGGCTGCTCAACTAACCCCAATGGGGCCCATAAACTCTTGGTGTTACATCTCCTCGGGTTAGGGTTTTGGTTGTTTAGGGTTTTCTCTTATTTTTAAATAATAAAACGGCCCTTGAGCCTCATTGTAACTCAGTTCAGGGGCATGTAGCCGCCACATCTCTTCTCAGAGATAAGCTACCATCGCCTGAGCTAGTCGTATTTCCATTATGTTTGTAAGCATATTTCAATATTTGATATTAATGAAATGAAGTGTTATTTTTACTGCATCTCTGTATTTATGGTTATATCTGTAATTTGTTGTGTTCCTGTTTAAATCTAGGTCATAACCAAGCAACCACATGCATATACCATGCATCCAAAACTAACAAGGAAATGACACATGCGACCTGTTACCTGCAAAGAAATCTAGTTGTAGTTGTCGATCCAACTATTTCCTTGCACTCCCTACTTTCCTTTGTCTTCTTTCTCTAAATCCAAGTGAATGTTAGAGTGCTCCAACAATACTGTAAGTGTGAAAGAGTTTATGAGAGAGTGAATGAAAGGAGAGCTCAACTCAAAACTATCAAAAGGATAGCAACTGATTCTCTGATGTCTTTTTATCATTGATCTCTCTATTTTCTTCATTTTCTTTCATTTTTCCTCTAATTTCCCTTACATGCAAATATGTGTCTCTTCACCTTCCTTTTCTCCTATTTTCCTGTATTTTCATAAAAAAGTGTCAATTATAATCACTTTGCCTTTGCCAATGCCTTTACCAAATTCCATAGTCATTAATTAATCACAAGTGATGCTCACTATAATGTTTTTCCCAACATTTAGCTTCGAATACATGTCACATGATCTTGGTCTTATTTTATTTACATGGAAAATCAACCAAGGGTTGTTACAAACCCCTCCCCCTTGGGGGAACACCATCATCAGAGTTTAATAAGGCTTATAACCAGTAAAATATGTTGCCTATGGATCTTTATAACATAGCTTGCTGCAACATTTACATCATACCAAATTGTTGATAACATGAACACCATAATTCTTATTGGAGCTTTATACCACAATTTGATGCAGTATTCACAACACATTGATTATTGGATCTTTATAGCACAACTCATTGCAATATATACAATACACATATGCATAAACATAAATCAAACACATCTGCTCAACTAGCAAATAAGGAAGGATAAAAATCCCGCATCTAATAATCCATCTCCCATGTATCATCATCAGGCCCAAAGTGCTTTCACTGCACTTTAACATGCTCGATTGCTCGATTCCAAAGCATAAGTTGTTTCTGTTGAAAAATACACTTTCATTGACTGGAATTCTCCCTTTGGTTCCACCTACAATACAAACCAATCAATCCCATGATCAACATCCTGGACATACTTCTTAAGCAATGAAACATGGAAAACATCATGGACTTTCATTGTTGGCAGTAGTGCAATTCCATAGGCCACTAGTCTAATCCTCTCAAGGATCTCAAAATATCTGCAATACTAAGGTGCCATCTTGGCACATGATCCAATCCTCAATGACTCCTCTTGGGCTTAATGCACAAGTACACATGCTTCCCAACTTGAAACTCCTTGAATGCCATATGTTGATTCGCATAACTCCTTTGCCTATCTTGTGCTGCCTTCAAATTAATTTTAATAACATGCATCTCTTGTTCCATATCGGCCAATATATCTGGTCCAATTAACACTTTGTTCACTGAATCACTCCAACTACTAGGAATATTACAATGCTTCCCATAGAGAGCCTCAAATGGAATCATCCTCAAAGATTCTTGATACCCATTGTTATATGCAGAATCTACCAGTGCTAGATACTCCTCCCGCTTCCTTTTTTGATGCATGACATACATCCTCAACATATCCTCAAGAATCTTGTTAAGCCTCTTTGTCTTTCCATCGTCTATGGATGATAAGCTCTACTAAAATCCAATTATGTCCTCAAACCTGCAAAAAACTCCTTCCAAAACATATAAGTGAACTTGGAACCTCTATCTGATATGATCTTCTTAGGAACACCATGCAATCTCACTATCTCCCTGATGAAGATCTGAGCTACCTCACTAGCTGAACTAGTAGACTTCACTGCGATGAAGTGAGATACCTTACTTAACTTATCAACCACAACCATGATGGAATCATGCTGCTTCGATGTCCTCGGCAACCCTATAATGAATTCCATGGAAATGACCTCCCATTTCCACTCTGAAATAAGAATGGATTGTAACAAACCAGTTGGATGCTTACACTAATATTTCACCTACTAACAGTCCAAACATCTAGCATCAAACTCAACCACCTCTTTCTTCAAGTTCAACCAATGATATAACTTTTTAACTATTATCAAAGTCTTATGATATCTCGAGTGACTTGAATACGAATTGACATGAAACTCCCTCAAGATAAGCTTCTTAAGCTCACTATTATTTGACACATAAGTCGTGTTCCTGAATATGACCAAGCCATTTGTTGTGAGGTTATACTCCTCATCCCTATCACCTTCACCCTACTGCTGCAATCTCTACTTCAATTGTTGGTACCTGTCATCATGTTGCCCTGCCTACAAGATCTGATCCAACAAATCTATCAAAATAAGAACTTGATGTTGAAATGTGATTCACCTGCACTCTCCTACTGAGAGAATTTGCAACCCTATTCTCCTTACCCTTAATGTATTTTATCTCAAAGTCAAACTCACTAATAATATACAATTGTTTAGCTTGTCTGGCATTCAAATTAGATTGGTCAAACAAGTATTGAGTCCACTATGATCACTCATCAAAATAAACCTCCTGCCAAGAAGATAATGTCTCCACATCTTCAAGGCATGAATGATAGCTGCCAACTCAAGATCATTAGTCACATAATTCTTCTCATGCTCATTCAACTTCTTTGACTCATATCATACCACTTGTCCTTCCTGCATCAGGAATCCGCCAAGTCCTTTATTGCAAGTCTTTGTACATACCACAAACTCCTTATCAGGATTTGTAATCTTCAAAATCGGAGCATTTGTAAGAAAATGATTCCACTGCTCAAAACTAGTTGCACATTCCTCATTCAGTTCAAACTTCTTTCCTTTTCACTACAAAGATGTATTAGGATATCCAATCTATGAGAATTTCTTGATGAACCTCTTGTAATTACCTGCTAATCCCATGAATGATCTAACCTCATCCACATTCCAAGTAGATGGCTACTCCATGATAGCTTTAATATTTTTTGGGTCCATTGATATACCTTCCTTGGAAACAACATGACCCAAGTAATTAACTTCAGTCTGAAAGAAATTTCACTTGTTGATCTTGGCATACAAATAATGCTCTCTCAAAAATCTCAACATTGTTGCCAGGTGCTCTACATTCTCTTTCTCAGCCTTAGAATATATCAATATATCATCAATAAGCACTATCACAAACTTGTCCAAATAAGGATGTAACACATTGTTTATCGAACACATGAAAGTAGCTGGAGCATTAGTGATACTGAAAGGAACCACCACAAACTCATAATGCTCATACCTGCTCCGGAAAGCGGTCTTGTAAATATATTCTTCTTTGATGTGCACCTGATTATATCCTAATCTCAAATCAATCTTTGAAAACAGTGTTGCTCCCTTCAACTAATCAAACAAATCATCAATCTGTGGTAAATGGTACCTATTATTAATAGTCACTTTGTTCAATTGCCTATAATCAATGCACAACCTGAGAGTACCATCCTTCTTCTTCACAAACAATACTAGTGCACCCCAAGGTGACACACTTGGATTTATGTATCATTTATCAATCATTTTCTTATGTTGCAACTTAAATTCCACCAACTCTGGAGTACTCATCCTGTATAGTGCCTTAGATGTTGATGCTACTCCTAGAATCAACTCAATAGAAAAGTCTACTTCCCTATGAGGATGCAACTCCAAAATCTCTATAGGAAACACATCCTGAAACTGTTTCAAAATAAGATACCTCTTCAATACTTCATCATCCTCAACATACTTCCCTTTGTCACCAGAAATATGAGCTACAAACAATACACATCCCATTATGTAATTGCGCTTTGCCTGCATAGTTCTAATCATTCTCATTGATGTAGGTTTCTTCTTTCCCTGCAAGACTCTTCTTTCCCATCATCATCCAAGAACTCAATAGCCTTGTCATAGCAATCCACTTTAGTCCTATGAATGCAAAACAAATCCATCCCCAAAAACATATTGTATGAACCCAAAGGAAGCACATTTAGATGTGTTGATGTAGGCATACCATTCAGCTCAAATGCACAAGATCTCACACAATGATGAACTCTTCTCTTAGTCCCTGTAGCCAACTGCACAAACCAAGATTCTGCATGCACTTCTTTATTCAAGAAACACTTATCCACCAGGTTAGGATGGATATAACTATAGTTAGATCCAAGACTAATCAAAATAGAAACGACTTGATCATAAATATTACCTTCCATCTCAATAATGGGTGCCTGATGATCAACTTGCCTATTATCCATTGTTTCATAAATCCAATGAATACTCTTCTCAATGTCTCCAACTGTATGCGCTTCATGAGCACTATAAATCTGAGGTATGCCACCCTTATTTTGTGGACAATCTCTCCTGTGATGCTCTCCACCACAAGTCCAGCACAACAAAGGCTTCCTACCATTGCCTTTGTTCTCCTCCTCAAATTGAAATCTATGTCCTCTGTTAACTGCATTGAACTTCTTAGAAGGTGTTACATTATCCTTGTCACCTGCATCCTACGGTCTTCCTCACTTCTTAACCCACTTTCCTTTAGTCTTATCATTACCTTTCCAATCCCACTTAGGCTCAAATTTACACTTAGACTTCTCATAACAATGCTCCGACTTCCCAATGACTTCCTCCAATGACTTAGGCTCATCATACTCAATCTAATCCTTAAAATATATAGAGAATCCATTGATGAACCTTTGAACCTTCACCATCTCATCCTTAAGCTATGGCACATACCTCAACAACTCTAAAAACTTAGTCGTATACTCTTCATTTGTCATAGAACCCATCTTCAGCTCATAGAACTCCTTAGCCTTTCCATTGTAATATATCTCGAATAAGTACTTATTCTTAAGAGTATTTTAAACTCATTCCATCTCAACTCCTCTGTCTTAATGCTTCTGACACACTTCATGCCTTCCCAGTAAATATTCGCTTTTCCCTTGAGACTGGAAATAACTATATTGGTTTTCATATTCTTTGTATAATCATGTATCTCGAAGAACTTCTTTATCCCAAGTAGTTATGCTTCTACATCTTTTGGCTTCTTCATCTCTCCATCAAAGGTAGGAGGCTTAGATTTCTTGAACTCATATGGAAAGTATTGCTTCTCACTCCTTCTATAAGGATGATGGCGTTATGACCATGATATCTCTCTGAATTAGAACTAGAATAGAACCCATAAGCACTACATCTCTTGTCAGGTGTATACAACCATCTTCCACCTTTGACTATGTCATCGTTGTCCAACCTATATCCTGTTCGAGACCTGTTTCCATATGCCCCATTAGTATTATCCTCCTATCCATGACTAATTCTTAGTTGTCCCTATCTCTACAAAACTAACAAGCTCTGAAGGATCATTGCATTAACTTTTGCTTTCTTTTCCTGAGCTCTAGCAAGTCATTCCCATGACTAAATTACCCTATCATTATCTTCCTTGAAACTTCTTATCTCTACCTTCAGACTTCTCAGTGCATCTGCTATATCAGGAGAGAACTTGTTTCCTTACTGCTCACCTGATCTATACACAGAGTCACGTGAACTGTAATCCACCATTTTGCTCGTCATATTTGATCTTCTATTTCCTACAAACATGCCATGTTAAATAAACCAAATATAGACATAATAAAAATCGTACCTTAGTGAATTTTAGGGGAGGCTATATTGTCTACACAATCAAACCATATTAGCATGATATACATGTTATACATAATCACATCAACATATCAATCATCTCAACATCATCACACAACAATGTCATCATGATGATGCAAGATGCAACAATGACCATCACAATGCATGCATACCAAACATATCAACAATTAACATGCATGCATAACAATCACTTCTACCCTGAGGTCTAGTGTTGGAACCTTGCTTTGATACCACCTTATGGTATCATATATCACCCAAAGAGAATAGAACTCGCTCTAATACCACCTTGTAAATGCCTCCTCTCACATTTACAAAAATTCACAAGCTCGGCAGGGTAAACATGAGATGAGTGTCACTATGACATGACCCGACCTCCAAGTTCCAATTATGGAAGTGGGTCCAACACACCAACACTTAAAAACATCCTACAGTGACTACAAATCACTCAAGAGATGAAAAACCACCCCAGGTGATCAATCCCTAAGTTGGAACTTTTTTCTTTGACCTACCACCCCAACCACACACACAACAAGTAAATAGTGCGGCTATGAGGCCCCAACTGCATGCACAAGCCTGATTTCATGAGGTTATGACCTAAATCATCCAGTTCAATGACAACGGTTTTGAGATCGAAGCCAATTTTGAAGGCTAGCCTCCATACCATTGCCCAAAAATGCATGTAACTTTCTAGAATCATAATTAACATGACAACACTACTAAACATTCAAACTTGAAGCGAGAACTTGACCTAGACATGCCTAATCCATAATAGAAATTTCGTCAAACATATGGAAAACATGTAAGCTACAGGTCATGCATGCATTTATGATCATAGACTAATAATCTTCATTTAAGAATCACCAAGAAGGCACTAATCCCTCTCTATCTAGTTGCAATAACACTTGTTAGTCCATGCATTCATCAACCAATCAATAACTAATCAAAACATGTCAAGAGTCATAGATAGATTAAATCATATAACCAACAAATAACCAGCATAGAAACCATGGCAAATCAACTATAACATCACTAGCATAATTAGTACAAATGCTCATAGATCATAATAGGAAAATATCTTATATTAACAGATGAAAATGCTAACCAAGTAAAGGACTTCCACGTACCACCTGACCATAGATTGGGCTAAACCAAATCTCTTTCTCAGCCAATCATCCCCGCACCATATTCTAAGCATGAATTTGGGATCTCATGGAATAAACCAAGACAAAACTAACCAGGGCTTTTAGAGTCCAAACCACCTCAACCCTCAACCACAGTGATTCCACCTCTACAGTATGGAAATCACTAATATCAACCATATCAATCTCTACCCAAGTTGTCTAGGGCTCCAGGAACTAGTAACTCAACCCACAACCTTCCAAGGTTCTAGAGCATTTGTTCCAACTGTGGCTCTAGGGACAAGTAACTCAATCCACCAAGGGCTTCATAGCGTCTATCCCAACCTACGACTCCAGGAACTAGTAACTCAACCCAAGTTGTTTTAGGGATTCCAGAGCATTTGTTCCATCCCACAACCATCGAGAACCTGAGCACTAATAAAAAAAACAAGTGGAAAACTCACAACACCATGGCTATCCAAGAAATGGAAAGAGAACGTTGAAACCAATGTCATCCAGAAAAATCTCTATGACAATGGCACCACCTAACCAAGGAACCACATACATATACCATGCATACAAAACCAACAAGGAAATCACAAATGCAACCTGTTACTTGCAAAGAAATCAAGTTGTAGCTACTAATATAATTGTTTCCTTGTGCTCCCTGCTTTCCTTTGCCTTCTTTCTCCAAATCCAAGTGAATGCTAGAGTGCTCCAAGAATACTCTAAGTGTACAAGAGTGTATGAGAGAGTGGGTAAAAGGAGAGCTCAACTAAAAATTGTCAAAATGCTAGCAACTCTATGAAGTCTTTTTATCATTGATCTCTCTATTTTCTTCTTTTTCTTTCATTTTTCCTCTGATTTCCCTTGCATGCAAATCTGTGTCTCTTCACCTTCATTTTCTCCTATTTTCCTATATTTCATAAATAAATGCTAATGGTTGACAGCTTGTCTTTTCCAATTTCCATAGCCATTAATTAATCATAAGTGATGCCCACTATAATGTTTTTCCCAACATCCAGCTTGGAATACATGTCCCATGACCTTGGTCTTATTTTATTTACATGGAAAATCAACCAGGGGTTGTTACATAGATTATTGTTAATTTATTGTGCATGCAAATTTAAATCATGTGAAAATAGAGAAAAGTGAAATAAAAACTCACAAACCATCATTTGACACAAGATGTAACCTCGCAAACCCTTTCAGGAGAAAACCCAATTGGAAGGTCCACTCTACTCTCTTTCTCTGAATAGAAAATGGTTGTAAGTACAAAGAAGTATGGCCCGTGGTCCATGGGCTACATATTCTCTGTGTGCTCTATCTCCTATCCCTCTTAGATATTTCTTCTCATCTATGGAGCAACTGCACTCGAAATAATGGAACCCCTTTTCCTCCTAGTGGCCTGGTTATAACACAGCCTAATAACCTACTAGTGGTTACGTTTGACTACCTTAAATCTTAACCAGAGTTACAATATGGACTCTTCTAGAGTAATCTTCATCATAATCACATGTATAACCCATTTTCCATGAATACATGGCATCCTCTCAAGCTATGGTGGTGAACACAAGAAAGTCAAATTCTGAGTGGCATAACTTTTGCATACAAATTTTGATTGAGGAGATTCTTGCACCATTCGAAAGGTCTCTTTGAGTAGAATCCAAAAAATAATGCTACAGTATGGTCACAAATGTTTACCCCCAAAAAACATCATTTGTTGCCTGAAAATGCTCTTGGAAGGTTTCTTACCCCAATTTGCCAAATTGGGTCCCACTAGTAAAAATAATCTTGTGAATTGATTCCTCCACCTTTTCCACTCTCAAAAGGATTGAGATGGATGAAAAACAATATAATGATCCAATCCAATGTTGGGTACATGTTATATTCTTTGCATGACTAGATCTAGGAGCTTTTATGTCGCGAGCACTCTGCACAACGGCGACAACCCCCCCTGCATGGGATTTGGGGCAACACCCTGAATTTATTTTTTAATATGGACCCAAGGATGGGGGTAGGCATAAATATTGTGGGAGGACGTACCCATGGTTTTGAGCATGATGGTTTTTTCCCATGGTATTTTGTAGGCCCAATCAAGGGAACTGTGATTATGCTCTAATATGGGGTTAATGGATTAGGGATTTATGAATGCTTTGAAATGTATATAATGTATTGTAACATTTAAAGGAATATAATGAAAAATTAATATGGTTTTCTTGGTTTTGGGTTCCAGGAGAAAAATATTTGTGTATATTTTCTATTCTCACCATTGTATATTTTTTGTTCTCACCATTGTATATTTTCTATTTTTAAAGAATTCTTTTGCAGGTAATTTCTATATAGGGTTAAAACCTTCATCTCGATCATATATGATTTTTCTGAACAAAATAGACTTTATGAAAAGCTCCTTATGTCTTCAAAATCGATCAAAGTAGTTGATAAATAACATAATTTTCTATTCAATACAAATTCATCTGATTAGCCCCCTCCTTTTCGAAGAGAGTCATATATATAGATACAAGTTTGTAACAGAAAAATATTGTAAATTGTTTTAATTAAATTATTTACTAAAAATTTAGAACAAAATATCTTTGTAAATAGGAAATTTGTTAAATAGATGGAATCAAGCTCCTAAATTAAAAGTTTTGTTTTTAAAGTTGTTGTTAAGGATGTCTTAATCGACCATCAGCTAGATTTTTGTTTAATGCAATACTAAAAATTTAGAACAAAATATCTCAGTAAATAGGAAATTTGTTAAATAGATGGAATCAAGCTCCTAAATTAAAATTTTTGTTGTTAAAGTCATTGTTAAGGATGTCTTAATCGACCATCAGTTAGATTTTTGTTTAATGCAATCAAATATGTTCCAGTTTTCAAGGGATCTGTCTTGATCTCTCTCTTTATTTTTGAAACGCCTTTGGTTTAGAGGCAATATTCAATATCCTTTAGGCTTTCTCTGCATAGATAGATTTAGCAAATATAAAATCTCAAGAAATTAAAACAACCATATAGTATACTAACTTAGAACAATTAAAATATGGGAAAATTGTGTTCTAAACTAAATTAGCCTACTAAGGTATTACGGTTAAATTCTACTTACTAACCCCGTTTCACCTTTAATTGCATGTAAATGATATTATCAAGGCATTTGGGGTCTAGTGGATGAAATGAGCAATATTTATTGCAAGAGGTCAAATGTCAGATTTTACCTTAATTATTTCTTAAATGTGATTAACTTCCTTAATTAGTTTAATCCACCGATTAAGCAAGCTTAAAACGAGATCCAGTCATCCGAGGGTGCAAGGCACGTGAAGCATTTTTTAGGAGACTAGATGAGCATATTCCTCATTATTCGTTAATTAATCATGAACAAATCCTTAATTTAGCTATTAATTAGATGGATTTAATAAGAAAGTCGATCATCTAGAGCGAGAGGCATAAAACTTGTTAATCATTGCGCAGGGTTTGGATGGGTGGATATCTAGGCATCTGAGAAACAAAATAGGCAAAGCATTCTAGGTTTCACGCAGGCCTCAATGGGCAATTATTTGGGGTGGAATTCAAATGAAATGCAATAGAATGGAATTTGGTCGTGGATCTGGTTCATTGGGCTTCAAAGGAGTCAAAGAGATGTCACTTGGATGCACAAGGTGGATGCTAGATGGTGGATCAATGGACAGGAAATTCACATTTTCAAAAATTAACATGAAACTTTATAGAATCAAAGAAACTTAAGAGTTTTATAATAAAAGCATCAAAGATACGAATTAACACTTTTGGGAGGAAATAAATAAACCAAACATCAAAATTTAAATAAGGTCCCCATTTATTTTGGAAACAAATGGGGGGTTGTTGCACATGTGAGAACACAACGATTTAAGGGTTTTGTTGTAACGTGAGAGTGTTGTGAAAACACATGCATCAACTATATTTTACCACTACTTCAGGAGTAACTACCTGAAGTGATTCTCATGGATTCTCACATATTAGCATAAAATGTAAATTTATAATACATAAGAATGAACAACAAATTGACATAATTGGAATATAATTGTACCTTGATAAAAAGATGCATCAATGTGAGCAAAATAGATGATAAGGTGGCATGAAAAAGGAAAAGAATATACAAAAAAAAAATGTGTTAGACATGCATTAAAAAAATGCCAATATGAGTGCTTATCAATTCTTTCTTAACTACATTTTCATGGGATGAAGTTGAAATATCCTCTTTTCAAAAATGATAAGTATGTATTTTAATTATTGATAATTTGTTTCTACGTCCTTAACTTTAAGGATAAATATTACAAACTTTTTATATTTTTAAGGTGGTTGGGTTGGGTTAGTATATTTCACAGTAATATCTAGAGTTCAAAAATAATTTAGAATTTTGATTGAGAGATTTATGTGTTGATGTTTTGATTATTATTATTATTATTTTAATTTTAAAAATGAAGATAATAATGTTTGAATAAAATGTAACACATTTCATAATAAATACAGAATATAATTTTATAAAAAGAACATCATGAGAAAAAGTTGAAGGCCAATTCAACATTTTATAATTTAATGAGAATAAACAATAGTGAAAACTTAAAAATTGTTGGAAATAATACTGAAAGGGGGAGGGGGCAAGGGTTGAATCAATATTTGCAATTTAATAACTTTTAAATTTCCAATCAGATTTATATACACTACTTCAATGAAGTGAACTTGCGTGTGTACACAACTGTGATTAAGGAAACCAACATATACCCAGAGAACTTATGATTTAGTCAATTTATCATGTGTTGATCTTTAATCGGTGCATCAATGTCTTATTATACAGTAACTATGTGCAGTAATAACATAATAAACCATCACTCATAAACAACACACATGAACACCAAGATTTAAGGTGGAAACCCAATGCGAGAGAAAAACCACCTGCTGTTGTTGTATCTATCTTCTTTTAATATAAAGAAAATTTGTTCACAATCTTGTACTAGTGTAGACTCATACTAGTATGTAGGCACCCACCTACAGAAGGATACAACCTTCTCTCATTTTCCAGCTTCTACTAGAAGGGAGCTACAACCCCCTAGCTCTTGTACTACCTAATGTGTTTACTAGTATGTAGGCACTGACCTATAGAAGGCTACAACCTTCTCTCTTCTTCCAAGGACCACGTTTCATTAATTTTCAGACTGGATGCTCCTGGTACACAACAACACAATATTAAGGCCTTGTTTCATCAAATTTTCACACTAGACCCATCAGAACTTTGAAACTAAAATTGCATCAACCAATATTCAGTTAATCTAAATAGCAGATCACTGTCACCATAACACTGTGTTGAACCCAGAAACCTGCATCATCATTCAGAACTAACTGCAGCTTCAAAAATCATACATCAAAATGTATATGCTACTTTACTGAACCCAACCTGCGTTTATACACTACTTCCTTTAACCAAACCTGCGTATACCTTCAAAACTACTGAAACATATAACTTTTGAATCAAGTCTGTACCAACCAACAATATTCTATTGTCAATTTACAGAGCTCTAGACAGTCAGTGGTAGAGATAACCCTTCTCACTTAAACAATCAATCAATCAGACACAAAACTCCTTATGCATTCAGTTTTACATTTAGATCTAAGAAGACTTCATTGACAAACAATAGTGAAATAGCAGCACTGATCAGATAGATCAGTCATTTATGAAGAATAGGCTTTTCCTTTGCATACGCTACTTGGAAGAGTCGAACCTGTGAGTATACGCACCTTTATCGAGGTGAACCAGCATATAGATCTGAAAATATTAACTCACAACTTCGTTGTTATTCCAGACTTCAGACATACCCAGATCATGACATTTAAAGAATAAAACATGTGTAAGCAATCAGATCTAGCCCAACCAATATCAGATCATTCAATGATAAGTCATTTCAGGTCTCATGATCCTAATCCAACATTGAATTCAAGGTGCACAAAATATTTCAAATCATATCACAATCATAGCCCCTGCAACATAAAATATACTTCAGATAGAAGTATTCCTGAGAAACCCTTTCACTTTCACACTTGGCCCTTTGATCTTATCCTCCTTATATAGTTTTTGGCCTTTCTCAATACCTTGGACCAAAACAACACTTAGAGCCTGTGGTATTCTTAGACAGGATCAAATAGCCATTACTCTGCTCAATATTGTGGGCTAATACCATGGTATTGACCCTTGGTATTCTTTACTCTTGAATTTCCTTGATTTTCCAACCCATACACACTTTTCCTCTTGTGAAAGTGCGTGCATACGTATACACTCTTTTTGTTCTGTGAACCTACATGTATACGCTGCTTTGATAAGGTGAATATGCGTATACATATTAAACTATCTAAAAACATCATTTTCCTTCAACTTCTTGATTCTGATCAGTAGACTTTTGTTCCAACTTCATGTTCTTCTGTACCAATGCCCTATTACCTCTGAATTGACTTGTTACACTGTGCGCTGACCTCTGAGAGAGTTTCCATAAAGGACAACACCTATATCATAATGCCAAAAATCTCCCTCTTTGGACTTGATGGCAACCATATTGGTGTTGATTATTGCAAGCTGTAGAAACTGTTAGATATATCGAGCAACACCAAATTATTCCCCAAACACAACTCTCCAAACACTAGCTACTCTCCCCCTTTGAAATCAAGAGCAAAGGGTTAACTGACCAATGTTAAATGAAGACTTCCATATTTGAATAGTTGAATATGAACATTGATCATGCTCCCCCTAGGCACATGTTGAATTCTCTTATTCAACTCCCCCTTTGTACATGTTGAGATGCACTATACCGTCCATGCTCCCCCTGAGCACATGTAGAGTCTGCAAAAATATTTTCCAAAAGAATAACATGACTCTATAACTCAACTATGTGAGTATGACCTTCCTATCACCAATGACTCATACATACATCAATCTCCCAACAAAGTGGGGATATACCAATTGTTGATACATGACTGAAATATAGAAATTATTACATCATCATTCCCATGCATAGTGGGGATACAAAATTACATCATATGTCTAGTAGGACTCATTCAAAAATAGACTATGATAGAAGGAGACATATTACACCCTAGATCTTTTACATGACCTATGCAATAATGGATATGAATATCTGAAACCATAGTTGAAGTCAACAACCATAATGCCAAAAATGCAAAAAGTTTGTGAAGGCTAATGCTCCCCCTGAACCTATGCTACCTGTGCATTGTCAAAAACTCATTTATCAAGGCATCTTCATCAGTTAGATAAAAATCAATGAACAAAGTATATAAGCAAATTGTAATCATCAATATCAAACTGAGCACCCATATTAGAGTTTGATCCATTATTTTTCTAAGAGAAAAACATATACGCTCCTGCAGCCACAGAAACTCGCGTATATACACAACTATCCTTCAAGAAACTCGTGTATAGCAGCCTTCCTCTGAAAAACTGGGTTTAATAGTAGAATGATGCAGAAACTCCCAGCTTTTGTCTGAGATATTCAAATGTTTCTTTGGGAAGCGATTTGGTGAATATATCAACAACCTGTTCTTTGGAGGGAACATACTCCAATTTAACCTTTTGTTCAAGCACTTGTTCTCATAGAAAATGGTACTTAATGGGTATGTGCTTGGTCTTGGAGTGCATGACTAGATTTTTTGAAATGCTAATGGCACTTGTATTATCACATAGAATGGAGATGGGTGGAGTACATGTGATTTGAATATCTTGCAAT
Organism: Pinus tabuliformis; assembly: GCA_031772625.1. NCBI lineage: Eukaryota > Viridiplantae > Streptophyta > Pinopsida > Pinales > Pinaceae > Pinus > Pinus tabuliformis. The sequence goes on from CM062817.1 coordinate 338,613,406, forward strand.
GTTTGTATCATCCAAAGTAGTTGTGTGCAGCAAGATTCAGTAACCACATATTCTGCTTCAGCTGTAGATAAGGAAATCGAACTTTGTTTCTTGCTAAATGAGGACACTAACCATGATCCCATGTAGAATGCACCTCCACTAGTGCTTTTTCAACCATCAGCATTTCCTGCCCAATCTGCATCTGTATATGCATGAAGAGTAAGATCTGTATCTTTAGGATACCATAGACTAAAGCCTTGAGTTCCTTGAAGATATTTGAATATTCTTTTTACAGCCTGAAGGTGTGATTCCTTTGGATTTGCCTGGAACCTTCCAACAATTCCCACTGCATGCATGATATCAGGTCTAGTACCTATTAGATAAAACAGACTTGCAATCATAGATCTGTATGTTGGTTGGTTCACTGCAGGTGATTCATCGTTAGAAATGAGACTGCATCTTGTTACCATTGGAGTACATACTAGTTTAGAATATTCCATTTTGTACTTCTTTAGAATCTGTTTGAGATATTTAGTTTGTGAAAGAAAAATACCATCTTTTGTTTGTTGAACTTGTAGACCAAGAAAATAAGTAAGTTCACCAAGTAAGGACATTTCAAATTCTTGCTGCATAACCGAAGCAAAGTTCTAACTCATAGATTCTTCATTGCTACCAAAGATGATATCATCAACATAAACAACAATAATTAGCAATTTATCATTTTCAATCTTTGTATATAAGTTGTTGTCTGCAGAACCTTTTGTGAAGCCTTGTTGTTGTAGATATTTGTCAAGACGATAATATCAGGCCCTTGGAGCTTGTTTCAGACCATATAGAGCCTTTTTGAGCTTACATACAAGATTTGCATCATTTCCTAGAATGAATCCTTCTGGTTGCTCAATATAAACTTCTTCTTCTAAATCTCCATTAAGAAAAGTTGATTTTACATCCATTTGATATACTTTGAATTTTCGAAAACTTGAAAGAGCAAGAAACATTCTTATGGCTTCAAGTCTAGCAACAAGTGCAAAAGTTTCTTCAAAGTCTATACCTTCTTGTTGAGCATACCCTTTACAAACAAGTCTTGCTTTGTTTCTAATAACTTCTCCATTTTCATTCAACTTATTCTTAAATATCCATTTTGTTCCTATAACATTTTTATCATGAGGTCTAGGAACTAATTCCCAAGTATCATTCTTTTCAATTTCGTCAAGTTCTTCATCCATGGCCTTAACCCAACATTCATCTTTGCTAGCTTCATTTACATTTTGTGGTTCTATGGAGGATAGTAATGCTAGATAACTTGAAGTTCCTGTAAAAGTTCTTCTTGTCTGTACTCCATACGCTTTTTCTCCTAGAATTTGAGATTCTGGGTGATTCTTTTGAACATACCTGGATGGAATCTTTTCCCTGTCTGTTGTGTCTTCTTCTGATGCTTCATTCCTTTCTTCCTCTATATCATTTTGATTTGATACAGGAAAGCATTCACCGTCTTCCTCATTGTCATATTCCTTTGTTGATTTCATCTGTTTTAGATTTCTGCATGCTTCATCAATTACTACATCAATGCATTCAACAATTTTCTGAAGTCTTTTATGATAACATTTGTATCCTTTACTTCTAGATGAATAACCAAGAAGAATTCATTCATCTTCTCTGGGTTCAAACTTACCAAGTTTGTCATCAATCTTTTTAATGAAACATTTGCTTCCAAAAAATATAAAGTGTTTTATAGTAGGAGGCTTACCATACCAAAGTTCATATGGATTTTGATCACTATTTACTCGAACATTAGCTTTATTGAGAATAGTCATGACAGTAAATGCAGCTTCACCCCAGAAGGTGGCAGAATTTCTAGTTTCATTAAGCATAGCTCAAGCCATTTGTTGAATTGTTCTATTCATTCTTTCCACTACGCCATTCTTTTGAGGAGTTCTGGCAATAGAGAACTACCTTTTTATTCCATATTGTTCACAAAAATAAAAATAAAAAAAATCATCTGATATGAATTCTCCCCCTCAATTAGATCTGAGACATTTGATTTTTCAATCTGATTCATTTTCAACTAAAGCTTTGAAGGCTTTAAACTTTTCAAATCCTTCATATTTATGCTTTAGTAGACCTATTCAACACATTCTATAGAAATCATCAATGAATAAAGTATTCTTCTCCATGAGGTGACCTTTTCCTTGTTGGTCCACACAAATCAGTATGGATGAGTTCAAGAGGCTTACTTGTTGATCCTTCTTTTTCGCTAAAATGAACTCTGGTTTGCTTACCAACTTGACATGGTTTGCATATTGTATTTTCTGGGATGCTGATATCTAGAAGATTGTGAACAACCTTGAATCTACATGCTTTTCTTATTTGAGAAAAACTTAGATGCCCCAATCTCCTGTGCCATAACCAATTTTCATCTGTTTTGTTTAGATAGAATTGTTTTTGTCCTCCTTTCAATATGTATAGATTGTTTGGAGTTCGTGTACCTTTGATTATGGTCTTTCCTGTATCAATCTCACGAACCACACATCCATTTGATCGAAACACAACTTCATTTCCTTGATCACACATTTGATTGACATTCAACAAGTTATGTTTTAAACCATCAACATACATGACATTTCCAGCTTTAACCTTTTCTTTCAAATAAACAGAATCTTTACCTTTAATGACAGTTGGGATGTCATTTCCAAAGGAGACCTTCTTTTCCTTTTCTAAAGCATTATATGAATGAAGTTTCTCTTTATCACCTGTCATGTGTTTGGAGCATCCACTATCAATGTACCACTGATTCTCTTGTCCTTCTGTAAACAAAGTTATGCCACATTTTTCTGATTGAAATTCTTTCTTTTTTCATATCTTGGAATTTGATAAGGTTTGCTTATTTTGAAGAGTTGGCTAAAATTTGCTTCTACATTCAGATTCTTTATGACTAAAGTTATTACAAAATGAACATTTAATTTCATCTTCAAGAGGAGAAAAGTTAATATAGGAACTTTTCTTGATTCATGTTATGCTCCTTTGATTTCATGCTTCTCTAGTCATGATGGTTTTGTAAGCAACACATTGAGTAGCCTTATGCCCAAAGTTATGGCATGAAAAACATTGTCCATTAAAGAAGGTTTTGCAATCATATAATCTTTTGGCATTATTTACCTGTTGGTTGATGCTTTTGTTGATGTTCATCCTTGGAGTAAATTGAACGTGATTTACCTGATGAGTACTTATAGGCTTTTGCTGACGATTGACATACTGTTAACTGGTCTTTGCTGCATCAAGATATCTTCTGGTGGAGGCTGATGACTTTTGTGATTGGGATGATTCTTCAATATATCAAAGACCTGTCTTTATAAGAGGAGAGCGTTGAACTTTGATGATTTCATTTAAAGTTTCTGATCCTTTAGCAAATCTAAGATTAAGAGATTTTTTCTTCTCAAGTTCTTTTCTTAGACCCACAACTTCACATTCTAGTTTTTCATTGTGCTTTTCTCTTTCAGTGAGTTGATGTGTCAACGTGTCTATGATCATATTCTTTTCTTCTAAACATATTTTGAGTTTTGTGATTTCTTCAAGAAAGTCTTCCTCTTCTAAGGCATCCAAAAAATCATCATTGTCATAAGCCATGAGTAGTTTATAATCTTGTTCAGTTTCATCTTCATCACTATTAGATAATCCATCACTATCTTCATGGGTATAGTAACTTCTTCTATTAATAACCTATTTTCTATTGCCTTTTGCATATTCCTTTCCCTTTTCATATTTATCTTTATGAGGACATTTGATAGCATAATGATCGACTCTACCACAAGCAAAGCATTTGAATGGTAGCTTACCTCTGAATCTTCCAGAACACGGTTGAAGCTTCTTGACAAAGTTTACCTCAACTTCTTCTTCTGAAACATATCCTGATTCATTGTGTTCTTTCTTTTCTTTTCCCTTTGTTGAGGTTTTGAAAGAGGATTCTTTCATATCTGATGGACCTCCTTTCCTCATTTCAAAGGTAGTTAGAATTCCATGAAGTTGAACCATAGTAATAGATTGAAGATCCTGCTTTTCTTCTATGGCAGATACTTTTGAATCAAATTTAGAAGACAAAGATCTCAAAATTTTCTCTACTAAAGTAGCCTCCTTTATCTCTTCACTCAGATTCTTCATACAATTAACAATCTCATCTACATGTAAAAAGTAACTAGCAATACTTTCATCACTATGCATCTTAAGAGTTTCATACTAAATTCTGAGAGTTTGAAGCTTAGCATGTTTTACCTGGGAGTCTCCTTCGTAGCTCTGAATGATTTTGTCCCATATCTCTTTCGCTGTCTTGAACTGCATGACTTTAACGAATTCTGATTCTGATAGACCTCCCAATAAAGTATTGTTTACTTTGGCATTGGTTTCGTATAACTTCTTACCTACTGAATCTGTAGGTATTGTTGTTGGAAATTGATAGCCTCCTTCCACAATTTCCCAAATATCGGCTCCAAGTGACTGAAGATAGACTCTGGTTCTTAGTTTCCAATATACCAAGTTGTTCCCATTGAAGATTGGTGGTCTAATAGATCCCATGCCTTTGTGATTGTTCATCTTGAAAGATCTCCCTTCAAGCGATCAAGCTTCTTCTGAAGGACCTGCTCTGATACCAATTGTTGGAAATAATACTAAGAGGGGAGGGGGGGGATCAGTATTTGCAATTTAAGAACTTTTAAATTTCCAATCAAATTTATATACGCTACTTCAGGGAAGTGAACTTGCGTGTGTACGCAACTGTGATTAAGGAAACCAACATATACCCAAAGAACTTATGATTTAGTCAATTTATCATGTGTTGATATTTAATCAGTGCATCAGTATTTTATTATATAGTAACTATGTGCAGTAATAACATAATAAACCATCACTCATAAACAACACACATGAACATCAAGATTTAAGGTGGAAACCCAATGCGGGAGAGAAACCACCTGTTGTTGTCGTCTCTGTCTTCTTTTAATATAAAGAAAATTTGTTCACAAACTTATACTGGTGCAGACTCATACTAGTACGCAGGCACCCACCTATAGAAGGCTACAACCTTCTCTCGTTTTGTAGCTTCTACTGGAAGGGAGCTACAACCCCCCAGCTCTAGTTCTAGTCGATGTGCTTACTAATACGTAGGCACCGGCCTACAGAAAGCTACGACTTTCTCTCTTCTTCCAGGGACCATGTTTCATTAATTTTCAGACTGGATGCTCCTAGTACACAACAACACAATATGAAGGCCTTGTTTCATCAAATTTTCACACTAGACCCATCAGAACTTTGAAACTCAAATTGCATCAACCAATATTCAGTTAATCTAAACAGTCAGATCACTGTCACCAGAGCACTGTGATGAACCTAGAAACCTGCATCATCATTCAGAACCAGCTGCAACTTCAAAAATCATACATCATAATGTACACGCTACTTTATAGAATCCAACCTACATGTAAACTCTACTTCCTTTAACCAAACCTGCGTATACCTTCAAAACTACTAAAACATAAAACTTCTGAATCAAGTATGTACCAATGAACAATATTCTACTGTCAATTTATAGAGTTCTAGACAGTCAGTAGTAGAGATAACCCTTCTCACTTAAACAATCAATCAATCAGACACAAAACTCCTCATGCATTCAGTGTTACATTTAGATCTAAGAAGACTTCATTGACAGACAACAATAAAACAGTAGCGGTAATCAGATAGATTAGTCATTTATGAAGAATAGGCTTTTCCTTTGCATATGCTACTTGGAAGAGTCGAATCTGCAAGTACACGCGCTTTTATCGAGGCGAACCTGCGAGTATACGCGCTTTTATCAAGGCGAACCAGTCTATAGATATGCAAATATTAACTCACAACTTCGCTGCTATTCCAAACTTCAGACATACCCAAATCATGCCATTTAAAGAATAAAACATGTGTAAGAAATTAGATCTAGCCCAACCAATATCAAATCATTCAATGATAAGTCATTTTAGGTCTTATGATCCTGATCCAATATTGAATTCAAGGTGCACAAAATATTTCAGATCGTATCACAATCATAAACCCTGCAACATAAAATATACTTCAGATAGAAGTTTTCCTGAGAAACCCTTTCATTTGCACACTTGGCCCTTTGATCTTCTCCTTCTTATATAGTTTTTGGCCTTTCTCTATACCTAAGACCAAAACAACACTTAGAGCCTGTGGTATTCTTGGACGGGATCAACTAGTCGTTACTCTTCTCAATATTGTGGGCTAACCATGGTATTAACCCTTGGTATTCTTTACTCTTGAATTTCCTTGATTTTCCAACCCATACACGCTTTTCCTCTTGTGAAAATGCATGCATATGTATATGCTCTTTTTGTTCTTTGAACGTGTGTGTATACACTGCTTTGATAAGGTGACCCTGTGCATACAGCATAAACTATCTAAAAACATCATTTTCCTTCAACTTGATTCTAATCAGTAGACCTTTGTTCCAACTTCCTATTCTTCTGTACCAATGCCCTGTTACCGCTGAATTGACATGTTACACTGTGAGCTAACCTGTGAAAGAGTTGCCATCAAGGACAACACCTGTATCATAATGCCAACAAAAATGAATAAAAAAGATCTATATCATTGGGAGGATTATGTTTCTATGAATTGGGGCATGAGGACATTAAGGGACCTTCAAGGTACATCGAACACTCTAAAATTTGGGATAGATTTTTTGTTGATTTTTTCGATGGGGCGTCTTGTATGCAATTGTGTGGAAGTGAGGCTTACATTATTATTAGGCCTAGACTATATTACCACTTCCGTTGGAATAGTGGGCGGGGATTGAATACTAGGGCAGAGATCATTGCCCTTGAGGGTTACTATTCTGTGCACTGGTTATCCATTGAAACATTAGCAGCTGTCTTTAGGGACTCGAAGACTATCATTGATTGGGTGATGGCTCGGTCCACTTTCAAGCCTTCTATACTCACAAATTGTATGCAATGAATCAAATTTATAATGGGACTATTCCCAAGGGTGATTTTCTCTCATATATATAGATGGCGTGACAAACTCACTATGCAAAGAAGGACATAGATACCAGTTTCGGAGATTTTATTCTTTCAAAACGACTACATGTTTAGGAGTAAAATATATTTCCATTAAGTCTTCCAAGTCTTCCTCTTCTATGAAGTAAGTTGGAGAGACATAGATACCAGTTTTCGGAGATTGTATTCTAGGCCTTTCAAAGCGATTACATGTTCAGAAGGGGTAAAATATATTTCCATTAAGTCTTCCTCTTCTATGAAGTAGGTTGGTTTGGTATAACACTTCTGGACTTTTCTGTATGTGCACGTGTCGCTAAGACTGTCAATGGGCAGATATGATACTACTTGCATGACTGATAAATACGGTCCAGTAACATGGTATTTTGACAGATGGACAACTATTTAGTAGTCAAATTAATTTTCGGCGTACAACTCCGGCAACAAGACGCGTGCCATGATTTTAACCCATCCATGACGCCCCTAAATTATCGTAGCATCAGTCTCTCTGGTGAATCTATCTGCTCCTAACCGATGTAGGTTGAATCTGTGCGTTTGAACAGGGTTGGATGAGGTTGGAAGTTGTTCCGACCATGTTGATAATCTACGGTTTAATTGAAGAAGGATGAGTGAGACTATGAAGCAAAATCATTGCTTAACATCGCAGAAATGGCACGAAACAAGAAATTGTTTCGGAGTGTTAAGTCTGCTCTCACTTCGGCTTTCACTAATCAAGCTGTTGCCATTAAACCCGAACAATCAGATACCAAAGCCTTATGTGAAGATCTGAGAACGCTGTGTAAGCAGAACTGATTGAAGGAATCAATTCACATTCTGCATCTCATGAATCGCCGAGGAATTCAGCAAAACTCCCAAACCTATGACTGTCTATTGCAGAGCTGCCTTATTCTGGAATCTGTCCAAGAGGCAAAATTAGTCCATGCCTACATGATTGACAATGGAATTAATCTGGATGTCTCTTTGAATAACAAACTTATGGCCATGTATGCCAAGTTCGGCAGTCTGGGTGACGCTCGTTGGGTTTTCGACGAAATGCCTGAATGAAGCGTGGTTTCATGGACTACAATGATTGCAGCTTATACCCGACACAGGCTCTGTGAGGATGCCTAAAAACTGTTTTACCAAATGCAGTGAATGGATTTTCGGCCGGATCAGTTCACCTTTGCCAGTGTTCTTCCAGCAATCGCCAGCTTGGGAGCTCTACAACAGGGCAAAGAAATCCATGAGGAGATAAATAAGAGCGGGTTTCAATCAAATGTGTTTGTGGCGAGTGGGTTTATCGATATGTATGTTAAAGGCACGCGAAATGTTTGACAAAATGCCTAAGCGAAATGTGATTACCTGGACTGCGATAATGGCAGGATATGTGCAAGTTGAACGTTTGAAAGAAGCTTTGAATCTCTTCATTGAAATGTTATATTTGGGGATGGAACTGGATTCTGATGTATTCACCGTTATTCTTCCGGCTTGAACCAAATTGGCAGCTCTGCAAATAGGTATATCTGTCCATGAAGAAATAATTAGAAATGGTTTTCATTCTGATGTATATGTAGGGGGTGCCCTTGTAGACATGTATGCCAAATCTGGAAGCATAGAGGATGGACACAAAGTGTTTGACAAAATCCTTAAGAGAGATGTGGTGTTGTGGGCTGCTATGATTGTGGGAAACGCTATGCATGGGTGTAGCAAGGAAGCACTGCAACTTTTTAAACTAATGAAACCGCGAGGTGTGAAACCAAACAATGTTACCTTCGTCGGCTTGCTCTCTGCATGCTGCCATACTGGCCTAGTGGATGATGGCTGCCAATACTTTGATGGCACGAGTCAAGATAATCACATTTCACCAACAGTTGAGCACTATTGCTGCCTGGTGGATCTTCTTGGCCGGGCTGGACGACTCAATGAGGCAAGAGACTGTATCCATAAAATGCCAATAAAACCCAATGGAGCAGTTTGGAGATCTTTGTTTGGTTCTTGTAGATTACACAGTAACATAAAACTTGGTGAATGGGCTGCGAAACACCTTATTGAGTTGGAACCTAAGAATGCTGCAAATTATGTGTTGCTATCCAACATCTATGCCACCTTAGGCTGGTAGGATGACTTGGAAAGGGTGAGAAAGATCATGAATGACAAGAAGGTGAAAAAAATCCAGGATGCAGCTGGATTGAGCTGGATAACAAGATCCATACTTCCATTGTTGAAGATAGATCACACCCACAAGCACATGAAATCTATAGAGAGCTAGAAAGGTTGTCTAGGCAGATGAAGGATGCAGGGTATGTGCCCGACACTAACTTTCTGCTACATGACTTGGAGGAGGAGTAGAAGGAACATATTCTCTGCTACAACACCGAGAAGTTGGTTTTTGAATGAATCTGCTACGAAGCTATGCAGATAACTAAGAATCTTCTAGTGTGTGATGATAGTCACACTGTTACTAAATTCAGATCCAAGATTGATGGACGAAAAATTATAATGAAAGTTGCCAATAGATGTCATAATTTGAAAGATGGCCATTCTTCTTGTCGAGATTATTGGTGATTCTAAGAGAAACCAGAGACTTGCACAACAACAAGCTTGGATACATTATCAGTTTTGCATTGGGAGTTTGAGGACTGTGCAACAGTTATTAATTTGCTAATACTTGGAGTTTTGATATTTTTTGATAGATGGAGTAACTGTTCTATGTAATGCTAGTGTATGCAAAAGTGATAAGCATGACATGGTGTAAATTGGAGTATACAAAGTTGAAATGGTTGATTGTTGGAGTTACTGGAAACATGACTGTAATGGAGAATTACCGAGGGAGTAGCTATTTTTCACATAACAAAATTTACATCCATTGACTGGAATTAGTAACCGCAAATATGGTACACACTTCACAACCCCGGAGAACAACACACTGGAGTATATCTTGCTTTATTTTATTTGAGGAACAGATGATAAGAAGGATTTGATTAGACTTTAACGATATATACACATAAATGGATACGGGTATTTTGTAAATTGTGGTAATACGATAAAAAGATGCAGAAACACATTACTAGAGAAAAAATATGCAAGAGCTTTGAGTATTTTGACAGGCTCTTTTACAGTCCAGAGTTTTATTTGTTGAGTTTTGAATGTGGGGTTTGTTGTAGGTCATGCACAGGTGACACTATTTATCACGAGACTTTGCCTACGGTTTTCTACCATATGGGATTTCCTAACTGAACGCATCCTAAGTTTGTTTCATAGGATTTTGTTAGAAATGGATCCATCGCTTGTTGGAGAGAAATTCTATGGGACTCTCCAACAGTCTCCAATTGTGTTATTCTGTAAAAGTTGTCCATAACACATTCATTAATGACAGCTCCTTGATTGAAAAAATGCTAAATACTTGAACGATGTGCTCTTCAACTATCTACCTTCTAATTGTTTATAAAATAACATTACAAAGTTATATTTTGATTTTTTTTTTTTTTACTAATATTGCATTAGTTTGAAGTACAAAGGAACAAAACCTTTGTTATAGAGTAATAATGAGTTATGTTGAAGAAAAGCCTACGGTATTACATAAAAGACTGTGGACTATTATGAAAACTCGAGGATGAAGAAAACGATGAGAAAGGCTTATCAATACCTAATACAAGGGACACCTGTATTCTGGAATGATTCAACCAAGGTTGTGTTAGAATGTTGGGCGGTTTGGAATGTATTTCCGAGAAGGAAACCCACCAAAAGTGGTTGGTTGGGAAATTCACCCAAAAGTGGGGTTTTGAACCCAAAGAAGTGGGTTTAAGACCAAAAGAAAATAATTATTTATTCTTAAGAGTTGAGAGGCTAAATTCTAGATCTAGAGGTTTACTAAGTGACCCAAGAGAAAGGATAAATAGAGGAGAGCCATGGACAGGCTCATCGTGTGCAAGAGAGATGTGCCTCTTTTGTGCAAGGAGTGCCGAGGTTTGTTCATGGAGGCTGAGATCTGCTCTTGGAAGAAGACCACAACAAGGTTATCATCTGTTCTAAGAGGCTGAGTCAGAGATCAACAAGAGGACCGAAATCTTGAAGGGCTGGAGATCAGACCGAGTGGGGTTAGGGCCTGATCTAGGCCAAGGAACAAGATCTGTCCAAGCTGCTGAAGGAGGCCGAGTGTGAACAGATGCACTAAAGGAAGGTCGAGGGCCAAGATAGGAGGGTTTCCATGAATGAGAACATAAATCATTATTGCAAATCATCTTATGAAGATCATAGCCCTAGTGAAGAAGGAGGATGAATTTCTGAGGTTGTGGAAGAATATGTCAAGTGAAGGAGGGCTGAGTCTCTTCTTCTAAGTCTGGTTTGCCGAGTGAGTGGTTCTGTGCAATAACAAATGGTCAAGAAGCATCTCTATCATAGTATTCAAAACTGGAACCGGTGACCGGACCGGTCCACTTAATAAACTGGGTTTCAAACCAGAATCGGTCAAACCAAGGTTGGTTAGATCTCAATGAACCAGTTTTAACAAAAACACATGAAATAATTAATTTTTAATGAAAAAGAACTATTTTAAGATTTAAAACCATGATTCCAAACCAATAGACACAAAATATGCAAAGTTTGTTCATATATATACCATGAAAAGGTGAATATATCAAAATGGCACAGAGTGCAATACATGTCAACAACAAAATATATAATCAATGAGGCTCTAAATGGCCTCTAGAGTCCAAAAACAAAGCCTACAAGCTATGGGGCCACTGGCCTACTACAAGTCTACATATATGATATTAGTGATCAACATTATCACTTGAAACTTCTCATCATGATCAAACTCAGTTGGTTGAGTCTTGACTCCTAAACTTTGCAACTGCTTGAGTCACAAACTTCTCTGTTGGTTCAGTGACTTGAGTCTCAAACTTTTGAAGGTATTCTGCCCTAATATGCCCTATTACTTCATTTGGTGCTCTACATGGCTTTACATGGCCTCCTATCCCAGCCAAGTGTTGCTTGAACCTGTTAATACGCCCTCCAATAGATTTTTGGCAATAATTGCAGATCATTTTTCAATCATATCACAATGAGCCCATGCAGTATCCTTGGCTTTTGGAGGCATGGTGGCTGCTACTTAGCTCAAACTTTCTGCTATTCCACTACTCCAACAAAAACTCAACACTCTCCAAGCTCATAATGTAGCTCACAAAAAATCCAAATGAGATGTGTGAGGTAAATGAGAGAGGAGACCTTTTATTGGCTTGGAGGAGCTGTTTTTGGAGAGAAACAACCCATATTTTCCCTCCAAACCACCTCACTCGCCTCCAAGAATGCGTCTGGTGGGTCTGCGACCGACCTGGCAATGAACCGACCGGTTTATGGGAAAACTAGCTGGTTTTGTCATAAACCGGTTAGTTTATGCTTGGTTTGTCTAAAAAAAGGGCAAGGGAGGGTAGTTGACCAGGGTTTTTGACCGGTTTAGTTGGGTTGGCCAATGAACCGGCCAGTTTGACCGGTTTCTGGTTTAGACTGACCAATTTTTAATACTCTGATCTTTGTCTAGGCCAAGTTCATCCTGTGCTTTGGGAGAGCGCCGAAGCCCTAATTCTCTGTGAAAAAGGAGGGCGTAAGGTTATGAGGATTGCTAGAAAGATGGCCAAGCTCCCTCGGATCATATACAGAAATTAAAGGGCCAAACGCTGAGATAAAAGAGTCAAAGTTTGAGACCGTAGGGTGTTGTTACAAGGTTGAGAGGCCTCAAAAATTTGGTTGCACAGGGCCGAGTAAGCTTAGGCCTAAGGAGAGGCCAACAAAGGTTGTTAGGGCTACTGATTTGCTGATGATGATTGCAGAGGGTTAACACAAGAAGTCTGTTTAGCAAAGGATCGTTGGACAACTAGCACTAAAGGTTAATGTACAGTGAATTATAAAGCTGATTCATTGTCAATGCTGACGTTTTGAAGTTGTTGTTATAGTGAGTTGGACAAAACTAATTCACTGTGAGAAGCTGAGTTGGACAGAGATCTGGAAGGAGCCAGATCACTGTATGTTGATGGCAAAGGACAGGCTAGGTGTCAAGACAAATGAGGACAGAAAGGGTTGTTGCATAAAGGGTTGTATCAACAAGTAAGTCATGTGTATTTTTCTTGTCTCTTATGGGTGGATTGCAGATTTGAAGAAGCAGATCCCAAGCCCTAGTTTTGTATACTATGTATACTAGTTGTACCAATGATTGAGGGACATGATCCCTGGTACAAGAGCCCCGTGATTCTTTTATTGATGGATTAATAAAACAATCGAGCTTTGGGCTCAAATCTGTGTACTTAATTGATTTCACTATTAAAGATTTTCGTTGTGCAAAGTGCTTGTAAGTTGAGCGTTCCTAGTGTGTTTGTGTGCGTGATTAGCCTCAAACCAGATCTAGGGCCTAAGGAAAATTCAACATGGTATCAAAGCTACTTTGAAGGCATGTAGATTAGAGTGTGCACAAGAAGTAGTGTGAGCTAGTGGAGGCTGTGTAGGCTCACAAAGAGTCTAGCTTCAGAGGGAGACAACAAAGGATTGTTAGTTTCCCTAAGATAGTTTGAATCTTCAGGTTCTAACGAGATAGAGGAGTTTTCAACCATGCAAGGATAGTCACGAACCATGCGAGAAAATTCATGGCGGTGCAAGGAAAGCCATAGATCTTGTGAGGGCAGGGATGGATCATGCTAGAAAAGTCATGTTGCATGTGAGAACATTCATGCAACACGCAAGACAAACCTTGGCCAAATACCAAGAAGTTGTGTTGCATATGAGGACGGATATGGCTACACAAGGAAATTCATGACTCATGCAAGGACAGTGATGGGCATGCAAGGAAAGTCATGGAGCTAGAAGCATGAAGGAAATACCTTCCTCACTAAGAGGGAGTGTTAGAATTTTGGGTAGCTTAGAAGGTATTTCTGAGAAGGAAACCCACCAAAAGTGGTTGGTTGGACAATTTACCCAAAAGTGGGATTTTGGACCCAAAGTAGTGGATTTAAGACCAAATGAAAATAATTATTTATTCTCAAGGGTTGAGAGGCTAAACCCTAGATCTAGATGTTTCCTAAGTGACCCAAGAGAAAGGATAACTAGATGAGAGCCAAGGAGAGGCTCATCATGTGCAAAGGAGATGTGACCTCTCTTGTGCAAGGAGTTCCCTAGGAGGGCCGAGTTCTGCTCATGGAGGCCGAGATCTTCTTTTGGAAGAAGACTGCAACAAGGTTATCATTTGTTCTAAGAGGTTGAGTCAAAGATCAACAAGAGGACCAAAGTCTTGAAGGGATGGAGGTCAGACCGAGTGGGATTAGGGCTTGATCTAGGCCATGGAACAAGATCTGTCCAAGCTGTTGAAGGAGATCAAGTGTGAACAAATGCACTGAGGGAAGGATGAAGGCCAAGATAGGAGGGTTTCCATGAATGAGAACAGAAACCATTATTGCAAATCATCTTATGAAGATCATAGCTGTAGTGAAGAAGCCGTAGATCTATGGAGGATGAATTTTTTGAGGTCGTGGAAGAATTTGTCAAGTGGAGGGCCAAGTCTCTTCTTCTAAGTTTGGCCTGCTAAGCGAGCGGTTCTGTGCCAGAAGAAAGGGCCGAGAAGCATCTTCGTCTAGGCCGAGTTCATTCTGTTCTTTGGGAGAGGGTTGAAGCCCTAATTCTCTGTGAACAGGTAGGCCGTAAGGCTGTGAGGTTTGCTGGTCAGAGGGCTGAGCTCCCTTAGATCATACGTAGCAATTAAAGGGCTGTAGACTGAGATAGAAGGGTCTGAACCTGAGGCCGCAAGGGGCTGTTACAGGGGAGAGAGGCCTCACAAATTTGGTTGCACAGTGCCAAGTAGCCTCAGGCCTAAGGAGAGGCCAACGAATGGGTGTTGGGGCTACTGGTTTGCTGAAGATAATTGCAGAGGGTTAACACAAGATGTTTGAGGATCGTTGGACAGTTGGCACTGAAGGCTAATGTACAGTGAATTGTAAGGCTGATTCACTGTCATTGTTGAAGTGTTTTGAAGCTGCTGTTACAGTGAGTTGGACAAACCTAATTCACTGTGAGAAGCTAAGTTGGATAGAGATCTAGAAGGAGCCAGATCACTGTGTGTTGATGGCAAAGGACAGGTAAGGTGTCAAGACAAATGATGACAGAAAGGGCTGTTGCAGAAAGGGCTGTATCAGCAAGTAAGTCATGTGTATTTGTTCTTGTCTCTTTTGGGCAGTATGCAGATCTGAAGAAGCAGATCGAAAAATGATGACAGAAAGGGCTGTTGCAAAGGGCTGTATCAGCAAGTGAGTCATGTGTATTTGTTCTTGTCCCTTTTGGGCAGATTGCAGATCTGAAGAAGCAGATCACAAGCCCTAATACTATGTATACTAGCTGTAATACTATGTATACTATCTGTACGAATGATCGAGGGCCATGATCCCTGGTACTGGAGCCCCATGATTATTTTATTGATGGATTAATAAAATAACTGAGCTTTGGGCTCAAATCTGTGTACCTTTGAATTTTATGTTCATATCACAGTGTCAATCAACCTTCACAAACTTGTGGCAGGTGTGCCTACGTTTCCACCAAAAGCTTGATTTTTATGCCCGTATTAGAGTCTTGATCAACCTGCATAATACAGTTATAGTAGTTGCCTCAAATAATATGAGTTGAATTGCAGTGCAGAATCTCAAAATCTTTGTTGACCAAGTAGTTAAAATATTGGCTCTGATAAGTCTAAACAAGTCTATTAATGCCTCCTCCCCCTGTAAGATAATGGAAGTTAGACATTGATGATTAGTCACAATAAGCACATATTGCAAATTTTATATTGTATATGAGTGTCCATAGAAGACTAAATAGAGACGTGGACAAATGAGTACTGAAGTTTCCTAGATGGTCCATATGGAAGGAACATTATAAATAAAACATGGGAAATGGAAGGGCGAGAGGTTTGTTATTAACAAGTGTAAAGGATTTTGTAACCTCATTGGTGTCATTATAAAAATCTATCATTTGTTTTTCACTGTCACAAGATTGTATTAGGAATTTGTCATTATTACTTCTCGCATGGTGTCCAAGGTAGGGTGAGGCATTAGAGTAGGCAGCCATGGTGTGGACCTGATGTGAAAGGAGCACGTGGAAGTTCGTTGTGGGGTGATTATTAAGCTATGTTACTAGGGTATATATACTGATACGGATCTGCCAGTTTTTTAAAAACCCAGATTTTGTATATGGCAGGGAAATGAGAAGTACAAAAAAGGTATACCTATATAAAAAAGGTGTTGAGAGTCAAAACTACTCAGGAATCACAACACTAGAACTATACTCTACAACCAAAAAAGAGTGTTCTTGTGCATATTAATATTAACATTTCATGTACAATAACTGATAATTTGGTAAGTTATAACCATCACTAATGATTGATAATTTTGAAGACCATTTCAGCATGAGCACGAAGCAGGTCATAAAACTGTATCTATGAGCCACATCCACATGTTCTTGTCAACAATGAATGACGTGGTTTTCTTGTAGGTCATGGCAGGACTAAATAACAGTGTGACCAAAGTGAGCAACAGTGTAGCACATAAGGATAGATCAGACCTTGAGATTTTACCGTGACAGATTAAACCTCAAGAGCGGATCTTGGCATAAGGATAGATGAGAGCTTCACCAGGAATGAGGTTTAAGGTTTCGAGTAGGGGTTTGGAACTTTCTCATAAGAATTCAATTGTGTGGGGGATTAGTGGGTAAAAAAGCAGTGAAAATTTTAGGATCTGTTTGAAAATTTCTGCATTCATTTAATTTTCCACAGGATCCGTTTCATGGGTCCAAGATTCATTTCATTCTCCAGAATATTTGCTTCCTTGATATATCCTGGATGGATCTAGCCAGATCCAGATCAGATCTGCGGGTCCTACACACAAGGCTGGTGGATCCAATAATATAGTTATTAAATGATTTGTTTAAATTCTAGTTTCTTATTGAAAAAATATATTGCTAGAATATATAGAATAGTTGGAAGAAACAACGACTTATGTCTGCAAAATAAATATCTTTGTTAATGTGTTGCCACAAAATTAAATAAGAAGCATAGTGGGACATTGAAGACATACAAGTAGTTGACACTCAAGAGAGAGAAATTAAAAATTCGGAAGCCATGACAGTAAAAGATGAAGACTTGAAAGAATTGCAAGAACATCAAAGACCAACAAAGGAAACTAACGTGAGAAATTGGGTTATAGAAGGTAAGAATCAATAGGAAAACACAAGTAAAAATGATTAGAGACTTAAAAGTAATCTTGAAGTTTTTAAAGCCTCTTCTTCTTCCTTTATGCATTGTTTAGCTTAGGCCTTATTCTCTATAGATTAGTGAACTTAATGGAGAGAAGATAAGTAATATGTGAAAATGTGTTAAACAAAAAATCTCTATTTCTTTATTGTGTATTTCTTATATTTTGTGAATCACATTAACATGGTTTCGGTGGGTGCTACTTGCTTGTGAAATGTATGCACATGAAGCTTATGAGAGCATTTTTTGAAAATGTCGTGAGAATTCAGCAAGACTCATCCTTGATTGCTTGTGCCTATGCCCCTATATGGAAACCTAAGCAAGTGACGAATGGTTCGATACACCATAGCATAGTCCAAAGGATTCGGGGCTGTGGATTGGTACGTTGTGTGAGTTGGAACTTACATCCATCAATGTGGTGTCTAACTGTTGCGGTGTATAATTATCGGGAGCTGATCTTGTAATCCAATTCAGTTACCCCATTAAGTAGGGATTGTTTATTTCACCAGTTTTAAAGAGGATCATTTGAAGATTTGAAGATTTTTGGTTTCTTCGAGGCTATCATTTTGAATAAGGACTCTCAATTGAAAGTTTGTGTACCTCATCATAGTCAAGATGCTTGTAACTTTGGTTATCGTTTTATTTCGTATCCAATTTAAGGTGGTGTGATTGTATTGTTTATTTGCACAATTTTTACCCACATCTTTCATGAGTGCATACTACGGGAGGCATTATTGGGATACATATTTACTTGGTCGAGTACATGAGTAGAAACCTTTAGTGAGATACAATCTCAAACAATTGCTCATCCAAGTAAACATTTTGGGTGATGTTAGAAGTAATCTTGGAGTTTTTAATTTCTTGTTGCTTGAGCATGTGTATAGTGCCCTACATTTTGAGCCTTTGTCTAAACATAACTTAGATCGCGTTATTTTTTATTTAATCGATTCAACTACCTATGACTAGGGTGGATCAAACCAATTTATGCATGTCAACAGTGACTTCTGTGACTAAGTAGTTATCTTTGACTTATGGCTATGCAATGTGCAACCACAACCAAATTATGTTTATACAACATTGAGGTCCCATTTGTTGTTAGCAAGTGACTTCAGTTTTTGTAGTTCATTTATAATGATTAGGTCACTTAATGAAATGCATATCATTATATGCATCACATTTTATGTATGTAATATTGCATAAGGGATGTTGCATTTTTATAGTACATGCATGGTTGTAGGATTTTTGGATATGCAATCTCACAGGGAGATGTCAGAGATATGCCCCTAATTTATATATTTTTAATGTACATGATACTAGTAGTGATGTTAATAACAAATATTCACATGTTATTATGTGAAAACATAGAGTCAACCCTGCAAGATCATATGGTAATATTGGTCATGAGGAGGCCATCAAATGTTGGTTTTTATTTAATATATGAGATTTGATGCTCTAATAGTTGCTTGGTCATTTGTGTTGTGTAGAATATGAGTAGTACAAGCAACTGATACTTTGGACGCAACTAGGTACATGGACTTGGGATGAGGGTAGTTAGAGGGACAAAATGGGAGTCCTAGTGAGATGAATGAATGAGATCACTAAGATACATCATGACCTTTTCTACACCAATCATAGGGTCATGAGAATTGAGTGAGGAGACCTAGTTCTCCTTATGGATATTTAGACCCTTGAATACTTGGCATGGGCTACGAGGATATAATGGCCTCCTCCCACTTTGTATTTCATCTAACAATGGAATTGTGACTAGGAAAGAAGAGTCTTGTTTAGTTGTGTTCACAAGTTTGAACCATGTATGCATGTCTCCTTCTCCTTAATAGTCTCATTGCCAAATTTGTGTCAAGATAGGTATGAAACTTTGTATGGTATCATATTATGCCATTTATATGTGGTCAACCAAGTGTTAATCTATGTTAGGCGTGGTTAATTAAATATGAAAAATTAACAATATAATTGTACAACATTAAGTGTAATTTTCATCTATCAAAACTTGGTTAAATGATTTTAATTATAGATATATGGGTATGTGTATGATCTTCGAGCACATCATATGCATATATTATAGTGGCTACAATAATTAATTTGTATACATTAAAATACAATATCTCTCTCTCTCTCTATAGAATTTTATATTGGTGTATTTTTGTTTAACGTATGAGATTGTGTTCCAAAAGTGAAGGTATCATATAGAGTTGGTGGTTTCCATATCGAATTATTGAGTGAGTTATTAACTTGTTAGCTTCAATACATGTGTTCATGGGTGTGAGTTGTTCAATCAACTGAAAATGAGTTATATAATGTTAATATTTAAACACATTTTTCTTTTATGGCTAGCATTGAAGTGCACCCACATTTTGATGACTCTTGATATCTCATTTTTTTTAGTTTAAATTTATATCCCTTTTTTATTAAGAATTTTACAGGTGAGGCCTATAGCCTCCTCTCCACTTTTTGCAAGACTCTTGATGAGCCATTAAAGTCTCATCTATCTAATCAAGAATGGGGCAACAATCCCTTAAATGGGATGGGTTACAAACTATACATAAAAGGAGAAAGAGAGTGCACATTTCCCTTGAGGACAAGAAAGGTTGAAAGGAGAACAAAGAAATAATGCAAATTTCTTCTAAGAAAATAAGACTTGAAAGGATGCCAAAGAAAGATGAATCCCTCCCTACTGAAGTTTCCCAAAATGCATATGGGTTTGAGTGACCTAAAAGAAAATAGACACACTCAAACTAGACTGAAGGTGTAGGGAAAATACCATTCCCAACTAAGAGTACAATTGCTTTTGAAGGAAGTAATAGAAGGGTTAAAGAGAATAATAAAACCCACTATGTATAGTACCCCAATTGTTTCTTAATCTCCACAAGGATATGTAGGCAAAGAAACAAATATTCACCAACTAAGAAAATAAACTAAACATTGGCATGCATATGAGTGGAGAAAACATTCCATAGGTGATTCCCTCAAAGAAAGGATGTCTCTCTTAGCTCACAACATGTTGAAGTTGTCTTTTAGGAGGAATTTGGAAGGGACTATTCATTGAAGTGCCAAAGGCAACCAATGTTATAGAAAACATAAGTATCTTGTGTGAATGATAAACATGTTTTCAATCATTATTTAAAATAAATGTACATAATAATATTATTCTTTTATTTTTGTTTTCAAATAAAAAAATACAATTTGATAATCCATAAGGGGGCAGACTTTCACTCCTATGCCTCACGGTCTTGGACCGTTAACTTGTTTCCTTTCCTTACCTCTGAGGAAGATGAACTCTTAGCCAAGCATACTCAGTTTTAGGGCATACTAAACAATGAAAAATTACACATGGTGAGTGAGAGAGAGGAATTAAATATCTTAAGTTGCAAATCATTTTCTTGCACTCAAAAAAAGTTTGCATATCAAGAGATTTGATCCGGCACTTAATAAATATGTGATTTTATATCAAAATATTTATGTCTCCTAACTCATGCCATATTTTTAAATTCATTTTTTTTTATTGTAACTTTGTTTTTTATTTATAAAATTAGGAACAATTTTTTAGATAAAAGAATGTATAATATACATATCACATTAAAATATATAACACATAAATAGTACTTATAAATTAACATCTATTTTACCATATAAATTAAAATAATGGTTGCATAACCATCTTTAAATTTAATTAATAAGCGGATAAAAATTTAATATTTACAATATAACAAGATTTTTAATCATGAATATTTACCATGGATATTATTAACTTCTAAATAGGTTTTTTTACAATACCATGGGCCAATACCAGAAAAGAAATATAGAGAGAGGGATGGGGAAAGACGACGAGAGGAGGGAAGAAAATCATAATACCTTGGGCTAATACCATGGTTTATCAATACCATGGGCCATATATGCTTTTGATTATTATGTTATAGATCTAGGCTTTTAATTATTTTGTTACAATACCATAGGCCAATACCACGGCTTATCAATACCACATGCCCAAAAAGAGAGAGGGAGGGAGATAGACACAAAATGGAAGGTGGAGAGAGAGAGAGAAGAAGAAAGAAACAAACAGAGACAAATATAGACATAGAAGTTAGATCTACAAAGTCATGAATATTTTGGTTTTTCACTAAAATAGATGTATTGATTTTAGTGTAGTTGTTGATTTCAAATCTTATTTGATCGCTTGCCATAGATGCATTTATTTCAGTGTAGATGTCGATTTCTAATCCTATTTAATACCTTACGCTAGATGCATTGATTTCAGTGTAGATGTTGATTTATGCTCCTATTTAATTGTTTGCACTAGATCCATTGGTTTCAATGTAGATATTGATTTCTAATCATATTTGATTGCTTGCACTAGATGCGTTGATTTTAGTGTAGATGTCGATTTCTAATCCTATTTAGTACCTTATACTAGATGCATTGATTTCAGTGTAGATGTTGATTTCTACTCCTATGTAGATGTCGATTTCTACTCCTATTTGATTGCTCTGGATGCATTGGTTTTAGTGTAGATATTGATTTATAATCTTATATGATTGCTTGCATTGGTTTTATTGTAGATATTGATTTATAATCTTATATGATCGTTTGCACTAGATGCATTAAGTTCAATGTAGATGCCAATTTCTAATCCTATTTAATACCTTACACTAGATGCATTGATTTCAATGTAGATGTTGATTTCTACTCCTATTTGCTTGCACTGGTGTAGATATTGATTTCTAATCCTATTTGATTGCTTGCACTATGCATTGATTTTAGTGTAGATGTTGATTTCTAATCCTATTTGATAGTTTGCACTATCTTTCATCAAGCAATTACCAAATAAAAAATGCGTGAAGATCACAAGAACAAGAGACACAAGATGTAGGCACTCAGCGAGGGCAAAACCCAATCAAACTCTTCTTCTATAATCGAACCAAGTCAAAGTGAAACAATCCAATACCTTTTGACCAACACAAAGACCTCCTCCAATCACCAAGTCAACCCTCCTACCAAGTAAACAAACACTGGCAAAGTCAACAAGAGTCACTTCCTTAAAAAATGCTTCAATATGGAATTTCGGCCCCTTGCAACTGAGAATTTTAGACTTGCACATACTGCAAAAAAAATCTAATCCTTCTTCCATGTCTTTTCCTCTCGTTTCTTCCCTCTCTCCCCTCCTCCATCTATATCTCTATCTCACCCCCACAACATACAAACTCTCTCTCAATGCACATAAACATTATTCATGACGTGAATTGATTTCTTTGTTACAATAATTCTACCATAAATACAATACTTGAATTTTCATCTTAAATAAAAATTTCCACTTACCAGAAATGTCTTCTTCTTAAAACTGAAAATTATTTGTAACTAGCTACATTCTTATTTTTCCCATTTTCCATCATTCAACATTGTTAATCACTTTGTATTCAAACACAATAATAGAAAATAACTAATAGGTGTGAGAATAAGAATAATAGAAGAAAATAATTTCAATTGATCGCAATGAAGATTGTTTGTAATTCACTATATTCTTATTATTCACATTTTCTAGCGTTGAACATTGTGACATTGTCACTTTGCACTTAAAATTTTTATTTCATCTTTTTTCAATATTTAAGTTACTAGCAATCTCTCTCATTTCAACGAAAAGTTAAAGTTAAATTGACCAAATTAATATTAGACATATTTAGCATATTTAAAATGATCAAAATAATTATATGTTCAACAATTTTTATATGACTGCACACACATTTGTATGACTCCACACAGGGGTGATCCATCTTAACCCCAGATCTATAAGCGCTGAGACGGATCAAATATCTCAAAGTGCAAACCTTTTATCAAGTTTTACATTCAAAAAAAAATTTACACCTAAAGAAATTTAATCCCATAAATCTAAACTAATTTTTTTCAAATAAAAAATATAATTTTATTAAAATAATAAAATTACATTTTAAAATATAATTTTATTAAAATAATAAAATTACATTTTAAAATACTAATGCACCGAAAGATTGATATCTTATTTGAATTAAAAAAAAATGTCAAAAATACTACCCTACAAAACCTAACAAGTTCATCATAATATTAAAAAACCAACCTTATAATTATTGTCCGGAAAAAACCGTTATATTATATGCCAGATTTTTTTTAAATATAACGTTTTAAAAAATATAAAAATAAGTAAAACCAATACCATAAAGAGTTTTAATAATAAACTTAATATTTTTAAATAAACTTAATGTTTACCACTTTCAACCCTTGTGAATTAACTTGAAAACAATTAAGAATATTTTTTTTTATAAAATGGGTAATAGAAGAAAAGTGAAGATATATTTTTATTTTTGCCATTTGTTTTTTATTTAAAAAATATATTTAAAATATTGATATTTTATTTGGAATTTAAAAAGGAGCGTTAAAATTTTTATTTTGAAAAACATAAAAAGTTTATCAATAAGGTGATAGTAGTATTTTATACTATTGTGTAAATCTATTTGTGTTGAATGTAGCGTTGACAAATATTTAAAAAAATATATATTCTAAATTAAAAAATAATATGCTCTGTAATATATTTATATCTATATCTATATATAAAGTTAGATTTAATTAAAAGTATTATAAAATATTATTAATTCTATTTTTATTGTGTTATTTTTATTCATTTTTTTAATAGTACAACTTACTATCAAGTTTTTAATATTACAACCCAATATGAATGGAGATGTAAAAATATTTCACTTTTAAAGCTATAAATAAAATATTTTAATGTCTATATTTTATATCAACTCTATGAGATAAGATAATTAAAAAAAAATCCTTATATCTACCAATATAGCAATTAAATCCTTATTTTTACCAGTATATATAATAGTATAATGTTTTCATGTCAACTATTCATATATGAATATATTATATAAAGCAATTTGTCACACCCTCATAACTTATACATAAAAAAAAAAATTACAATGCAGGAAATGATATTAATACAAGCCCATGTAATTCGATGGTATCACTTTTAACCGTTGGTTTCCTTCGCATTACTTTATGTCAATTTAATTTTCATGCTTAACCTTAGGTTTTTACTGCATAATGCTCATATGCTGCACGGTGATAGATTTCGGTGGAAAGGGTTTTGTTTAACACTAACCTACCCCCACCTTAGTACTTGGTATACATTGAATAGGCGCAGTGTTTGGAGGTCCGGCCGCTGTCTCTGCCAGCGCCAAGTCATCGTTCGCCTTTAAGTCTTGGGCTCACACGTTGACAGGTGGCATGGGTTGCCTGCGGGGCCATGTGACACCTCGGGCTTCCACACCTCGCTCTTCTCGCTCCAACTTCCCGCGCAGTGTTGACGGTCAGGATCTAAGCTCCAGATCGGAGGGTTGGAGTGAGCCTAAGGGTATAGGGTTAATACATAAACCCTCACGCTGCAAACCGGGTTCATTTGTTACACAGCGTTGTGTTATCGTCGGGTTTCAGACTCCGGCTCAGGTGCTGTTAGTCTTCCAGTGCCGTGACTTGTCCATCGCACCTACTCAGGTAACACGATATCTCGTCTGCACATTCATTTGCAGCTAATCTCTTTCCCCTTTGATTTCTTGCTCAGGCTAAGTTTGCATATGTATTTTTCAGAGGTTTATACTGAATGAATTCCTTGTTGGTATTGCGTGCAGGTGGATCCGTTCAAGTTTCCTTCGGCAGCATAACCCCAACGCCTCGGCTTGTTCTACGATTTTACAGGTTGGTTTACATTTCTTGTAAGGTTCCTCCTGGGTGCGAGAGCTTGAAGCTCCCTTGACCCTAATGCATACTCGTTTTGTCTATTGCAGTCTGGTCTTTATGTGGTCGATTCTCTTTTGCTCTCGTGTTGAAGAGGTACTTCCTGAGGGAAAACCTCACGGCTTATGAAGGTTATCTGTCTTGTTTAAGCCATGTCCGGCTACGGTGAGTTAAGATCCACTCGAGATCTTGGCCGATAACACTTACAGTGGCTTGTGTTGAACGTTTGCTGCCCATTGAGGGGTTTTGGGCGCTGATGCCTCTGTTTTTTTTAATTATCATGGCAAATGTAATGAACTGACTGTATGCCCAACTCTCGGGTTAACGGAACTATACTGTACATTTCCTTACTCAGTTATGTGTATATAAATGTTACTTTCCAGGCTTATAATATCGGTGTAATTCCTATCTTGTACTCAAGATTTGTCTGCTGTCGAAATTTCTCACGAAATATTTATGTTTAAATACTATCTACTGTAATTTGCCATTAACATTGTTGATAATGATTATTGTCTCTGGCTGTAACCCGTATGTCTATCTGTACCCGGACAACAGTGTTCTCCGTTTTTATATCGTTTCTTAACAACTGATAACAAGGAAAGTACTCTTACCCTCTGAATAATCTGTGTCGTTGAATGATTTAGCTAATGATTTGCTAGTTCGGGTTACACGACAGCGTTTTGAATACTTTCCTTTTCTGCAAGAATAGATTGTATTTCCTATAAGATTACATGGTAGCATATACAGGTTCTCTGTTGATATGGTATTTCAGAGAATGGTTTCTCACCGCCGGCTCACGGCTGCGGTAATGCATGCTCTGGACTGTTATGCTTTCTTAATTACAGTGTGGGGTATATTTCCGTAACTTGTGTATTTAAAATTCCTCTGCTGGTTGTATGTATTGAGCACTATTTAAATGGCACTAGATACTGTAGGGTTCCAGTATTTCCTGCGATCGCAGGGTGTCTGCTCTCTGTTTTAAAGAATATGATATTCTCCGTTATATATCATTCGCTTGTATCTTACTGTAGATTCGACTTCTATCTGTCAAGCTTAAGGGAGAAGGTTGTTGGCCGGTTGTTCCTTACATGGCTCAACGAGTTCTCCAATGCTATTTTCGCTATATTCTTAACTGTTTCAGTTCTATAGCATCATTTCTAGTCGCTTTATTGCATGCGTTTTACTTACAAAGGATCACCTCTGTACCTCTGTTCTTTTTACTATGTATGAGGTTAATGGTCTGTATTTTTAAAGTTGACTGCCATCTGTTCTTCTACGTTATCATAAAGATAATCTGACATTTAAGTTAACTACCACTGTTCAACCTAAATTATTCTTTATGATAGTAGTTAAAGAAATGAGTTCTCTGAACGTGCAACATTCGTTATTCATTTAGTTGTTCTGCAGTAGAATTTAAAAGAATAAAACACACAGCCACATCCTGACTACTATAAATCCTCTGCGTATTTTTCATTCTTTATACACTCAGTCTTTTTCAGCAGTATGAATTCGTACCTGGTTCACCAGGAATGCAAATGAGTTCTTCAGTAAATTCACCTGCATGCTAGTTCTGCTCTTCCACCCAGCCATGAGACCCATCCATCAGACGGAGTTCTCCCCCCGAGCCATCTTGCAGGCCTCTAGCCCTCAACAAGATATGTGCACTTATGCCTGGTTATCTGGTCCTTACCAGACTTAACCTCTTTCTTTCTTGTATTGTCTTTCTCCTTTTCCTTAGAAAAGATTTCTTCTGTCTGTCCCAACAGCACAGAACTTCCTCCCTACAACCAGGACTTTTCCTGTTTGGGAGGGCAGTTTCAATCAGTTATTCCAACTGATCTCTTTCTTTGAAATCCACCTCCCAGAGGCTGCCAGCATTTCAAGAAAATATTTAAATTATTCAATAATGCAGTTTAACAAAGTTTTGTTTCTTTCAAACATAAAACAACAACTACTATATTGTCTTTTACCATAGTAAAATTCACATTTACATCTTCTGGGGTCATTACATCTCCCCCTCCTGTGATTGGACATCGTCCCGATGTCTGTTTCCCTTAAACAAATTCGGGTAAGCTTCTTTAAGGAGTTCCTCATCCTCCCAAGTGGCCTCTTCAGGCCCATAGTGCTGCCACTGCACTTTAGCTTGGAAAATAACCCGTTTCCGCAGCCGCACTTCTCTCCGGTCGAGAATGTTCAGTGGTTCGACCAGAACCTCGCCTTCCGGCTCGACCTGCAAACAGTAACAGATTTAGTTATTTCCTTGTTTAAAAACAAAGCTTATCTAGAATGATCAGATTAATTCTTACCCGAACATCCTGCCATTGGATCACATGTTTAGGATCGTAGACGTATTGTTTTAATACGGAAATGTGAAAAACATTGTGGATCTTAATATGGCTTGGTAGGGCGAGTTGATAAGCTACTGGCCCCACTCTTGCCAGGATTTGAAAAGGTCCAAAATAGCGAGGTGCGAGCTTGGCACACCCACTCCACTGCAAGGTACTCCTTCTGGTTTGGATCCTTACAAAAACATGATCTCCGACCTGGAATTCTTTGAACCTTCTCTTTCGGTCTGCAAAACTTTTTTGTCTGTCCTGAGCAGCCTTTAAGTTGTTACGCACCTTTTTCACCATGTCTTCCATTTCTTTGAGCATATCCGGGCCAAACCTTAACCTATCCTCAGGTCCACCCCAGCTTGAGGGTGTGCGGCACTTTCGCCCATATAGAACCTCAAAGGGACTCAATTGTGTTGACGTATGATACCCGTTATTATACGCGAATTCAACCAGGTGGAGGTATTCCTCCCATTGGGTTGGTTTCATCATAACACATGCTCTCAGCATGTCCTCCACTACCTGGTTCACCCGCTCCGTTTGACCATCGGTCTGAGGATGATAGGCTGTGCTAAAGTTCAGTTGTGTTCCCAGTTCAGCAAACAATGTCCTCCAAAAAGTTGATGTGAACTTAACATCACGATCCGAGATTATTACCTTCGGAAGTCCATGCAACTTGAATACATTTTGCATGAAAATATGAGCGATTTGCACAGCTTTATACGTGGATTGTACCGGTATGAAGTGTGCTGCCTTACTTAACTTGTCCACTACCACCATAATGGAATCATTATTTTTCTTCGTTCGAGGCAACCCGGTTATAAAGTCCATGGAAATAGTTTCCCATTTCCATTCCGGAATGGGTAAGGGTTGTAGCAACCCTGCTGGATGCAAATGCTCCGCCTTAATCTGTTGACATTCTAGACATCGCGCTAGATATTCAGCTACCTCCTTCTTCATTTTTGGCCAATAGTATTCCTTCCGAAGTGCGGTGACCATTTTCTGGTATCCTGGATGCCCGGTGTAATGGCTGATATGAAATTCGTCTAGAATCAGTTTTCTAAGACTATCTTCATTGGGCACATACAGCCTTTTATGGAAATACAACATTCCGGCATCGTCTAACTCGTATCCCTGTTGTATTTCCTTATCAGAAAGTTGTTGTACCTGCTGTTTAATTTGCTGATAAACAACATCTTGATCAGCCGCTAATTTTATCTTTTCAAGTAAAGTACTCTGCCATTTACTGATCGAAATTCTGCACACACATTGCACCTTTCGACTCAATGCGTCAGCTACCCGGTTCTCCTTTCCCTTCAAATGCTTAATTTCAAAATCAAACCCGCTTAAGAAGTCTGCCCAACGAGCTTGTCTCGTATTTAAGGTGGGTTGACTGAAATAATTTGTTAGACTATGATGGTCGGTCAATAGCAAAAATTTCCTTCCCAAGAGGTAATGTCGCCACATCTTTAGTGCATGAATAACAGCTGCTAGTTCCAAGTCATAGGCAGAGTATTTCTGCTCATGTTCCTTTAGTTTTCTTGATTCGTATGCAATTACTCTTCCTTCTTGCATCAGCACTCCTCCCACACCCTCTTTGCTCGCATCAGTGCAAACCACGTAATCCTTGTTAGGATCAGCTATACTCAAAATGGGTGCTGTGGTGAGTAAGTGTTTAAGCTGCTCAAAGCTCCGCTGACATTCTGAGGTCCACTTAAATACCTTCCCCTTCTTTTGTAAGGAGGTGATAGGGTATGCTACCCTTGAAAAGCCTTCCACAAATCTTCTATAATAACCAGCTAGTCCCATAAAGGACCTAATGTCTGCCACGTCCTTTGGTACGGGCCACTCCATAATAGTTCTGATTTTTTCAGGATCTACTGCAATCCCTTCCTTTGTGATTACATGGCCTAAGTATTGTATCTCCTCCTTAAAGAAATCACACTTACTAAACTTTGCATATAACTGATGTTCTCGCAAAGTTTGCAACACCACTCTAAGGTGTTCCTCATGCTCCTTCCTTGATCGGGAGTAAATCAGAATATCGTCTATGAATATCAACACAAATTTATCTAAGAACTTATGAAACACACTGTTCATCAAACACATGAAGGTAGCAGGTGCATTGGTCAGACCAAAAGGTAGCACCACGAACTCGTAATGCCCATACCGCGTTCTGAAAGCTGTCTTAGCGATATCCTCCTCTTTAATTCTAATCTGATGATAACCAGATCGCAGATCGATCTTAGAGAACACCGTTGCCCCCTTCACTTGATCAAAGAGTTCGTCAATCCGGGGTAAAGGATATTTATTTTTGATCGTGAGCTTATTCAACTGACGATAATCAATACACATCCGAAAAGTTCCATCTTTCTTTTTGACAAATAACACTGGGGCTCCCCAGGGTGATACACTGGGACGGATGTAATTTTTGTCTAGCAGCTCCTGCAGCTGCATTTTTAATTCTGTTAGTTCTGGTACGCTCATTCGGTATGGTGCCCGTGACACGGGTGCTGCTCCCGGAATCAATTCAATGGTGAAGTCCACATCTCTTTTAGGTGGTAATCCCGGTACTTCCTCGGGAAAAACATCTGCAAATTCTTGTACCACCGGAATGTTACCCAGCATAGCAGTTTTATCCTTCTGATTTGCGTATCCCACCTGAATAGCGTAAATTTGACATTTCTTCTTGATGCATTTAGCTAACTGAGATGCTGTAATGGGTCGAATTTGTACGGGATGCTTGATTCCTTGTAATTCCTGTTGCTCTCCACGGTCATCCTTATAGTAAATGGTCTTTGTCTTGCAATTCACTAAGGACCAGTGTTTCTCCAGCCAATCCATCCCAATCAGGATGTCATATGAACCCAAGGGTAGTATGTTTAAGTCTGCCACTATTGGCTGCCCTGCTATGGTTAAAGAGCAATTATTTATTTTGGCCAAGACCCGTCTCTTGGCTCCTGTAGCTAATTGGACCAGCCACGGATTTCTGAATTTTTCAGATTGTAACTTACACTGTTCTACTATCTTTGGGCTAACATAACTTAAAGTAGCTCCTCGATCAATAAGAACAGCTATAGAAAGGTTTGAAATTTTACCTTCAAATTCAACCATAGACGGCTGGTATTCCGCTTGGCGGTCCTCCAAGGCTGCATTAATTCTGGGTACACTACGTGCCATGTCCCCAACGGTCGATGCTTCATGAATTTGAGATATCTGGTTCGTCCCCTTTCGCTGTGGGCAGTTTTTAACATAGTGAGGTCCTCCACAACCCCAACATTGAACTGGGGGTCTGGTCATCCCTTCACCTTCTGGCCTAACAGGCTGCTCACTTACTCTAGATTCACTTATTGGCCTAGCTCGGGGCGCACTCTTTGCTACAGATCTACTGTTTAATCCTTTACCAGCTCCCTTACTTCCATTGCTGCGACCTCCCTTGCTGCTTCCAACCATCCGACTACTCCTTTTTTCATTCCATCTTTTATTTGAAGTATCCCCCTTCTGTTTATTCTGCTGGTAGCAGATCCTTGCTTTACGAATAGCCTCATCCATGGTTCTAGGATTGTCAAACTCAATCCTCTCTCTTATATATGAAGGTAAGCTGCTCACAAACCTTTGGACCTTGGCTTTTTCCTCTTTGATATAAGGTACATAACGTAGCAGAGAGGTAAAGCGATTAATGAACTCGTCCATAGTCTGCTGCCCCAGTCTTAAATCATGGAATTCTCTCGCCTTTTCATCGTAGAAGCGCTCGGTCAGGTACCTTTCTTTGAAGTATTTCTGAAATTTCTCCCATGTAATGGTCCGTTCACTTACCCCCTTGACAATCTTGATTTCCTCCCACCACAAGGTTGCCTTACCCTGTAACTGGAAAATAGCCAGTCTCGCCTTCAAGTTATGATCGTACTCATACAACTGAAAATATTTGTTCATATTTATTAACCATGCTTCAGCTGCTTCTTCCTGTTCTCCATCGAAATGTGGGGGTTTAATTTTTCGAAATTCTCCCTGCAGCTCCATTCTCTGACGTTTTGAGGTTTGCTGCTCTGGTACATTATCAGAATGATCCTCTTTGCCGTCTGAATTTTCAGGTTCAATCTGATAGTCTTGTTCTTCTGTCATCCTCTGCTGTTCCGCGCTGGGGTTAGATAAGGGTGGGTTTTGCCTGTCCGACAGACTCTTCAGAATTCTCTCTTGTTCCACCGTCAAACGCGCGTTGTCTTCTCGCAATCGTGCCATCTCATTTTTCAATTCCTGAACAGTTTCCAGTATTGCAAGATTGGTACTTCGTGTTTCCTCACCCAACTGTACCCACAGCTCTGGGTTTTCCCGAGGATTACTGCCGGCTCCTTGCATTTCGTTACTTTTTCTGGCTTAACTATTAGCTGTTATAATTCTGTATCTCACCCCTAAATAGACAGAACAACAGTTAAGTAAATTATTAGCTTTCATATGTATGCATGGTGTAAGCTTCTGCACAGTGAAACATGTCATGCTTGAGGCCACAGTGTTGAAACTGGGCTCTGATACCAATTTGTCACACCCTCATAACTTATACATAAAAAAAAAATTTACAATGCAGGAAATGATATTAATACAAGCCCATGTAATTCGATGGTATCACTTTTAACCGTTGGTTTCCTTCGCATTACTTTATGTCAATTTAATTTTCATGCTTAACCTTAGGTTTTTACTGCATAATGCTCATATGCTGCACGGTGATAGATTTCGGTGGAAAGGGTTTTGTTTAACACTAACCTACCCCCACCTTAGTACTTGGTATACATTGAATAGGCGCAGTGTTTGGAGGTCCGGCCGCTGTCTCTGCCAGCGCCAAGTCATCGTTCGCCTTTAAGTCTTGGGCTCACACGTTGACGGGTGGCATGGGTTGCCTGCGGGGCCATGTGACACCTCGGGCTTCCACACCTCGCTCTTCCCGCTCCAGCTTCCCGCGCAGTGTTGACGGTCAGGATCTAAGCTCCAGATCGGAGGGCTGGAGTGAGCCTAAGGGTATAGGGTTAATACATAAACCCTCACGCTGCAAACCGGGTTCATTTGTTACACAGCGTTGTGTTATCGTCGGGTTTCAGACTCCGGCTCAGGTGCTGTTAGTCTTCCAGTGCCGTGACTTGACCATCGCACCTACTCAGGTAACACGATATCTCGTCTCCACATTCATTTGCAAATAATCTCTTTCCCCTTTGATTTCTTGCTCAGGCTAAGTTTGCATATGTATTTTTCAGAGGTTTATACTGAATGAATTCCTTGTTGGTATTACGTGCAGGTGGATCCGTTCAAGTTTCCTTCGGCAACATAACCCCAACGCCTCGGCTTGTTCTACGATTTTACAGGTTGGTTTACATTTCTTGTAAGGTTCCTCTTGGGTGCGAGAGCTTGAAGCTCCCTTGACCCTAATGCATACTCGTTTTGTCTATTGCAGTCTGGTCTTTATGTGGTCGATTCTCTTTTGCTCTCGTGTTGAAGAGGTACTTCCTGAGGGAAAACCTCACGGCTTATGAAGGTTATCTGTCTTGTTTAAGCCATGTCCGGCTACGGTGAGTTAAGATCCACCGGAGATCTTGGCCGATAACACTTACAGTGGCTTGTGTTGAACGTTTGCTGCCCATTGAGAGGTTTTGGGCGCTGATGCCTCTGTTTTTTTTAATTATCATGGCAAATGTAATGAACTGACTGTATGCCCAACTCTCGGGTTAACGGAACTATACTGTACATTTCCTTACTCAGTTATGTGTATATAAATGTTACTTTCCAGGCTTATAATATCGGTGTAATTCCTATCTTGTACTCAAGATTTGTCTGCTGTCGAAATTTCTCACGAAATATTTATGTTTTAATACTATCTACTATAATTTGCCATTAACATTGCTGATAATGATTATTGCCTCTGGCTGTAACCCGACTGTCTGTCTGTACCTGGACAACAGTATTCTCCGGTTTTTACCGTTTCTTAACGACTGATAACAAGGGAATGTACTCGTACCCTCTGTATAATCTGTGTCGTTGAATGATTTAGCTAATGATATGCTAGTTCGGGTTACACGACAACGTTTTGAATACTTTCCTTTTCTGCAAGAATAGATTGTATTTCCTATAAGATTACATGGTAGCGTATACAGGTTCTCTGTTGATATGGTATTTCAGAGAATGGTTTCTCACCGCCGGCTCACGGCTGCAGTAATGCATGCTCTGGACTGTTATGCTTTCTTAATTACAGTGTGGGGTATATTTCCGTAACTTGTGTATTTAAAATTCCTCTGCTGGTTGTATGTATTGAGCACTATTTAAATGGCACTAGATACTGTAGGGTTCCAGTATTTCCTGCGATCGCAGGGTCTGCTCTCTGTTTTAAAGAATATGATATTCTCCGTTATATATCATTCGCTTGTATCTTACTGTAGATTCGACTTCTATCTGTCAAGCTTAAGGGAGAAGGTTGTTGGCCGGTTGTTCCTTACATGGCTCAACAAATTCTCCAATGATATTTTCGCTATTTTCTTAACTGTTTCAGTTCCATAGCATCTTTCAAATTACTTTATTGCATGCGTTTTACTTACAAAGAATTACCTCTATACCTCTGTTCTTTTACTATGTATGAGGTTAATGGTCTGTATTTCTAAGGTTGACTGCCATCGGTTCTTCTATGTTATCATAAAGATAATCTGATATTTAAGTTAACTACCACTGTTCAACCTAAATTATTCATTATGATAATAGTTAAAGAAATGAGTTCTCTGAACATGCAACATTCATTATGCCTTTAGTTGTTCTGCAGTAGAGTTTAAAAGAATAAAACACACAGCCACATACAGACTACTATAAATCCTCTGTATATTTTTCATTCTTATACACTCAGTCTCTTTCAGCAGTATAAAATCGTACCTGGTTCACCAGGAATGCAAATGAGTTCTTCAGTAAATTCACCTGCATGCTAGTTCTGCTCTTCCACCCAGCCATGAGACCCATCCATCAGACGGAGTTCTCTCCCCGAGCCATCTTGCAGGCCTCTAGCCCTCAACAAGATATGTGCACTTATGCCTGGTTATCTGGTCCTTACCAGACTTAACCTCTTTCTTTCTTGTATTGTCTTTCTCCTTTTCCTTAGAAAAGATTTCTTCTGTCTGTCCCAACAGCACAGAACTTCCTCCCTACAACCAACACTTTTCCTGTTTGGGAGGGCAGTTTCAATCAGTTATTCCAACTGATCTCTTTCTTTGAAATCCACCTCCCAGAGGCTGCCAGCGTTTCAAGAAAATATTTAAATTATTCAATAATGCAGTTTAACAAAGTTTTGTTTCTTTCAAACATAAAACAACAACTACTATATTGTCTTTTACCATAGTAAAATTCACATTTACATCTTCTAGGGTCATTACACAATTAAAAAAATTAAATTTATATGGCTAAAATAAAAATTTGAATAGGCTTACTATTTTACATTTTTGGGTAGGTATATTTTTCAGTTAATTTTGTATAAAATACAATAAAATTTGTTGGAATTGCAAATTTAAGTTGTGTACATTATACATAAGTTTTCCAAGGGACTTTCAAGGCATCGTATCCAGTTATGCATTTAAAACACAATTTAAACAATGAAAAAATACACATGGT
This sequence comes from Pinus tabuliformis, assembly GCA_031772625.1. NCBI lineage: Eukaryota > Viridiplantae > Streptophyta > Pinopsida > Pinales > Pinaceae > Pinus > Pinus tabuliformis. The sequence goes on from CM062817.1 coordinate 338,648,442, forward strand.
GTATCTCTATATACATGTGTGTGAGAGAGAAAGATTTATCAAGTGTCTAGAGGAATTAAATCTCTTAAGGTGCAAACCAATTTTTACACTAAAAAAAATTTGCATATCAAGAAATTTGATGCCGGTCTTAATAAATCCATACTTTTATATCAATAAAATATTTATGTTTCCTAACTCACATGTTGAAGTTGTTTATATCAAAATATTTATATCAGTAAAATATTTATGTCTCCTAGCTCACGTGTTGAAATTGTTTTAAGAAAAATTTCAAAAAAACTATTAACTAAAAGTGCCAAAACAACCAATGTTACAGAAAAAAAATATAATAAACAAGTTTTCAATCCTCATTTGAAATAATTGTACATAAAATAAATGTACTTAATAATATTATTCTTTTATTTATTTTTTAAATTAAAAAATTTCATTTTATTAAAATAACACAGTTATATTTTAAAATACTTTCCACACTAAGTGATTGGTATTTTATTTGTAATTCAAAAAATCCAAAAATTCTACTTTAAAAGATAAAACAACCCTATAATTGTTTTGAAGGAAAAAGCAGATGAAAAAAAACCATTACATTATATAGTTTTGTTTTTTTTTTTTTTAATATAATGTTTAAAAATAAATAATACAATTAACTCTTAATGTTTGCCACTTTCAGCACTGATGAATTAACTTGAAAACGATTTAAAATAGTTTTTTTATAAAACGTGCACTAGAAGAAAACTGAAGATATAGATTTTTATTTCTGTTATTTGATTTTTATTAAAAAAATTGTATTTTAAAATATCTTTATAAATTTTAAACTATTCGTATTTTATTTGGAATCCAAAAAAGTTAAAATTTTTATTTTGAAAAATATAAAACGTTTATTATTAAGCTGATAGATGTATTTTACACTAATAAAAAATATATGTAATTATATTTGTATTTAACGTGGAGTTGAACCGTATTTAAAAAAAAATATTCTAAATTAAAAAACAATACCTTTTATATATATATATATATATATCTCACATATATATACACATACATTGAAAATATTCTAAATTAAAAAACAATGTCCTCTATGATAAAAACATATATGTGTGTTATTCTATTTTTATTGTGCTATCTACATTCACTTTTTAAAATATTACAATACAATATGAAAGAGATATAAAAATATTTCACTTTCACTTTCACTTTCACAATGTTCTTTAAAAAAAATATTCTAAATTAAAAAACAATGCCCTCTATAATAAAAACATATATGTGTGTGTGTTATATTCCATTTTTATTGTGCTATCTCCATTCACTTTTTTAAATATTACAACACAATATGAAAAAGATGTAAAAATATTTCACTTTCACTCTCAAAGCTATAAATAAAATATTTTAATATTTATATTTTATATAACTCTAGGAGATAAAATAACTAAAAATACAAAAAAAAATCTTTATATTTATCAATAGATATAATAGCAAAATATTTATATGTCAACTATGCATATATGAATATATTATATAAAGCAATTAAAAAATTTAAATTCTTATTGGTAAAATAAAGATTTGAATAGTTTCACTATTTTATATTTTGGTGTGGGTATATTTATCAGTGAATTTTGTTTAAAATATAGTAAAATTTGTTCGAATTGCAAATTTAAGTTGTGTAGTTTACACAATCCAAGTGTTCCAAAAAACTTTGACATCGTATTCATTTATGCATTCAAAGACACAATTTAAACAATGAAAAATTACATATCATGTGTCTTTATATATGCATGTATGTATATAGGTAAGAAAAATTAAATTTCTTAAAATGTAAATCGTTTTTTTCATTCTAAAAAAATTCACATATAAAAAGATTTGAACCGCTTAATAAATTTGTGATTTTATATTAAAATATTTATGTAAATAAATTATTTTACAAGTAATCATTTTTTCCCCTGGTAATAGGCCACAAACTAATCAACTCTATAAAACCTAAAAAGAAATAAACTCACACAAGCCTGAACTTAATAGACCCCAAAAAAAAAAAAAAAAAAAACGAATTGAACTCACCCTTAATACATCCCCCAAAAAGAAATGAACTCACTCCGTGAAAGAGAGCCAATTAATTAGCTAGAGGGGATTCACCCAATTGGCCTAGTATTACGGCACCTCTGTACTTCAAATTATTACGGCACCTCTGTATTCCCGGCAGTTTGGTTTTCCACCCAACAATTTGGAAACGAAACAATGCCATCTCTGAATCGGACGGCGTGAATTCAGATGAACCCTAGAAAAATGGTGTTATTTGTTCAACCATTGCTTTGCCTTCATCCCGCGACGCCCGCAACGCTCATGTCAACGTTCACAACCAATGCCGAAGCTTATATCAATCCTGTAATAGGGACCAACGCCACCAATGGCGATGGAGATATTACTACTCTGTGCAAACAGGGCCGAATTAAAGAAGCGCTTCACATTTTGCGTGGTATCGACGAGCGAGGTATTTCTCCGGATTCCTCCATTTATGCCCCTCTCTTGCAGTGCTGTGTCAACCTGAAAGCTTTGGCAGAAGGCAAACTAGTCCATGCACACATAATAGAAACAGGATTCATTCCAGACGTCTATTTAGAAACCAAACTTGTGATATTGTATGCCAAATGCAGAAGTCTGTTGGATGGCCGCCGAGTCTTGGACGGTATGCCGAAAAGAAATGTAGTCTCATGGACTGCCATGATTGCAGCTTATGCCAACCACGGATTCGAGGAGGAGGCGTGGAGTTTGTACTGCCAAATGCAATTAACAGGATGCCAACCCGATCATTTCACCTTTGCTAGCATTCTTCCTTCTTGCGCTGCCATGACATCTCTGCAACAGGGTAAGAAGGTCAATGAAGACATAAATAGAAGTGGGTTTCAGTCCAATGTTTTTGTGGGAAGTGCACTCATTGACATGTATGTGAAATGTGGCAGTTTAGAGGATGCACGCAAAGTGTTTGACGAAATGCCTGTACGAAACGTCGTTTCATGGACTAGCATGATTTCTGGGTATGTTCAGAAGGGATTTGTTGATGAAGCCCTGGTGCTGTTTGACACAATGCCTGAACGAGATTTGGTTTCGTGGAATGTCATGATTGCAGGATATGCGCAATGTGGACAAGCGGGCGCGGCGCTGGATCTCTTTCAGAAAATGCCCGTGAAAGATGCAATCTCTTGGAATGCCATGCTTGCAGCATATGCACAGAACGGGCAACTTGAAGAGGCCTTTGGTTTTTTTCAGAAAATGCCGGAACGAAATGTTGTTTCATGGAATACATTGATTGCTGCTTATGCCAAACATAACCAGGGCGAGCAATCTTTTAAACTCCTTAAACGAATGAAAGAAACAAGCATCCAACCTGATCAGTATACTGTTGTCAGCATTCTTCAGGCATGTTCCAACTTGACAGATTTGGAATATGGCAAGGAAATTCATGAAGAGATAATTAGAAATGGGTTTGAGTGTACTATCCTTATCGGGTGTTCCCTTATGGATATGTATGCCAAATGTGGCTGTGTAGAAGATGCATCGAAAGTGTTTGGAAAAATGCCTGAGGGAAACATGCAAGTGTCGAATGTGATGATTGCAGGATATATACGCAATGCGTATGTTGATGAGGCTTTGAAACTCTTTCAAGAAATGCATAACCCAAATGTAGAATCGTGTAATGCAATGATTGCGGGTTATGTACACAATGGGTTTTTTGATGAAGCCCTGAAAATTTATCAGCAAATGAAACTGACAGGTGTAAAACCCGATACAGTTTCAATAATCAGCGTCCTTCCTGCATGTGCCAACTTGTCAGCTCTCCAGCATGGAAAAATGGTCCATAAAGATATAATCAAGACTGGATTCATGTCTAATATCTTTGTGGGAAGTGCCCTTGTAGACATGTATGGCAAATGTGGGAATATAAAGGATGCCCGAGAGGTGTTTGATGAGTTATCTTCAAGAGATATGGTCTCATGGAGTGCATTGATTGTCGGTTATGCTATAAATGGATATGGTAAGGAGGCCATACAACTGTTCGAACGCATGAGGGAGTTGAATGTAAGACCAAATCATGTCACCTTTGTCGGTGTTCTAGCTGCATGCTGCTATTCAGGCCTAGTGGAGGATGGCTGGAGTTATTTTAAGTGCATGAGCAGAGATTATGACATCACACCGCTTGTGGAGCATTATTGCTGCATGGTTGACCTCCTTTGCCGTGTTGGGCGCTTGGATGAGGCGCTTGACTTCATCCACACAATGCCAATTAAACCTGATGCTGCTGTCTGGGGGTCTTTACTTGCTGGCTGCAGAAGCCATAATAATCTAAAACTAGGGGAATACGTGGCAGATTATCTTTTTGAGACAGATGCTAAAAATCCTGCCAATTATGTACTGCTATCAAATATCTATGCAGCAGCAGGGAGGTGGGATAACACAGGAAATGTGAGGCAACTGATGAAAAACAAGAAGGTGAAAAAGATGCCAGGCTGCAGCTGGATTGAAATCAAGAACAAGGTGTATTCCTTTGTTGTAGGAGATAAATCGCATCCACATATGCAGCAAATTTATGAAAAGTTGGAAAGCTTGTCTGGGCAGATGAAAGAAGCAGGCTATGTGCCCAACAGGAATGCTGTGCTGCGTGATGTGGAGGATGAGCAGAAGGAACATATTCTCTGCCATCACAGTGAAAAATTGGCCATTGCATTTGGGCTTTTGAACATACCCCCTGGAATACCTATTAGGATTGTCAAGAACCTTAGAGTATGTGATGACTGCCACTCTGCCATCAAGTTCATATCCAAGATTGTTGCACGCGAGTTTATTGTGAGGGATGCCAACCGTTTTCACCATTTCAGGGAAGGAAAATGTTCGTGTGGGGATTATTGGTGATGCTAAGGGAATTAGAAGTCAACACATGCTTGTGTGAATAAACAGTTTATGTGCAATCAAGTTCTATACCCCCATTTCGGCATATGTGAACGCAACGTGTATTATGTCAAAACATCCCAACTTTGTAAGTGGAAACCAAGAATAATGCCCCATTGGATACTGGACGTACTCAAGCTTAAGATGTAAATATTTCAATCTCATTTCGCCTTGCTGCAGCAGAGAACATTCTTAGCATAGTTTATTGTCAAGTCATTAAGAATGGCAGTGAGCCTTGTCTGATTTCCCTTCCAGGTGGGGATTTAGAAGTTGCCCTATTGATTGATTGGAATGGGCCGTTGTACATATCTTTACCTCAACTTCGATATAACTTTCTCACATAGATAGTGTTCATTGATTGAGTGGAGAGCAGCTCCTGGGCAATATTATGCACCTATTTACATCCTAACTTTGTGAGGAATAATGTCCAATTGGATACGGGATGTACCCACGCTCAAGATGTAAATATTTCAATGTCGTTTTGCCTTGCTGCAGCAGAGGACATTCTTATCATAGTTTATTGTCCAGTCATTTAGAATAGCTGTGAGTCCCGTCAGATTTTCCTTCCAGGTTGGGATTTAAGTTTCCCTATTGATTGATAGGAATGAGCTGTTGTACATATATTTGTCTCAACTTGGATAAGGCTTTCTCACATTGATACTGTTCATTGGTTGAGTGGAGAGCAGCTCCTGGGCAATATTTTGTCGCAGATTTGGTTTATGGGTGAAAGCCCATATTGGTTATGCATAGCACTTTTGCAGTTTCATAAGAGAATGATTCCCTTAACACTGTTGTTTTTTCTGCTGCATTTTCAATTAGAAACATATAACTGTGGACAAACATTTGCATACAAATTCTGGGATGAGGAGTAATCATTTTACCGGATTTGGATAGCAACGGAAGAAATTCTGAGCAGAGTTATCAAGCTTGGCTGAGGATAGCTGAAGAGTGATTGTTGAACTCAGTGCAAAGAGATGAGATTTGTGGTTTTTTTTAATAAAATGTTTTCTATTATTCTTTAGAACATGATATCTTGTCTCTTTCGCTCTCCAATATTAATAGTAGCTTTCTCCAAAGTCAATCATTGCAACTTATTGAGTGTTAAACCCCAAGTAAATTTCAATAGTAGTTTTTCTCTACTACCTTGTTTGAATGCAAAGTGATTAACAGCATTGAATGATGGAAAATGAGAATATGTAGTCAATTACAAATAGTTTATTGTATCAAGAAGCAAACATTTCAGGTAAGTGAACATTTTATTTAAGATGAAAATTCAAATATTTTATTTATGGTTGAATTACTATAACACAAAAATCAATATACACTCTCAATAATTCTTTAGGTGAGTGAACATTTTATTTAAGATGAAAAGTCAAGTATTTTATTTATGGTTGAATTACTATAACACAAAAATCAATACACATTCTCAATAATTCTTTTTGTGCTTACACTGAAATTAATGAACACTATTAATCTATTTACTTTGAAATTAATATACATCATACATATAGTTACATCAAATAAGGAGTCACCATATACACTGAAATCAATGCATTTAGTGTAAGCATTCAAATAGGATTAGAAATCAACATCTTCACTAAAATCAATGCATAGTGCAAGCAATCAAATAAGATTAGAAATTAAGATCTACTATGAAATCAATACATCAATTGCAAGCAATCACATATGATTAGAAATCAACAACTATATTGAGATCAATACATCTAGTGCAATCAATCAAATAAGATTAGGAATCAACATCTACACTGAAATCAATGGAATCAATCACATACGATTATGAATCAACATCTACATTGAAATCAATCCTTCTATTTTAATGAATATCATTATATCTTCCCTTCCATCTCTCTCTCTGCCATATATATCGATATCTCCCTCCACCTCTCTTTCTTTGTCTCTCCATCTCACTCCCCAAAATATACACGTGCTCTCTCTACATATCTATCTCTCTCTCCCTCCTTCCCTATCTTTATTTCTCTCTTCTTCCCTCTCCCCCCCTTCAATTTATATTTCTATCTCCCTCTATCTCTCATTTGTCTCTATACACACACTCTCCATATCTATCTATTTCTCTCTCTCTTCCCTTGTCATCTTTTTTCACCTTTTCTCTCCATCTCTCCACCTTTCTTTACTACCTTCTCTTCTTCTCTCTTTATATTTATATTTACATTTACATTAATATAAATATTAGTACTATTAATATTATATACTAATTAATATTCAATATAAATATAAATATAAATATAAATATTAATTATATACATATATATATAAAATTCTAATATTACAAAGGTTATCCAACCTTGCAAGGTCTTTGGGTTTCCCTATTAGACAACTTAGGATATATATATCCTAAGTTGTCTAATAGGAAAATCCAAAGACATTGCAGATTGAATAACTCAACCTTTATAATATTAGAATGATATTATGTGCCATGTTAAAGTTGATCTTAAAAGAACAAAGAGAAAAAGCAATCAACAATAAGGACTATAACTATGAAAATCAATATGTCCAGTTGAGCAAGTTATATGATGTCATACCGATACCTTCCTTATGTTCAACAAATTTAAAATTTAAAATGTCTTCAAAATCCCTGTCTGAAAAACAATACTAACTTACAACTTGCCAACTTACTACCAATAACATCACAATGTCGGTGATAGCAAAATGTCTATGAATAGACAGTTATTCAATGTAGATATACAGTTTTATCAGTTCAATTCATTAATTCAAATTTTCCCATAGTCCACTTTCTTGGTTATTTTGCTTCATCCTAATTTGATTGATCTTAATGTTCATGTATCAATTTGAGATATTATAAAGAGTACGTCAAGGAAAGTAGTGTTCCATAATCTGACTTCTTCATTTTTTGCTACACCACTGTTTTTAATAAATATGCTGGCCATAACCTTAGAATGAAAATGTTGACAAGAACTATATGAAATGAAACTGCACAATTTTTCTAATTAATCTAGATGTCCTATAAAATTCACCTCTATAAATTAGAGCATAAATTATATGTTAACTTAAAATTCCGAAAGTGCACATGCTAGTGGTATCTCTGACCTGATTGATACATTTCTGCTCTATGGACTTTTCAGTGACATGATATGTTTTTTACTATTTATACATTGCGAAAATATGCACGTAACGCTTGCAGTTGAATTTTAGAACTAAAAACAACACAACGCTCAAGTATTATAGGTTTCATAAGGCCAGAAGGTGTATTTTCGTTTCTATAAACATAACTGAAAACCACATTTAAAAATTCAAGTATTAAAATATTTGTCCATAGGTAGAATTACAAGTGGCATGGTTGCTCTAATAATTCAAACAAGTAGGAAATATATCCAAATATTTATGACTCAATAATTCTCTGCCAAACTCGCGACCCCAGAGCCATTTTCCACATATACAATGCACTCAGTGTTTGCGTAGGCAATTCCTGTGGACGCACATGCCACATCTTGAGGTCGGTATCTCGGGGTCAAGATCGACACTGAGTATTTTATAATGCTTGACCTTTTATTGCAATCGTGCTTTGTCTGACCTAGATTTCTCGAATGGCCCAAACGTTCCAGAGATTTGATCCTGTGTCTAAGTTCATGCCAGAGAACAGGCTATTGAATCTACTGCCTAAGGATTTTAACAATTCTAAAGATCGTTCCAGTAAGATTAATTATATTTCATATTTTTATATATTCATTTTTCTTGTTTTCTTAGAACCGATGTTTTTTTATTAACTAAATAATTTTTAATTTTAAAATGACACCGGTTTTTTATTAATTAAATAATTTTTTATTTTTAATTTTAAAAAGACACTGGTCAACTCCACGTTGAGCACGAATGAAATGAATGAAATTATAGATCACATTTATTCTAGTTTGTAGAATGCCCCTCTCAGTGCAATAATCAAAGTATATACATACAATGAATTATATACCAAAATACTGGGTTGCAAAAGAAGCATCCACATGTTAAGGGTCATGGAGTTTGTTGTAGCAGAATCTTGCAACTCTAAAATGTAAAAAAAATAAAAATCTCCAATGGCTCTCATTTATGAACAGTTAACACAAATGGCAAGTGTGATTTGCACTATGTGTTGGTACAAATTGTTCAACATGGTTCAACATTGTTGTTCTTGTCATAAACATGTGGAATTTCCCTCTTAGCAGGGGGCACATTGGCAGGTATCCTTCAAGGTTACATTGGAATCAATGTTGCAACATATACAAAAATCTACAATGGAGTCCTTGACAAGAATGATGTGAAACTATTGTTTCTCTGACCGTGGGACTTCCTATTGTTCATCTTCTTCTGATGTATTTTGGTTAAGGCCTTCCTCACCATTTATTGAATAAGATACAGGGGAGCATGTACACTTTATCTTTATCCAAGTTTCCAGCATTGTTTTGGCGATTTACCTTCTTGCAATTTCTATTATAGATGACATTTTATCTGTAAATGAAGGTCTTATATCCAAGATATTTGTAGAGTTGATGTTCCTGTTAGCGATGAGATAAAGGACCAAGACTCCAATGTTCGATGGGAAGATATTGCTGGTATAGAACATGCCAAAAAGTTCGTGAAAAAAATGGTTACATGGCCTATTTTGCGGCCATATATATTTAAAGGCTATCGCTCGCTTGAAAAAGGGCTTCTTCAATTTGACCCTCTTGGTGCTAGGAAAACCATGATTGGGCAAATTATTGTAGGACAAGCCAAATCCAATTTTACAATCCCAAATTTTCATGCACGTGCATTGAAGGGAAACTCACTTTGGAGACTAAGAAACATAGAACAAAATGGAGGAGATGAGAAAAAAATTAAAGTTTGAAGATCAAAGTTTTAGAAATACTAAATTATGAAGAATGACAAGGTGTCTGAAATGTTGTCTTATTACATCAATGTATCTCAAACATGTGTCCATAAAAGAAAGTTTTGATTTGAGGTTCTTTGTCTTCTTATTAAAATTTATCAAAGTTTCCCTTTGTTCGACTATCTAAACATATGCCCGTGTCTTATGTTTTTAGATGAGTTTGCAAGTGTTGCAAGTATTTTGGGAAAACTTGTTGGAGTCCAATGATAGGGATGGGGCTTTAATGAATTTTCAAGTAGTTTTTGATCTATTTGAGAATGAGTCTCACACTTTTCTTTTGAAAGTTAAAGATCCTTGTTGGAAATCAACATCTTGGTAGATAGGATGAGGAGGAGATTACTTTGATTGAAACCAACTTGAACATGTCTATGTTTCAGGGCATTATCAGTGGGGTGGCTCTTTCCAAAAAAAAAAAATTAGTTAATGCCAAAAATGTAGGATCCAAGAAGAAGTAGAATATTTGTGTCAAGTTGAGGTCACCCATTTTCCTCTACACATAAAGTCTAGGAACATGACTTACTCGAAGCCATTAAACATTGTCGAAAGGAAGATGATCCATTATTATGTTCTTTGATTCGAGTAAGAAATTGTGTGCGTACCACAACTTGGCTCCCAAGACTCCGACTTTCACAGAGCTTCGCCCAACAAGCAAATACTACATTCCTCCAGCAACACTTCTCATTAAATTTCTCCAACTCAGAGAATTATAAACTCGATGCAGAAGAATATAACACACTATGGACTATTATGAAAGCTACCACTTTAGGTTCTCACACATATCTACATATGCGTGCATAGGCTTATCACTTTCCCTAAGTAAGAATGACTCAATCCTAGAGTGAGGGAGCTTCAGAAGACTTAGACTCGACTACCTATTCACTCTGAATGCCTAGAATGAATGAAATCCTCCTTATTTATAAAATTTGGAGGGAGCAAGAGCAATCTCTTTGGGAACATGACTTGATTTATCAGGTACACAAGAATCAACCTAAAGATCATATCCGTAGATTCCTTGAAATGTGAGTCAATCTTCCCCAGAAGTCAGAGAAGTCCTTCGAATTTCAAGGATTCTTTCAGAGATTTTCTTGAGAGGACTATGTACTTAAAGTTGAATTATTATCATATTTAATAGGCCAGAGTACTTCTACATTACAATGTGGCATGATGCTCTACCCATGAAGTAACTAAAGTAAAGCTGAAATGCACTCATGGCCGATAGGCCAAAGTACTTACACAATGGAATGATATGCCACCCACAAAGCAAATAAATTAAAGATGAAATATACTCAACTAAATCTGAAACACTCTTATGGAAGACAGGCCATAGTACTTACATAGTGGAGTTATATGCCACCCACGAAGTGAATAAATTAAATATGAAATATACTCAAGTAAAGCTGAAGTATACTCATGGCTGATAGTCCAGAGTAGTTACACAGTGGAGTGATATGCCACCCACAAAGCGAATAAAGTAAAACTGAAATATACTCATGATGGAATAAGGGTCCACCATGCTTCGTACTAGTTGATTTTATAGCTCCATTCAATTTTGTAGATTGTAGAAGTCTTCCCAAGTCAGACCATCATCTAACCAATATGGATCTTCAATATCCATATAATCTGGAATTGGAAAAAGATAGTCATCAAGGCATCAACCCGTGATTGTTCCTATAATGAGTGGATGATCTTTTGTCAACATGTACTCTCCTCGGTATAATGTTTTGGCTTTGAATGTGTAGGACAACTCTTTACATTTGATTCCAATTATCTCATTTTGCTGATTTATTAGTTCCTTATCAACTAATGCTTTTTCTGGATAGTTTAGCAGGGATAACTCGCAACTTAGGAACTTTAATTTAAATTTGAGCCATAATTTGCACTATGCGACTCTCAATAGTTGATCCTAGATGTTTAGAATGAATTGTTCACCTTTTCAGTTCTAGTCTACCCTCAACATAAGTTTTTCAATTAGGATCTCCGTCCATCCTGACCATGGTCTCTTGACCAAGTTTTTAGTGTCTGCGCATATGAATACCCTTTTTTACATTACTAATGTTAATAACATAGAGTAATGTTCCCATGATACTCGCCCTGAGCCAATGTCACAGTAACATAGTCTAGACTTATCATAATCAATGTGCATATATCTGACATCTCTATTAATATTTGCTTATGCTTTTGTTAAGTTGTGCCCTGCTTCTACTTCTTGTTCCAATTTCTCCTATTTTTGGATTTGGAAAGGTTATAGTTTAATTTCTTTGATTAAACTCGTGGAAAATTGGCTTTCTTCTCTCTCTCTCTTTGTTGAACAACTCAAGTACTTCTCTTCTAAGCTTTGTTTTGCATATTAACTTGATTCTCTTTAGCTTTTCTCCTTCGACTTTGGAAAAAATTTTCTGATTCTGATGTTGTCTCAGTCCATTCCATTGGCCTCTTTCCATTTTCCATTAGTCTCTTGAAATCAAAACCAAATCTGCACAATTTTCCTCTCTAGTTAACATACCAGCCAAGCAATTTAACTTTCTAGGCTTATGCTCAATATTAAAATCCAAATTATCTAACAAAAGATCCCACTTTTGTATCCTAGAATGGTTCTTTTAATTAATGATCTGAAATGGGGCACTAAATGCTTCTTGTTAGCGTACAAGAACCTCTCCCACTCCAAAGCTTAAACAATTTTCAAGACTTATGCTTATGATTAATAATTTGCAGAATTAAAAGAACTGGAAATAGGTGTATGATTTGTTTGCCTTTAACTATTCAAGTGCTTGAGTTCATTTGATTAAACTGATATTTAAACATATAATAATAAATGCAGTGCAGCAATAAGCAATCACAAATGACAACAATATAATATGGAGTTCACCCTAATATCTTGGGCTACGTCTCCTTGAGCTCTAATCAACTCGACTAGGATCTTTGGGATTATGGCTTGAATTCTTTTACAAGTTCCACACTCAACTCCAATGGTTTACAACTGAACCAATGGGCTTAGAATGCCATCTTTATCCCTGGCTGTTTGGCTCTCGGCTCTCGGCTCTTGGCTCTCGGCTCTGGCTCTCGGCTCTCAGCTCTAGCTCTCGGCTCTTGGCTCTTGGCTTCGGCTCTCGACTCTTGGCTCTTGGCTCTCGCTCTCGCTCTCGCTCTCAGCTCCGGCTCTCGACTCTTGCCCTCCTTTCACTGGCTTAGATTATTACAATGTGTGAGCTCCTCCTGAGTCTCTACACAACAATGGAATTTATCCCTGAGATGGCTTGAACTCCTTGAGTCCACACGAATAATGCCTCCAGACCCCCTGGATGGTTACCAAAACCTCTTTGGTTCCCAAAAACGCCTTCCTCTGTGTTGGACCCTTCTGTTTGTCTCTTCGCCTTCTCTTCTGCATTCTAATTCATGTTTTCATGACACGTTCAGTTACATCATTTTCTTATGGTGGGTAGCAATGATGTTTGAAATAGAAAACGGCTTGGAAAATGAAAGGACCGGCGGGCATGGGAAAAACCCTTTCAATGGAGCTAAAATCCCCAAAATATAGCATTTTACCAAATACACAGGAATACATGGAAAAACATAGAAAACACGACTATGAACCTTAGCCGGATCTCGAAAGGAAACTACACCCGCATCTATAGACTTGTCAGGTCTGTGCACATTGCAAATCGCGTGTCGCATGGTCTGTTGTTCCCCTTTGCTCTTTTGCGCTCCGACCTCTGATCACTCCGATCGGCGCTATCGGCTATTGGCGCATTGGCCCATCGCTTATCGGAATATCACACATCGCATGGTCTAAAGACCTGAGGTCCATTCCTTTTCCGATGGAGTATTGCAATGCGATATATTGGCAACCACAAATCACAATCGCTTACGGCCCAAGGTCCATTTCTTTGAACTTGACTGATTGCGATGCGACTGAATCTGGTCCATCGATTTGCCTTTTAGTCTGACAGTTCGCGATAAACCCGAAACATCAAGCAGTCCGCTCAATCTCCACCGTTGATCCATGATCTCCAATCCAACGACTGACAGCCATTTTGGGTGGCCCACTTGCACGGAGATTACCCGCCCGAAAAAGCGGTTTTCTCTCTCCTGCGACGTGCTACGTGTCGGCTGGTGTATGGAATTGGGTGAAGCCCTTCCAATACCACTTACCACCTGAAGCCCTCCCGAAATACCGTTTACTGCAGAACTCAAATCCTTCATTGTTGTGTTCATAAATTCTTCGGGTCCGCTTCATCGCATTTCTCTTAAGGCCACAGTCCAAATACACCACTGTATTTTCCCCGATGTGATAACAATGGATGACTGCTCCATTGTTTTGCTCCCGTCCATTGATCTTTCGGATCTAATGGCCCTTGAGCATTAACGTTGCATTTCTTCTACAGGCTTACATTTCAACGTAGTTTCCCTGTCATACTTAGATTTAAGATATTTTCGAAGACTTGGAAGGTTTATTCAAGATCCATTTTGGATCACGCCTTCCCACTAAAAAGCTTTTGGACTCTAAAAGATTGATATACTGATTTGAACAGTAACTGAGAGTACGTCACCCTCTTCTTTTAGCCTCCATACACTTGCCTTGCATAGTGCCTTTGAACCAAAGCCTTTGAACACTTTCCTTCCTGGATGTGCTGGTCCTCCTAGGAAGAACTGTCTTCCTCCTTGACTTCATGCAGAACTCCTGCTGAGAAGGTTTCAGAAGGTAGTTTGAACTTCTCTTCCTTGACCATTGATCTAAGGTGGCTCAAACAAATGTGAAGTTACATCTTCTTCACAAAATTTACATTTGTATCTGTTTGACATATTGTCAACAACAACTGTTAACAACAACAGAATTACAGACAGCAATTGGATGGCCTAAACTCTTGCTTCATCAAAAGAAACAGATTTCACATCGTGTGAACACCTCCATGTCTTTACATCTGCATACAAATGATTGACTAGATAACAAGCCAACAAAACATGCCTTTAAGACAATTGACCCCTCCAGTCAAGCATGTAAAAAAAGAACTGTAGGATTCTCTTTTTTTTCAAAGATGAAAGACTTCATCATTATCTCCATCTTGGAGACCAAATCAACTTTTTCCAATTCAATATTACATTACATGCATGTTTAAAAAAAAAGCAATCAATCCTTCAAGTTAATTACACATACATGTTCAAATACAACGAAATCATCAACATCCTTGTGGTCATGCATATCATGCTTATACATGCATTTCATCTTTCAAATTTCGCTTAAGCACACTGTACTTTCGAAGCTGAAATGAATATAATGTTGCAGCAATAAAGTGAGTCTCCTACCCAACTTTTCCATTCACCTTCTTGGTAGAATCCTGCAACTTGCATCTCATTAACAAAGAAATGCAAATAGATGTGATACATTTCTATTCACATCAAAATATATGCAACTTTAATTGGATAAGAACTCTAACCATTTCTTACCAATCCATTTCAAAAGTCCTTCCTTTGTCTTCACATCACCAGCAACATGTGAATCATCTTGAAACACATCATTTATGGAAACTTATTTTCCATTCCTGCCATTCTCTATTTCCACCTTCTTCAAGTTTTGTGGAAGCATTGTTGGATTCAAAGTCCAACATTTTGCAGCAATATGTCCTTTCTTATGGCAGTAAGTGCAACACATGTGCATCTCCTCAATAACATGATTTGCCTTGTCCAATGGACCTTTGGCTTCTTGCTTCTTTTCCTTCCAAATTTTCCTGCATGTGGCCATCTTCTTCCAACAGCTAGAAACATTATGGTTATCCAAACCACAAAAGGAACATGAAATGCGTTTCCAATGCTTATATGGAAATTTATCATGCTTAACATAATAAAAAAGAATATGATTAGAACTAGATTTATACCTTTCTTTTTCACCTTTATTACCTTCATGAGGAGGTGAATCAAATGAAGAAGTGGCTCCCTTTGGAACACCATCAATCTCTTCAAGGCTTTCAGAGTTTCCACAACTCTCTGGTTCAAGTGTATGCTTATGAACACCTTTGTCCTGCAAAGTATGTTTCAAACTATTGCATTCCCCAAGAATACAATCTTTACACTTCTGAGGTAGAAGACCTGACATGAAACTCCTTCTAGGAACTGTTTCAATTGCCTTCATGGCAGATTTGGAACTTTCTCCATAAGATTTTCCATAGCCAAGACCCAAATACTTAGGCCTTTCCTCAACCATTATTGGCTCAACAATACCCTGTGCATTTTTTCCCAATCCTTTTCCTTCATAGCCCATTTTGGACATTAACTTGGAACCTATACCTTTGGTATGCTTTTCAAAATAACCAACATAAATATTCTTAGAGGAATTTGAAGACAAACTGGAATTATCTACCTCTTCTTCAAGCTGATACTTGACTAAGGCTTCTTTGGCAACAAAGAGTTGTGTCTCCAACTCATGCACCCTTTCCAGATCCATATTTGCAATGTGAAGTTGTCTCTCCATTTCCTGCAATTTGTTAGAAAGCAACTGCTTCTCTTCCTTCATGGAATTCAACTGCGCTCGAAGTTCGGTACTCATTTCTCTCACCATATCCATCATGATGAACTAGTCTTGCTTCATGTCTTCATCAAATAATCTTGTGATGAAGGAAGAATTTGAGGACTCACTTGTAGAAGTAGTCATTATCAAAATGAACAAAAGAACTTCAAACAAGATTAACAAAGAGATTATTGAAGCAACCTTTTACAACAAACCTCTTGTGCTTCAAGGATTGCCTTGAGGTCCTTTGGGATAAGAAGAATGCCTTCAACCCTTCTTCCTTCTTGTCCTCTCCTGGACTTAGCTATCAATAGCTTTCCCTTCACCTCTGCAAAATCAAACAATAGTCAGTTTACAAACAATCAAACAATCAATCCTCGATTGTTTAAACACCTTTCAAGTTAAGCAAGCAAATAGATTGCTCTATCAATCAAGCATCTTGCTTTGATCAATCAAGCACCATGATACCACCTGCTCTGGTATAACTTGGGCTCTAATATAGCCAGCTCTGATACCACCTGATCTGAAATGAGGACCTAAATGCTTCTTGTCATGCTTACAAGAACCTCTCCCACTCCAAAGTTTAAACAATTTCCAAGACCTATGCTTATGATTGATAATTTGCGGAATTAAAAGAACTGGAAATAGGTGTATGCTTTGTTTGCTTTTAACTGTTCAAGTGCTTGAGTTCATTTTCTTAAACTAATATTTAAACATATAACAGTAAATGAAATGCAGCAATAAGTAATCACAAATGACAACAATATAATATGGAGTTCACCCTGATATCTTGGGCTACGTCTCCTTGAGCTCTAATCAACTCGACTAGGCTCTTTGGGCTTATGGTTTGAATTATTTTACAAGTTCCACACTCAACTCCAATGGTTTACAACTGAACCAATGGGCTTAAAATTCTGTCTTTATCCCTGGTTGTTTGGCTCTCTGGCTCTCGGCTCTTGGCTCTGGGCTCTAGCTCTCAGTGCTTGGCTCTCGGCTCTGGCTCTCAGCTCTTGGCTCTCGGCTCCGGCTCTCGGCTCTTGGCTCTCGGCTCCGGCTCTCGGCTCCAGCTCTCGGCTCTTGCTCTCCTCTCACTGGCTCGGATTATTACAATGTGTGAGATCCTCCTGAGTCTTTACACAATAATGGAATTTATCCCCGAGATGGCTCAAACTCCTTGAGTCCACACGAATAATGCCTCCAGACCCCCTGGAAGGTTACCAAAACCTCTTTGGTTCCCAAAAACGCCTTCCTCTGTGCTGGACCCTTATGTCTGTCTCTTCGCCTTCTCTTCTGCATTCTAATTCGTGTTTTCATGACACGTTCAGTTACATCATTTTCTTATGGCAGGTAGCAATGATGTTTAAAATAGAAAACGGCTTGGAAAATGAAAGGACCAGCGAGTGCGGGAAAAACCCTTTCAATGGAGCTAAAATCCCCAAAACAGAGCATTTTACCAAATACATAGGAATACATGGAAAAACATAGAAAACCTAGCTATGAACCTTAGCCGGATATTGAAAGGAAACTACACCCGCATCTATAGAATCGTCAAGTCTGCGCACATCGCAAATCGTGTGTTGCATGGTCTGTTGTTCCCCTTTGTTCTGTTGCACTATGATCTCTGATCTCCGATCACTCCGATCAACGCTATCGGCTATTGGCGCATCGACCCATCGCTTATCGGAATATCGCATATCGCATGGTCTAAAGACCTGAGGTCCATTCCTTTTCCGATGGAGTATTGCGATGCGATATATCGGCAATCGCAAATCACAATCACTTACGGCCCAAGGTCCATTCCTTTGAACTTGACTCATTGCGATGCGACTTAATTTGGTCTGTCGATTTGCCTTTTAATCCGACGGTTCACACTAAACCTGAAACATCAAGCATTCCGCTCAATCTCCACTGTTGATCCACGATCTCCAATCCAATGGCTGACAGCCATTTTGGGTGGCCCACTTGCACGGAGATTATCCCCCCTGAAAAAGCGGTTTTCTCTCTCCTGTGACGCACTACGTGTCGGCTGGTGTATGGAATCGAGTGAAGCCCTTCCAATACCACTTACTGCCTGAAGCCCGCTCGAAATACCATTTACTGTGGAACTCAAATCCTTCACTGTTTTGTTCATAAATCCTTCGGGTCCACTTCATCACATTTCTCTTAAGGCCACAGTCCAAACACGCCGCTGGATTTTCCCCGATGTGATAACAATGGATGACTGCTCCATTGTTTTGCTCCCGTCTGTTGATCTTTCGGATCCAACGACCCTTGAGCATTAACGCTGCATTTCTTCGATGAGCTTACGTTTCAACATAGTTTCCCTGTCATACTTCGATTTAAAATATTTTCGAAGACTTGGAAGGTTTATTCAAGATCCACTTTGGATCAATTAACTTATTGGATTTTAATGTTCCTGGTAAAAATTCAAATCCGATCTTATGATGATCCAAGTGGATATTGGTGGCCACCTGCCTATTTCCACTTGGACCCCCATCATTGTACCATTATTTCTTCACTTTCCGTAATTGTAGCACAATTTACTATTTTTGGTAGTTTTTCAGGTCTTAAACTTTTGGAGCCATTTTTAGGCTTTAAACAACATGTTTTTGGAAAATGGGTAAACATGGTTTTCAGTCGAAAGTTTTAGTCCTCAGATATATATTTCTAACGAAGTGTCTTGCACATCAAACAAAGATTGTATGCCAAAGTTACGACCCCAGGAAGTTGATGTACCAATTTACCCCAATGGGGCCCACAATTTTGGCGCTTCATCTCCTAGGGTTGGTTTTTTGGATGTTTAGAGTTTTCCATTGTGTTGGAAATAATACTGAGAGGGGGGGGGGTGAATCAGTATTATCACATCAATAAAACTTTTTCATTTCCATATTCAGATTCATATATGCTACTTCCACAACTTCTTATGATTCAGTTAGTTGATCCTTAATGAGTGCATTAGAACATTATCAACCATATTAACAGTAAACAGGTGCAGTAAAATAGAACAAATCATCACACATAAGCTACACACATGAACACCATGATATAAGGTGGAAACCCAATGTGGGAGAAAACCACCTGCTGCAAGTCATCTCAATCTTCTTCTTAATAAGAAAATCCTTTTACAATATTTCTGTACTGGTGCAGTCTTATACCAGTACGCAGGTTTCTACCTGCAGAGAGATACAACCCCCATAGTTCTTGTACTAGCCGATCCATTTACTAGTACGCAGGCTGCTACCTGCTACAATGCTCCAAAGTTTTCAACTGCTACTGGAAGGGAGCTACCACCCCCGTAGCTCTTGTACTAGCTAAGATACTAGTACGTAGGCGCCGGCCTACAATCTTCTCTCCTCCGGGTACCACGTTTCATACATTTTCAGACTGGATACACCTGAAGCACAACACATAATCTGAAAGGCCACGTTTCATCCAATTTTCATACTAGACCCATAAATATCATTGAAGCACATAATCAATCAATCTTCTGAATCACCCAATCACCAGATCAATACATATACAAGGATAATATGAGTGTTAGCAACCCGATCTAGTCCATTAGATCCATTACTAGATCTCATCCATCAACACAATCAACCAAACTGAATATGTAGAATACTGACAGTCATCAGAACACATCAACAACCTGAACCACCTGTAACTTTAAACATCATAGCTCAAATGGTATATGCTACTACAATGAACCAAACCTGCGTACATACGTGCTTTCACCAAAGCCAACCCGCGTACAGATCTATAAATATTCAATCATGACTTGCAGCGATTTCAAACTTAAGTTATACCCAGTTCAGATCATTACAAGCGTCAATATACAGATCTAGAATAAGCATAATCAACTATATAGAGATAGTTCATTTCAAACCATTTGATCCCGATCTATCCTTAGATCTTGTTCTCCATCAACCGGTGAGATCCCTCTTTAGCTCAGATCCAGATCTACACCATAACCCAATCGCAGTATTCAAGATCTAGATATTCAATAATTCAGATGATTCTTTGCCAAATGATCTCCTTCCTCTTTTATAGCCTTAGTCCTTTCTCAATACCACGGTCCAAAACCATAGGATCAAAAAACTGTTGGACTAATACCATGAACCAACCATGAAAGTGCGTGAGATCAACACTTTTGGATGCAATACCACGAACCAAAACCATAGGATCAAAAACTGTCGGACTAATACCATGAACCAACCATGAAAGTGCATGAGATCAACACTTTTGGATGCAATACCACGGGCCAAAACCATAGGATCAAAAACTGTCGAACTAATACCATGAACCAACCATGAAAGTGCGTGAACTTTTCTCTTGCATGAAGGGAACTTTTCTCTGCATGAAAGTGCGTAAACTTTTCTCTACATGAAATAAACTTTTCTCTGCATAAAAGTGCGTGAACATTTCTCTACATGAAATAAACTCTTCTCTGCATAAAAGTGCATGAACTTTTCTCTACATGGAATAAACTTTTCTCTGCATAAAAGTGCGTGAACTTTTCTCTACATGGAATAAACTTTTCTCTGCATAAAAGTGCGTGAACTTTTCTCTACATAGAATAAACTTTTCTCTGCATAAAAGTGCGTGAACTTTTCTCTACATGAAGGAAACTTTGTTGCACTATAATTTATCAAATAAATTTGCTGCACTATAATTTATCATTTGTGTGATTTGCCATCAAGGACAACACTTGTCTCATAATGCCAACAATCTCCCCCTTTGGACTTGTCATATTGAGAATTGTCATCTGATATCTCTTCCGTAGATTCATCTAGATATATATAAGTGAGTTGATCTTCTATGAGTTGTTTGCCATCAAGTACAACACATGCATCATAATGCCAACAATCTCCCCCTTTGGACTTGATGGCAACAATACCAAATCACTCTCCCCCTTTGACATCAAGGGCAAAGGGCGAACCAAGATATTCTCTTTCCTAGAAAGGCATTCCGCTGTTCATACTCCCCCTGAGTACCTGTTGAAATCTCTGAATGAGCTCCCCCTTTGTATATGCCATGGTGCACCAATCTGTCCATGCTTTTTCTGAGAACATGCTGAAATCTCTGCTCTGCTGAAATATGCTTGTTCATGCTCCCCCTGACTGTTAAGAAAGGTCTGCAAAAAGATGTTCTACAAGAAGTACATGACTCTATACATCATAAATGACCTTCCTATCACCAAAGACTCATACATACATCTATCTCCCATCACAATGGTGATATACCAAAAGTTTACAGATAACATAAGAGAATAACATCATTCATCCCAGGCATAGTGGGGAAACCAACATAGGCCGTTACATGACCTGAAGAGATCTCATCAAATGACTACAAAAGATAGAGACACACTATTACATCATGAGTCTTGATATGACCTTTACATCGAATGATATACATGACATTTATATAGAGACCAAACACCTAAATAAGATCATGATAAACATCAGCAACGACACTGTATGATCTGCTCCATAGTATCTATCATCATATAGGTAATAACTCATCATCATCATGTCTCCAACAATGCAACATTGAATAATCATCCATGTATCTAGCCAACAATCCTCATCCATATATGTGCCAAGAACAATAGGAATCCTGCATCATAACTGTAATATATGATCTTTATGCATATGACGACAACAGCATATGAGTGACTCATCATCAAGTAAAGAAGATGTGAATTCAAGCTATGTACTTCTCCTTATCCTTATGAAGATCACCATGTAAGCACCATTAGAGGATCAACCACAAATCTGATCTAAATATCAACTATGTAACCCCAAGAATCATCTGAACAACTCATAACCATATCATAGCAAGATGAATCATTTATCCATATAAGCATCATCACCAAGGACTATTAACCATAATGCCAACAATGCATTAAAAGAATATGCTCCCCCTAAACCTGTGCCATCTTGTTTACTGTCAGATCTGATCATGCATATCAGCAAGAAGTATCAAGACATCATCATTATCAAGTTAGAAACAAAACACTTCTAAGCATCAAGTCATTTCCACACATCATCAGCAAATTGTAACCATTATCAAACAACGCAAATGATAAACCGAATCATGACTAATCCTTTTCCTGAACCTGTCCCTACTGCCTTTCCTCAAACAATCATATACGTGACTATGCCATAACCAACTCGCGTATATACGTGACTTCTCTTTAAGAGACTTGCGTATGAGATTTAGGACACTGAAGTTTTACACTTCCAGCTCCCTCTGATTCTGTTATGTCTGTATGTTGTGCTGTGCCGCCTCTTTCTGACTGTACTTCTTTCTTCTTCCACATCTTCAAGTGTGATGATGATGTTTTCTCCTTTTGGTATGGTGCCCATACTTTTTTCTTGCATTCCTTAGCTATATGTCCAAGCTTGTTACATGCATAACATCTTACATGTTTCATATTTCTCCTGTAGCAATCAGCAGCTTTGTGACCAAACATATTACAAGAAAAGCAATATCCATTAAAGTACCTTGACTGAGATGATCTGTTTGTTTGATGATCTTGAACCCTTCTTCTTCTACATCTGGCTGCAACATGTCCAAGGTTATGACATACATAACATTCAACATTATTCATAGGAGAAGTAAAAGATTTTCTTTGAAGAATTTCTTTCCTTGGTTGATGATGAGATTGACCTTTCATCTCTCTTATCTCCTTGTTGATCATTTTAGATTTCTCTTTAGAGTTCCTTGCCTCACCTTGTGAACTAGATTCACCTTCAACAGATTCATGAAAGCCAAGACCAGTTTTGATAGCAGGAGATCTTTGACTATTAAGAATATCATCCAAGACTTTAGTACTATCTTGAAAACGTAAGAGCTTATCCTTTTCTTCTAATTTACTTTTCAAGATATTTACCTCAACCTGAAGTTGTTCTTCTTTTTCTAGATATTGCTTCTTCATGTCTTCTTTAGCTTTCCATTCTTCTTCCAACTGATGCTTTAGCTTGAGAATCTCCTTTTCTTGTTCTTCATTCAGATCCTATTGCATTTGACGAATTCTGAAGGCACATTCTAGCTGAGATTTTAAGCTGATAACTTCGTTTCCCTGTTTTTCAATATCTTGGACTAGATATTTATTCCGCTTCTTTGATTCTTCAAGATCTTCCTTTAGAGAGCGGATCGTGGCTTCAAGACTCTCATAGTAACTGGATCTATCTCTGAGTTTCTTGATGGTTGTGTTCTTTTCATTGACTTCATTTCTTAGAGATGTTGCTTCAACCTGCAACTTTTGATATTTCTCCTTGAATAACTCTCGTTGAGCCTTTTGTCTAGTAACAGCTTCTTTGAGGGCACCACTCTTTATGTTCAAAAGTCTTTCTTGTTCACTAATTTTGTTTGTCAGCCTGTTAAATTCTGCTTCTATTTGATATCCTTCTTCCTCACCCATAAGAGCACATTCAGTTGTTTCGTTATAACTTCCATCTTTTCCAAATGGATAGATAGCTGGAACATCAGAGGATAGCAAATTCATACCTGATAGTTCATCTTCATTCTGAAATGATTCCGAATCTGAATCTGAATCTGAAGAGCTTCTTATACCTAATCCCCAATCGATTCTCCCACTGTCATAGTTCTTCTGAGATGTCTTCTTCTTCTTATGAGCTTTCTTCTTAAGCTTCTTTCCCATTGTTCCACGGATCTCCTTCAAGCGATCAAGCTTCTACCAAAGGACCTGCTCTGATACCAATTGTTGGAAATAATACTGAGAGGGGGGGGGGTGAATTAGTATTATCACATCAATAAAACTTTTTCATTTCCATATTCAGATTCATATATGCTACTTCCACAACTTCTTATGATTCAGTTAGTTGATCCTTAATGAGTGCATTAGAACATTATCAACCATATTAACAGTAAACAGGTGCAGTAAAATAGAACAAATCATCACACATAAGCCACACACATGAACACCATGATATAAGGTGGAAACCCAATGTGGGAGAAAACCACTTGCTGCAAGTCATCTCAATCTTCTTCTTAATAAGAAAATCCTTTTACAATATTTCTGTACTGGTGCAGTCTTATACCAGTATGCAGGCTTCTACCTGCAGAGAGCTACAACCCCCATAGTTCTTGTACTAGCCGATCCATTTACTAGTACGCAGGCTGCTACCTGCTACAATGCTCCAAAGTTTTCAACTGCTACTGGAAGGGAGCTACCACCCCCGTAGCTCTTGTACTAGCTAAGATACTAGTATGTAGGCGCCGACCTACAATCTTCTCTCCTCCGGGTACCACGTTTCATACATTTTCAGATTGGATACACCTGAAGCACAACACATAATCTGAAAGGCCACATTTCATCCAATTTTCATACTGGACCCATAAATATCATTGAAGCACATAATCAATCAGTCTTATGAATCACCCAATCACCAGATCAATACATATACAAGGATAATATGAGTGTTAGCAACTCGATCTAGTCCATTAGATCCATTACTAGTTCTCATCCATCAACACAATCAATCAAACTGAATATGTAGAATACTGACAGTCATCAGAACACATCAACAACCTGAACCACCTGTAACTTTAAACATCATAGCTCAAATGGTATATGCTACTACAATGAACCAAACCTGCGTACATACGTGCTTTCACCAAAGCCAACCCGCGTACAGATCTATAAATATTCAATCATGACTTGCAGCGATTTCAAACTTAAGTTATACCCAGTTCAGATCATTACAAGCGTCAATATACAGATCTAGAATAAGCATAATTAAATATATAGAGATAGTTCATTTCAAACCATTTGATCCCGATCTATCCTTAGATCTTGTTCTCCATCAACCGGTGAGATCCCTCTTTAGCTCAGATCCAGATCTGCACCATAACCCAATCACAGTATTCAAGATCTAGATATTCAATAATTCAGATGATTCTTTGCCAAATGATCTCCTTCCTCTTTTATAGCCTTAGTCCTTTCTCAATACCACGGTCCAAAACCATAGGATCAAAAAACTGTTGGACTAATACCATGAACCAACCATGAAAGTGCGTGAGATCAACACTTTTGGATGCAATACCACGGACCAAAACCATAGGATCAAAAACTGTCGGACTAATACCATGAACCAACCATGAAAGTGCGTGAGATAAACACTTTTGGATGCAATACCACGGGCCAAAACCATAGGATCAAAAACTGTCGAACTAATAAAATGAACCAACCATGAAAGTGCGTGAACTTTTCTCTTGCATGAAGGGAACTTTTCTCTGCATGAAAGTGCGTAAACTTTTCTCTACATGAAATAAACTTTTCTCTGCATAAAAGTGCGTGAACATTTCTCTACATGAAATAAACTCTTCTCTACATAAAAGTGCGTGAACTTTTCTCTACATGAAATAAAATTTTCTCTGCATAAAAGTGCGTGAACTTTTCTCTACATGGAATAAACTTTTCTCTGCATAAAAGTGCGTGAAATTTTCTCTACATGGAATAAACTTTTCTCTGCATAAAAGTGCGTGAACTTTTCTCTACATGGAATAAACTTTTCTCTGCATAAAAGTGCGTGAAATTTTCTCTACATGAAGGAAACTTTGTTGCACTATAATTTATCAAATAAATTTGCTGCACTATAATTTATCATTTGTGTGATTTGCCATCAAGGACAACACTTGTCTCATAATGCCAACAATCTCCCCCTTTGGACTTGTCATACTGAGAATTGTCATATGATATCTCTTCCGTAGATTCATCTAGATATATATAAGTGAGTTGATCTTCTATGAGTTGTTTGCCATCAAGTACAACACATTCATCATAATGCCAACACATTGTTTCTCAATAATAAATAGGCCTTCGAGCCTCATTGTAATACAATTCAGAGGCATGCAGCCACCACATCTCTTCTAAGAGATAAGCTACCATTGCCCAAGCTAGTCTATTTGCATTCTGTATGTAAGCATCTTTCAGTTCTTTGATATTAATGAAATGAAGATTTATTTCTTTTGCATCTCTATCTTTATGTTTATACCTATATTTTGTTTCATTCCTGCATAAGTCTGAATCATTGTCATCAAAGTGATCTGCTCTTTCTCTATTTTTCTTTGCATGTCCCCAACGAGGTCGAGGTATAAGGAGTTAGGGCTCGAATTGGTTGAACCTTTGCAAGACCAGCCTCGTAAACCTCGACGATCTCCCATGGCGGAAGAAAAGAAAGACGAGATAGCAAGATATCCTTTCAAAATATTGCTCAAATAAGCCCTTGAGCGACAAAGGAATACGATGATGGACAACTTTTCCTAGATCCTTTGGTTGATGCCCACAGGCGATGCATCTTCATTTGAAAACCACTCTGGAGGCACTACTCCCTTCAAGGTACAAGTCAACTTTGACATTTCTATATTCGAAGGCCAGATAAATGTAGATGCCATAGATAGATGGTTAAATCTATTGGAGGGGTATTTTTTGGTTCATGATTTAAATTCCAATAGGGAAAATATTACTTTTCACTCCTCAAAGCCGCCCCCCACGTCAAGGAATGGTGGGAAACCTACGATGAGTAGAGGGATGAGAGGGAACCTCACTATTTTCAGCCACACCCACTTGGAACTTTTTTCGAGACGCTATCAAGGAGAAGTATTTCCCTATCGAGAGCTATGAATATAAGTACATAAAGTGAACCACACTATGGAAGGGAAGGGACCGAGACATGCTGGAGTTCACAAATATTTTTCATACCCTTCGCAAGATGTTGGGTATCAAGGATTATGAGTGGAATCTAGTACTCAAGTACTGCGGTTGTCTACACAAATACATTCAGGATGAGATGGAGTTCCTGGACATCTCCTCGCTTGGCACCACCTAATTATACAATGTCAATATCAAGAAGAAGTTTAAAACGAAGAAGCGAGAGTTTAGATATGCAAATTTGAAGCAAGGGAAAGGCACCCTTAAACTGTAGAAAAAAGGACAAAGCTAAGGCAAGGTGGCCTAGGACAACCCGTCAAATCCGCAAGAAATTAAAAACACCACAAAGACAAAGAAGGACACAAGGAATTAGTGTGAGTTCCATAAGAGCTCCATACACAAAACAAGCAAGTGTCGAGGCAAGCAGTCACTAGTGGCCGAGATGAAGGCTTCAAAGTCAGATGCATGTTCTAACTTTGAATGAAAACCTGACAAGGGTAATGACAAAGGGAAGAATATTATTGATGTGGAGCCCAGTGCCACTATTGCCACCACCAAGATTGTTGGCTTGAAGGGGCCTGACCCAGGTTCAGAGTTAATTAACCAAACAAATCCCTGTAATACTGGCCCTTTCGGCAACAACCCGCAGAGCGTGGACTGAGGTCTCACCTGAAGTAGTATGGGGGGATGCTAGAACCAAGTTTCCACACCCTTGAGATGTCTGAGGGGTCGGTTTAGTCCAACTATGAATACCTTCATGTAGGTCACTTCACGCGCTGTCCTGACTAGCGAGACCTTTGCGATCTATTATAATTGCCTTCGCACAACCCTAACTAGGGGCTGAGGTGCTTTTGCGCTGCCCTAGCAGCGATCTGTGCTACTTCCCCAAGTTATACTGCAGATCTTACTTATCTTCTTATAACAGTTAGTTATCTTTGCGTAAACAGATACTTAATCTTATATTCACTTTATCAACACATTCATATAATTTCGCACATCATATAAACAATAGAAATGCAATTTATATCCGATACATTCAATGCACAAAACAGGAAAAAGATACACAGAAATGATGTAAAACTTCTCTTTATTACTTCTCCAAAGGTTACAAACTCGACTTGCCTTGTGCACTCAGTTGCAGGGGTCCATGCACTCAGCTGTGGACTACTAGGCCTCTGCACACTCAGTGGTAGAGCCTTCCCCTACTATACTACCCAAAGACTCGACTCGACACTTAGATAAGACTCAATTCTCCATCTATTGCTTCCATTGATTCCCTTCTTTTCTTCTTTTCTTTTTTACAACTTAGAGCCTCGCTCTATTTATACAATCCCATGGTCCGCGGACCATGGGTAGATCTCTAAAGCCAACATTACATTACAAAAATGAGGGCGGACAACCCTATGACTCATTTGTTGAAAATAGCAACAAGAAATGCTAAAAATAAAAGTGCTAAAAATAGCACTGCTATAAATAGCACTTCGGGTACTGGTGTTGGACATAGCAACAAGGAATGAAAAATGGAAGTGCTAAAAATAGAATTTCGGGTTAGATTCCAATTTTAGTTAGTCCCTGAACTAAAATTGAGAAGTAAAATTCGAATTTGATCTTAGCAGCTGTTTGTAAAATAATTAATTAATTCATCTTGAGTTAATTAGTTGCAGAAAATCAAACATGAAGTCTATGTGGGGACATGCAACAGTTTCTCCATTGATTGAGGAATTTATCCATCAGTTAAAGAGATAAAGATGAGTTGTAATTAGTTGGCTCAGTTAATTGAGTCAAGTCCAGTTAGATTAATGTAAACAATTTGTTGAATTAATTGTGAGTTAAGTTAGTTAATGCTTGCATGCATTTAACTGCTGCTCTCCAGATAACTGAATATTCTCTCATAAATAACTCATGCATGTCAGTTCAGATAGAGACCCGGTTGAGATCAGAAGAGGTACTATTAGTTGGATGAATTTTACCTATAAAGGAAACTCATCCATGCAGAAGGAATTATCTCCTTCAGGTTTGTGTAGTTATTTCTAAGCCAAGGAGTAGAGGTGGGAATTCACACAAGTGGAAGCACTAGACCCCAGGAAAAACTATGCAAGGAAATAGGAGCCTTGGAGGGTAGAGGAGAAGGTTGTGAGAGCCTTTGACTATCTATGAGCAGTATTATTTGATTGCAGAGAGAGCAAGATAGCTTGTGAGTTGATTCTTTTTGTAACCTGAACAAGATTTCCACTTGTATGATAATACAAAGATTTGGGTTTTAGGCTGAGGCTTTCTTCGGGTTATTTCTTCTGTGTTATGTGTGATTGATTTCTCGTTCTTAGTTATATGTTTTCTCTTGATCTTGTTCAATTCGATTGAGCTTCCGCAAAGTGTTGTAGAATTAGATCTTGTATTGTGTTTTAGTATATTACATAATCTGTTGATCTACAGTGGGAATTTCTACATCATTTACAATCTTCGCATTCCGCGCCCACAAAACACAGAGTCTTTACATCGGATTTGGTCAAAATCTGGGCTTTAAGCCCCAAAACTTGCCTTGGGGAATCTCGCGCCCAACAGGCCCCCAAAAAAAACATCGTGACTCGCCCTCGAGTCACTTTGTCGGTGCGGAGATCTTCACGCAGAGACCTCCCAACTCTGTCTGAATTGCTGCAAGATCGGTAGCGCACTGAGTAGCTGCCTATTGTATCTCCTACACGTGCTGTTTAGAGAATGTTGTATTTGAACTGCTTCATTATGTCTGCTCCCACGTTCCCTGCATCTGTTTATAGTCCCACGCCTCCTTCCAGCTACCTAGAGCGCTAAGACTGTGCTTCGGTGGGCTAGTCAGATAGCTGGGCCACCCGTGTATGGCTTCAACCGACTGCCATTCACTCTTCCTAGGAAAGGTTACCCATTTAACTTTACCAACTTCATCGCGCCTCCGTCTGTGACCTCCTTAATAACGTATGGTCCCAGCCAATGCATTTTGAATTTTCCTCAGAATTTATCAAACTTACTATCATAAAATAACACCAAATCATTCACCTTGAAGGTGCGCAACTTAATATGTCAATCGTGCCATGCCTTTTCACACTGCTTTTGTACATGTTGGTGAAAGGTAGTCAGAAATCATTCTTCCTCAAGTTCCTCCAACTGCACGAGTCTTTCCTCCAGGGCTCTGCGGTCCATCATACCTGTGAGGGCTGCTATGCGCAGACTAGGCACAATATATTCCATCAGCATTACGGCTTCCACTCCATAGACTAGCTGGAAAGGTGTCTGTCCCATCAATTTCTTGCATGTTGTCCTATAAGCCCATAATACTGCAAGTACGCGCAGGTCCCAATTACTTCGTTGCGCATTGCATACTTTGGTGAACGCAGTCTCCAGTACTTTGTTAAATGCTTCTACTGTCCCGTTGGCTTGTGGGTGATACAGCGTGCTTTTCTGATGATACACCTGAAACTCTTCTGTCAGTGCGCTGATCGTCTTGTTTAGAAAATGTCTATCGCGGTTGCTCATCAAGATTTTCGGACATCCAAATCATGTCAATACATGTTCAAATAGAAACTTTGCGGCCGTGGCAACCTTGCAATCTTTTACTGGCTGCGCTTCTGCCCAATGAGTTAGGTACTTTGTCGCAGTGATAATATATCTCGCGCCCATTTTTCCTTGAGGTTTGATAGGGCCTACAAATTCGATTGCCCACTTTTCAAAGGGCTGCAATGTCATTTGCAGATTCAAAGGCATCTTGTCCCTCCGTGATGGTTTAACTATTCTTTGACATAATGTCCTCCTGCAGTGCCTGTTGAAAATAGCAACAAGAAATGCTAAATATAGAAGTGCTAAATTTAGCACTGCTATAAATATCATTTCGGGATACCTTCCTATTTTAGTTAGTCCATGAACTAAAATAGAGAAGTAAAAATTTGAATTTGATCTTAGCAGCTGTCTGTAAAATAATTAATTAATTCATCTTGAGTTAATTAGTTGTAGAAAATAAAACATGAAGTCTATGTGGGGACATGCAACAGTTTCTCCATTGATTGAGGAATTTATCCATCAGTTAAAGAGATAAGGATGAGTTGTAATTAGTTGGCTTAGTTAACCGAGTCAAGTCCAGTTAGATTAGTTCAAATAGTTTTTTGAACTAATTGTGAGTTCAGTTAGTTAATGCATGCATGCATGTAACTGCCACACTTCATATAACTAAATATTCTCTCATAAATAACTCATGCATGTTAGTTCAAACAGAGACCTAGTTGAGATCAGATGGAGGGATAGTTTACTATCAGTTGTAGGAATATTCCATTGTGAATATCTCTTGCATGTAGAAGGAATTCATTCCTTAGAGATTGCGCAGTTACTTCTTCAGTTTAGTGAGTGTGTGATGAGGCCAATCACACAGGTGGCATCATTAGACCCCAAGAAAAACTGCGCAAGGAAATAGGAGGCTTGGAGGGCTAAGGGAAGGCATATCTAGTGTCTATTCAGTCTGTGAGTTGTATTGTTTGATTGCAGAGAGAGCAGGATAGCTTGTGAGCTAATTCTTTTTGTAACTTGAACATATTTCCACTTGTGTGATAATACAGAGATTGGGGTTTTAGGCTATGGCTTTCCCCAGGTTATTATTCTGTGCTCATGTGTGATTGATTTCTCATTCTCAATTATATGTGTTCTAATTGATCTTGCTCATATTCGATTAAGCTTCCACAAGTTTTTTGTAGAAGTAGATCTTGTATTTTGCTTTAGTATATTGCATAATCTGTTGATCTATAGTGGGAATTTCTACATGGTATCAAAGAAAAGGTGATCAAAGCGAAGAACAATATACAAGAAGGGAGAAGTTCGAAGTTTGAGGTTCCTGAATATAGAAATTGAGTTCTTATCACATCTCATTTCACCAATGGCGTTCAATGGTTTAAGACTAGAGTATGCCCTTGATGGCAGCTCGAATTATATAGCCTAGAAGGATTGCATGGAAGCAGTATTAGAGGATAAAAATCTAAAGGACTTCATTGATCAAGAAGTCCCCAAGCCGGCAGCATTTGATGCTACAGAATTGGTAGAATGGAAGAAATGTGTGGCTAGAGCAAGGAGGATGGAGTTCAAGACCACATTGTCTCGAGCCTCCATGGGAAGGAGACACTGTTTTCGATGTGGAAAACATTGAAAGACCTATATCAGAACAACAACGATTAGAGGAAGCTGGCGCTGAAAGACAAGCTTTGGAAATCAAGTGTGAAAAGGGCGACACGATCTCTACATATCTGAACAAGCTCACCACCCGCAGGGATGAGCTTGGAAGTGTAGGGATCACGATAACCGATGATGACATGGTGAGTCTTGCACTCCTCGGTCTTCCTAAGAGCTGGAATAGCTACCAAGACTCTGTTAATGGAAGAGAAACACTGCCAGATTGAGAATGACTTTGGTTGGATCTGATGCAGGGGGAGATAAGAAGAAGCACCAGAGATGGATCCTCATCAAAGCAAGATGATGAGGAAAATATAGCGTTAGTGAGTAAGGCGAGGAAAGGGAAAGGGAAGGTGTCCCATCCCAAATCCGGTTCTTCCCATGGTGGGAAGAAGTTTGAAAAATCGAAAGTGTGATGCTTTCATTGTCATGAAGTGGGCCCTTATGCTAGGAATTGTCCACAGAAGAAATCCAATAAGGGATCCTCGAAGGGATCTGATGGTGAGGCACTGGCTTCACAGTTTGAGTTGGATTTCTCTCTTATCGCATGCATGGTTTCATCCATGGTGGGATGTGTGTGGTACCTGGACAGTGGAGCCTCATTCCACATGTCAGGTGACAAGAATCTTTTCAGTACCTTGGAGGAGAAGGATCTCCAGATGCGGATCGAGATGGGCGATGATGGAAAGTACTGTGTTTCAGGTGAAGGTATGGTTGTGTTTCAGAGGGAGCATTGAGCTCCCCTCACCCTGATTGATGTAAACTATGTACCAAGTCTGAAGAAGAATCTTGTGTCCGTTGCTATGCTAGAAGATAAAGGCTATGATGTAGTCTTTACTAAAGGAAAGGTATTCCTGAGGCATATTGGCACTGGACAGACCAAGTGAATTGGGATTTGAGTAAAGAATCTCTATAAGCTGGAGGTAGACGACTATGCTGCATTGAGTTCCAAAGCTGAGATGGTGCAGAGCCAAGATGTTGGTGAGCTATGGCATAGAAGATTGGGCCACTTGCACCATGGAGCCCTGAAGATCATGCAGCAGATTTCTATCGGACTTCCCAAGGGAAAACTGGAGTAGACAAATACATGCAAAGGTTGTACCTTGGGTAAGTATGCGAAATATTCCTTTCCGGATCGAGATAGTAGAGCTGGAGCAATCCTGGAGTGAGTTCACTCAGATGTTTGTGGACCTTTCTCTACAGCCTCCATCGCTAAACAAAGGTACTATGTTATTTTTATTGATGATTTTTCTCGTAGATGCTGGATCTACTTTATGCAAAAGAAGGATTAGACCTTCTTGAGGTTTTGTGAGTTTAAAGCCTTGGTAGAGAAAGAATCTGAAAAGAAAATAAAATCCTTGCGTAATGATAATTGTGGAGAGTATGTCTCCCAACAGTTTAAAGACTTCTGCGCTGCAGAAGGAATTAAACGGGAATTGATGGCACCCCATAACCCACAACAGAATGGGGTGGCCAAAAGAAAGAACAGATCGATTGTGGGAGAAACTCGAGCGATGTTGCATGACCAAAGCCTACCACTGCATTTGTGGGCTAAGGCATGCAATACAACAGTATACTTGCAGAACAAAATCCCACATTGTATACTAGGAATGAAGACACCTATGGAGGCCTTTTCCGGGAAGCCACCAGATGTGAGTCACTTCTGAAACTTTGGATCATCAGTTTACTGTCATGTGACCAAAGATGCCTAGAAGAAGCTAGAGCCAACAGCTGAGTTGGAAATACTTGTGGGGTACATGGATACACCCCACAACTATTGGGTGTACCTATATACCAATCAGAGGATAGTGGTACGCATGGATCTGAAGTTCGACAAGCAGAAAGCCATACGAGTATCACTTGAGAGGGAGCTCAAGTTGCATGCAGAGGAGGAATTTTCAGTTCCTAAGGAGGAGGAGCCTCAGATTGATGCGGAGCAACAACATGCAGAGGATCTGGGAGTGGAGACATCCACTCATGCTGAGACTTCCAAAGATGGGCGGAAACGCTCAAGGGAAGCTAACAGGTTGATGCTGGATGTGCAGGAGAATGTGGGACAGCCATCTTTTCAACGTAGATAGAGGAGGTCACCCGAGCGGTACACTAGTTACATGGCCTTGGTTGGGGAGTGTGTAGATACCGAACCTTCTTCATTCAAGGAGGTAGTGCATCAACCAGTCTGGGTTGATGCAATGGTAGAGGAGTATGACTCTATCATTCCGAATAGTGTGTGGGATGTTGTCCCAAGACCTCAGGGCAAGTTAGTGGTGAGTTATAGATGGCTTTACAAGGTAAAGCAGGCAGCTAATGGCAGTGTTGAGAAACATAAGGCAAGGTTTGTTCCCTGTGGTTTCTCACAAGTTGAGGGGATCGACTACGATGAGACCTTTGCTCCTATAGCAAGGTACTCATCTATCAGATCGATGTTGGCACTATCAGCTCAGATGGGTTGGAAGATGTTATAGCTCTGATACCACTTATTATAGATCTCATCCAAAAATATATGATAATAGAAATAAACCCAAGAAATAACAAGATCTGAATATAGAAATGCTTCACTTTATTAATATCAAACCCTTAAGGTAGGGCAACACCATACATTCACTCCTTTAGGAAGGAGAACACTTCACAAGCCATATGTTTGTTCATACAATATTCCTTGACATCTCTCAATGGGGAGACTCTAGCTTCTATATAGGCCTCATACATACAATACCATGGGTCATTACCATGGTTCCCTCAATACCATCTAACTGTAACCATGGGCTTATTAAATTATTGCTAACTACTTGTGG
This sequence comes from Pinus tabuliformis, assembly GCA_031772625.1. Lineage (NCBI taxonomy): Eukaryota > Viridiplantae > Streptophyta > Pinopsida > Pinales > Pinaceae > Pinus > Pinus tabuliformis. Next base: position 338,683,421 of record CM062817.1, read on the forward strand.
TCCCTTACATGATACAGGTTAACCACCTTATTTATTACTATGGTCCATCCCATTATTACATTATTCCCTTGGGTACCTCTCTCTGTACCCCATATTACCCCCCTAGGTATACTACATTCCACCCCCCTTAGCATGTTTCATGCCCGAAACATACGAAGAACACAAATAATAAGATCTACTCAAAAGAGTAGTCCACTAGTACCATGCATGTGCTTCTAGCCATCCAAGAGAAAGGTGAACCCTCGATCCAGTTGGTGCCTCACTCGCTTGGGATGGAAGTTGATCCTGGCGGCTCTTCTGTGTTGATGTGTAGTAGGTGGATCATCGCTCCTCTCTATCTATCATGTGGGGGCTGTTGTCCTTGTGGCTAATTCATTGCCATCTTGTTGGTTGTTTTCTTGTGGGGTGATGTGGGTGGTGATATGCTGAAGTGTTATTCAATGGTGTATCTTTCTTTAATTCACCACATAATGGAGCCTAATTGGTATCTGGTACATGTTGTGGCGTCTTCTATTGTTGCTTATCTTCCAATATTACTTCAATCACAGATTCCTCATCTGATGTATCCGTACTTGTAACATTTTCTACTTCAGCCTCCTTGGACTCTACCTGTTTTTCTCATACCAGGTTTGATGTTTGTTTTTGATTGTCTACCATCAAAGGCTCATCATCTGATGTGTAAGTGTCATTAGAGTTTTGTGCTTCTGCCTCCATAGTCTCTTCTTGGGTCTTAATGGAAATATCCTGCAATGTATTTTTTTTTTTTTTTTTTTTGTATACCAGAGCTTCAGGAATTTCTTCTGTACATTAATATTGATAGTACCCACAGATTCCATCCAAGGATATCCCAAAACAACATCCATGTTATCCATATCTGAAGTATAAAAATCACAATGCAACACATAATTATCCATAGAAAGATTCAAATCTTTATAAACTTGAACATCCTCATTATCAACATGTGTGTTTTCAATGTGTTTCGCTGGAACTTGTAATTTTTTTTCCAAATTGACATTTATAAGATTTTTCTTGCAACTAGGATTTATATACACAATGATTTTCTCCTTCTGAATACATCCATGAACTTGCAATAAGGAGATAGCAGTAGAAAATAACCCCTTACATGTTTCATTTCCCTGTTGTCTAGCATGAGACCATTTGTCCAAAATGATTTTTTCAATTTCTTTATTCGAAAGTTTGGACAACTCTTTGTTGTAAAGTGAGTTCCACCATCTGGCAGCCTCACCTCTAAAATTAGCCACTACCCAAAATTTCCAATGTTTTTCCCATAATAACTTTTGTGCTTTTATGTGTTCTTCAATAGTAGGAACATTATCTTTTCTTGTAAAATCTGGAACCGCCATGAAGAGTGTTTTGAAAAAAAAAATCCACTTGGCGAAAATTTGAAATGGCCTTAAATTAGTCAATATTGCTCAGAATCCCTATTATGACCCATTTTTTGAAATGGAACAACCCTTCTTCTTCTTCCCATGCGATAAAAATCCCGATCTAGGCACTGGAATTTCAGATTTGCGCTGCACTTGTTCCGCTGTCACAAAAAATTTATGAAAAAGAGCTGTTTTTAAATCAGCGATATCTCCCTCATCCGGACTCTGATTCGACTGATTTTTTTTTTGAAATTGGGTATTTTTTTTCCAAAAACTCAGATCTGAAATAAGATTTTATATATTTTGCACCATAACGTACAAATCTGATCTGCAAATGCGCTGCCTCGAATAATGTTTGCACACAATTGATTTTTAAATCAGCGATATCTCCCTATCCGGACTCTGATTCAGCCGATTTTTTTTTCAAATTGGGTATTTTTTTGCAAAAAACCTAGATTTGCAATTAGATTTGTCAGATTTTAGACCAAAACGTACATATCTGATCCATAAACTCGCCGCCCCAAAAATTGTTTTCAACACAGCTGATTTTTAAATAAGCAATATCTCCCTCATCCGGACTCCGATTTGGTCGATTTTTTTCTTCAAATTGGGTATGTTTCACAAAAAACCCAAATTTACAATTATATTCTATATATTTTTCACAAGAACGTATAGATATGATCTGCAAAGTCACCGCCCCAAAATGTTCCTACAAAAAATAAAAAAAATTCTGCTTTGCCCAAGAAAGTGCTCTGATACCACTTGTTATAGATCTAATCCAAAAATATATGATAATAGAAATAAACCCAAGAAATAACAAGATCTAAATATATAAATGCTTCACTTTATTAATATCAAACCCTTAAGGTAGGGCAACACCATACATTCACTTCTTAAGGAAGGAGAACACTCCACAAGCCATATGCCTGTTCATACAATATTCCTTTACATCTCTCAATGGGGAGTCTCTTGCCTCTATATAGGCCTCATACATACAATACCATGGGTCATTACCATGGTTCCTTCAATACCATCTATCTAATACCATGAGATTATTACATTATTGCTAACTACTTGTGGTCCCTTACATGATACGGGTTAACCACCTTATTTATTACTATGGCCCATCCCATTATTACATTATTCCCTTGGGTACCTCTCTCTGTACCCCATATTATCTCCCCTAGGTATACTAGGGTTGATGCAATGGTAGAGGAGTACGACTCTATCATTCAGAACAGTGTGTGGGATGTTGTCCCAAGACCTCAGGGAAAGTCAGTGGTGAGTTACAAATGACTTTACAAGGTAAAGCAGGTAGCTGATGGCAGTGTTGAGAAACATAAGGCAAGGTTTGTTGCCCATGGTTTCTCACAGGTTGAGGGGATCGACTACGATGAGACCTTTGCTCCTGTAGCAAGGTACTCATCTATCAGATCGATGTTGGCACTATTGGCACTATCAGCTCAGATGGGTTGGAAGATCCATCAGATGGGCGTGAAGACAACATTCCTCAATGGGAAGATTGAGGAGGAGGTGTACATTGAGCAGCCAGAGGGTTTTGAGACCTTTGATCGTGAGTCGCATGTGTGTCGACTCAAGAGGACTTTGTATGGGCTAAAGCAAGCACCCTGTGCTTGGTACACTAGGATCGACAACTATTTCACCGGGTTGGGCTTCACCAACAGTGAAGCAGATGTGAACCTTTACCACATCATGGTAGAAGGTAAGCCATTGATCATTGTTCTTTATGTCGATGATCTAATTTTGACAGGTGATGATCAGTTGATCCAGTCTTGCAAGGAGGACTTTGCAAGAGAGTTCGAAATGAAAGACATGGATCTTATGCACTACTTTCTAGGCATGGAGGTGTGGTAGAAAGATGGTAAAGTATTTGTGTCTCAAGGCAAGTATGCCAATGAGATACTCAGGCACTTTCACATGGAGAAGTGCAAGCCTATGCAAAATCCTTTAGCTGGGAACTGGAGGAAGGAGGATGCTACTTCAGGTGAGGTAGTAGCTGCTACTATTTATTGGCAGCTGGTGGGTTCACTTATGTATCTAGTGAACATAGGACCTGACTTATGCTTTGTGGTGAACCAGCTAAGTCAGGCTATGGTTCAGCCTACCAAGCTGTTTTGGAAGGCAGCGAAGCATGTGCTGAGATACCTTAGAGGCACATCTCAGTTTGGATTGTGGTACAAAAGGATAGAGGGAGTGAAGCTTCAATGCTTCATAGATGCGGATTGGGTAGGAAGTCCATCAGACTGGAAGAGCACTTCTGGAAGAATCTTCAACCTTGGTTTAGTTGCAGTTTCCTGGTACAGTAGGAAACAGAGGTTAGTTGCACTTAGCTCAGCAGAGGCTAAATACATGGCTGCTAGTCAGGCTGCATGTGAGGCCATTTGGATGTGGAAGATTCTTGTGGGATTGTTTGGTCAGAGGATGGATCCAACTGTGATCTACTGCGATAATCAGAGTTGTATCAAACTCCCTGAGAATCCAGTTTTTCATGACAGGTCCAAGCACATTGATATCCGGTATCACCATCTTCGAGATTGTGTGGTCAAGAGGATCATGTTGTTGCTGTATGTTTTAACTGAGGAACAGGATGCAGATATTTTGACGAATTCATTGTCAAAATGCAAGTTCAAGTTCCATAGAGACAGGATTGGGGTAACTGATAATCCCTTTCTTGTTGAGAGGGAGTGTTGAAAATAACAATAAGAAATGCTAAATATAGAAGTGATAAATTTAGCACTGCTATAAATAGCATTTCGGGATACCTTCCTATTTTAGTTAGTCCCTGAACTAAAATAGAAAAGTAAAAATTCGAATTTAATCTTAGCAGCTGTTTGTAAAATAATTAATTAATTCATATTGAGTTAATTAGTTATAGAAAATCAAACATGAAGTCTATGTGGGGACATGCAATAGTTTCTCTATTAATTGAGGAATTTTTCCATCAGTTAAAGAGATAAGTATGAGTTGTAATATTGAGTTGTAATTACTTGGCTCAGTTAACTGAGTCATGTCCAGTTAGATTAGTTCAAATAGTTTGTTGAACTAATTGTGAGTTCAGTTAGTTAATGCATGCATGCATGTAACTACTGCACTTCAGATAACTGAATATTCTCTCATAAATAACTCATGCATGTTAGTTCAGATAGAGACTCAGTTGAGATCAGATGGAGGGATAGTGTACTATCAGTTGCAGGAATATTCCACTGTGAATATCTCTTGCATGTAGAAGGAATTCATTCCTTAGAGATTGTGCAGTTACTTATTCAGTTTAGTGAGTGTGTGATGAGGCCAATCACACAGGTGGCATCATTGGACCCCAAGAAAAACTGCGTAAGGAAATAGGAGGCTTGGAGGGTTGAGGGAAGACATATCTAGTGTCTATTCAGTCTGTGAGCTGTATTGTTTGATTGCAGAGAGAGCAGGATAGCTTGTGAGCTGATTATTTTTGTAACTTGAACACATTTCCACTTGTATGATAATACAGAGATTGGGGTTTTATGCTGTGGCTTTCCCTGGGTTATTCTTCTGTGTTCATGTGTCATTGATTTCTCATTCTCAATTATATGTGTTCTAATTGATCTTGCTCATATTCGATTAAGCTTCTACAAGTTTGTTGTAGAAGTAGATCTTGTATTTTGCTTTAGTATATTGCAAAATCTGTTGATCTACAGTGGGAATTTCTATAGTGCCCCCACGTGCGTCCGCGAGGATATGTCTTCTTTCAAATTCAGGTACATACCTTCACAGTATCTCATCATTGCCCATCTTATATAGGTGTCCCACAATGACAGAGAAGTCTACCACGTGCACTACTAGTTCCTTCTCCTGCTAGACGGAATAATCTTTCGGCGCAGTTCCAGTCGTAAGAAAGTGGATTATATCTTCAAAATATCCATCCGCTATGCGCACAAAAAATATCTATGCATCAAGTAATCCTTCCTCCAGACTAGTAGGTTCCACTCCTGTCTCAATGCGCGATAGGTGATCCGTCCTGCATTAAATCGTCCAGGTTTCAAAACAACTTCAAAATCATATTCTTGGAATAATAAAAGCCATCCGCATATGCGCCCCCCCAACACAGGCTTATTGACCAAGTATTTCAGCATGGAATGATCTGTATACATTTTGAAGTGTCCCCCTAGCAAGTAGTGTCGATATTTCTAGAGCGCATACACCATAGCCAGTCCCTCGCGTTCAGTGGTGGAATAGTTCTTTTCTGCTTTAGACAATCTGCGACTCGCGAACGCGATAGGGTGGTCCAAGCCCTCGCTACCATCCTGTGTTAGTACCACTCCTAGTGCTATACATGATGCATCAACATGGACATGAAACTCTTTGTCCCAATTCGGGAAGACTAGGATCGATGCAGTGACCATCTTTCCTTTCAATACATCCAAGGTTTTCTTACAGTCATCGTTCTAGCAGAATGTGACATATCTTTTCAATAGTTTTGCCATCAGTGTGGTGATCTGGGCATAGCTTTTGATGAACTTCCTGTAGTACCCCGTATTTCCCAAGGTAGTGCGTAACTGTTTCACACTTTGCGATGCTTCCAAATTCAAAATCACTGCAATCTTCACTGGATCTACCATCAGTTCCTGTCTGCAAACTAAATGTCCCAACAGGTTCTCAAAAGGAATGAGGAACGTACACTTCTTGAGGTTAAGCGTGATTTGGTATCTTCTGTAGGTATCTAGGATCAAGCGTAAGCTCTCTACATGGTGATTAAATAGCCCAAATATAGTCTAATCATCAAAATAAACTGCCAATAATTTGTGAATATATTCCTTAAATGATGCAACAACCACACACGAAAAGATGGCCGGTGCGTTCTTCAACCCAAATGGCATGATCGTGTATTGAAAGTAGCCCCACTTAGTTGCGAAGGTTGTCTTGCTCCTATCTTCCAGCGATTTTGATCTGGTGGTACCCTGAGAACTTGTCAGTGAAAGAATGTGCTTCCTGCCCACCAACATTGTCCAACACCTCATCTGTGAATGGAGTTAGGAATGGATCATGCACACAAGCGTCATTCAATTTTTTGAGATCCACACATATTCTCGTCCTTCTGCTTCTTTTCCTTCACCACCATTAGACTTACCCAATCAGATTCTTCCACCGACTCAATGATTCCAGTTACGAGCCTTTTGTCTGGTTCTACGCGAACCTTCTCCTTGTATTTCGGATTAAGGCCTCTACTTAACTGGCTTCACGTCGGGTTTTAACTTGATCCTCATCATTCCTAAATCTCCAATGATTCCCTTTAAATCCATAAACTTGGTTGGAAATAAGTATTGGTACTCGCGGAGTAACTCAACGACCTTATCCACCGTCACGTCATTCCAATAGTCGTTGAGCGTTGCAAACTTAGGTTTGGCCTCCGTACCAATGTTCACCTGTTTCGTTTTAACTAGCTTGGTGATGTCAGGGTTCTCAACCTGTGGTCCTTGAACCTCGCGACAGCCTTCTATTTCTGGAATGTTAATTTTCCACGGATCTTCGTCTTCTTCTTCAGCGCTTACATTATAGCTGTTGGGTTATGTTATATTCTTTCCACGACTAGCCCACGTAGTTAACCGGGAGGTTAGAGGGGGGGGGCGGAGCCCCCCCTTCGTTGCATCGATTGCATAGTGGGGGGGTCACAGGGGGTTTGAGGGGTGTAGGTAACCCCACTCTATGGGGTCTCGGGCAGCACCCCGGAAAATTTTGGTTTTGGAACCTATGTTAAGTTGGGCAGACCCACATGATTTTCGCACATGTTTTTTGAACGCGATGGTTTTTCGGTCCATGGTATTGGATGCTTTAACATGTATAAATATGTATGATAACATTGAAAGGAACATAATGAAAAATCAAGCTGGTAGTCCCAGTTTTGGGATCCAGGGGAAAATCTCTGTGTATATGTGTTTTATGTGTTATGCTCTCGCATTGTTTATTTTATGTTTTCTAGAATTCGTATGCAGGTAATTTCTGTACGGGGTTAAAACCTACATTTGGTATCAAAGCTGTTTTGGCTTCAAGGGGACGCCTTTGTTGCTGACGGGTTTCGCTTGGGCTTGTGGTAGACCTTGTTCAGTGGGAGATCTGCGAGAACGATTCTGGTGGTGAAAGAAGATGACGAGCAGTGGAAAGATAGAGATCGAGAAATTTAATGGTCAGAGTTTTGAGTTGTGGAAACTCAAGATGGAGGATTTGTTGGTGGATAAAGATTATTGGATCACGGTAGATTCGGGTACTAAACCAATAGGAGTGTCCGATTAAGAATGGAAGAAGTTGGATCGGAAGGCAAAGAGCACAATACGATTTTGTGTCTTAGATTCAGTATTGCTAAATGTATCAGGGGAAGCTACGACAAAGGCTTTGTGGGACAAGTTAGGGACTTTGTACCAATCTAAGTCTTTGGTGAATAAACTGTTCCTACGGAAAAAGCTTTATAACCTTAGGATGAAAGATGGAGACTCAGTGACAGAGCATCTGAACACATTTAATACTGTGGTAAGTCAGTTAGCATCTGTTGATATTAAAATTTCAGATGAAGATAAGTGCAACAGTTTTTTGTGTTCTCTACCAAATTCGTGGGATAGTTTGGTTACTGCAATAGGTAGCAATGCAACTTCCTTGCAGTTTGATGAAATAGTCTCATCCTTGCTAATGGAGGAGATGAGATGGAAAAATATGGAGAGCCAGAGTGGTGATGCCTTGTATGTACGAGGATGGTCCCAGAACAAAAACAAAAATAAGTCATCGAGTGGGAGATCTAAATCTAGAGGGAGATCTAAATCTCCAGGAAAACCTGTAAATGTGGTGTGTTGGAAATGCGGAAAGGAAGGGCACTACAAAAGGGACTGTAAATCTAAAGCTCTTGATCAAGGAAAGGGATCTGATGATGCTCCTTCTGTAGAGGCGAAAACCACCTCAGATGATGGTGGGGATGTGTACTTGGCTTTTTCAAGTACACAAGTAGATCATGAGGCATGGTTGATTGACTCAGGTGCATCCTTTCACTTCACTCCCCATAGAGAGTGGTTCTGCGAGTATGAGAAATACGATGGTGGTGATGCCTTCTTAGGGGATGATAGGAAGGCTAGAATCGTTGGTCGCGGAAAAGTAAAGATGAAGTTGCAAGGTGGAAGGGCTAGAACACTTCCGGGTGTCCTGCATATTCCTGCATTGGCTAGAAATATGATTTCTGTAAGCAAGTTGGATGATTTAGGTGTAAAAATAGTGTTCAAGAAGGATACTTGCAAGATGGTTTGGGGAGCACTGGTATTGATGCAGGGAGTTCGGATTAGAACTCTGTACAAGCTGCAAGGTAGCACGGTTGTTGATGGGTGCAACAGTTCTGTGGTTCCTGAAAGTGGAGCAAAAATCTAGTGGTCTCTGGAGAGAAGAGCATGCTGTGGCATCAAAGGCTTGGACATATTGGAGAGAAGGGCCTTCGAATACTTCATGGTAAAGGTATGATAGAAGGTATGAGTAATAGCTCTCTGGATTTTGATTTCTGTGAAAATTGTGTATATGGGAAGCAGAATCAGGTGAGTTTCCCCTCTGGTGGTAAGAGGGCGAAACATATATTAGAGCTTGTGCATAGTGATGTGTTTGGACATGTGAAGGTTCCATCACTGGGTAAGTCTGTGTACTATGTATCATTTATAAAAGACTTCTCAAGGAATACATGGATATATTTCCTTAAGAAGAAATCTGAAGTCTTTGATAGGTTTAAAGAATTCAAGGCTCTGGTGGAAAACCAAACAGAGAAGAAGATAAAGGTGATGAGGACAGATAACAGTGGAGAGTTTTGCAGTAAGGAATTTGAAGAATTCTGTAAGAAGTGTGGTATAGCACGACAGAAGAATACTCCATATACACCTCAGCAAAATGGAGTTGTATAAAGAATGAATAAGACATTGATGGAAAGGGAAAGAAGCATTCTTAGTGGTGCCGGGTTAGAACAGGAATTCTGGGTAGAGGCAGTGGAGATAGCATGTTACCTGGTCAATAGATCACCTTCACCAGCATTGGAGGATAAAACTCCACAAGAGGTATGGACTCGTAAGAAACCATCTCTTTCATATCTGAGGGTATTTGGATGTGATGCATATGTACATGTTCCAAAGGAGAAATGAACCAAGTTGGATAGTAAATCTAAAAAGTGCATCTTTATTGGGTATAAGGATGGTTTAAAGGGTTATAAGCTTTGGAACCCAGTAACAAGGAAGGTTGTGTACAATCGAGATGTGGTGTTCAGAGAGGTGAAAGATGTTATTAAACATGAAGTCCAACCAAAGTAACCTGAGAAGATAGAGTTTGAGCTAAAGGAGGAAGAATCAGACTCTACAACAGAGGAGGAATCATAAGATGAAGAGCCACAAACTCTGGGTGTGAGAAGATTAGTTCGAGAGAGAAGGTAGCCAGAAAGGTATAGTCCATCTGATTTTTGTTCAAATTTTTCTTTATCTATTACTGAACTGTGAAGGAAGTAGTAGATTCAGAGGATGGAAAACTCTGGAAAGAGGCCATGGTTGATGAAATGGCATCTTTGCACAAAAAGGAGGCTTGGGATCTGGTGGAGTTGCTGAATGGAAGGAAACCCATTGGAAACAAATGGGTGTTCAAGAAGAAGACAAATGCAGAAGGAAAGGTGGAGAAATATAAAGCTCGGTTGGTAGCAAAAGGTTATTCCCAGGTGTCGAGAATTGATTTTGGTGATATTTTTCTCCTGTTGCCAAGGTAACTTCTATTAGATTACTTTTATTTGTTGCTGCTACTTTTGATTTTGAGGTAGAACAGATGGATGTGAAGACAACATTTCTTCACGGGGATCTGGAAGAGGAAATCTACATGAAGCAACCTGAAGGCTTTGCAGTGAAGGGTAAGAAAGAATTGGTATGCAAGTTAAAGAAGTCTCTGTATGGGTTAAAACAGTCACCAATGATGTGGTATCAGAAATTTGATACATTTATACGGGGACTTGGCTTCACCAGAAGCAAAGCATATCACTATGTGTATTTTAAATTAATTGGTGACCGTGTTATTTATTTGGTCTTGTATGTGGATGATATGTTGCTGGTTGGAAATGACAAATAAATTATCCAGGATTTGAAGACCCAATTGTCCTCCAAATTCGACATGAAAGATCTTGGTGTTGCAAACTATATTTTGGGCATGGAAATTAAAAGAGACCAGGCAAAGAGGAAGCTATGGTTAAACCAGAGGAAGTATGTTGAGACAATATTGTAGAGATTTAATATGCAGGATAGTAAACCGATGAAGGTTCCTATTCCTGTAGGTGTAAATTTATCTGATGAACAGTGTCCCAAGACACAAGAAGAGGAAGAGGACATGTCCCATCTTCCATATGCAAGTGCAGTCGGTAGCCTGATGTATGCAATGGTCTGTACTAGATTAGACATTGCACATGCAGTGGGAGTATTGAGTATGTTTATGTCAAAACCAGGAAAGGAGCATTGGACAAAAGTGAAGTGGGTTTTCAGGTATTTGCGTGGCACTAGTGATTATGGTTTGTGCTACCAAGAAAGACCAGGATTGGACAGAGTGTTGGATATTCGTGGCTTTGTTGATGCAGACTGGGCTGGAGATCTGGATCATAGAAGATCTACAAGTGGGTATGTGTTTAACCTATTTGGAGGTGCAGCCAGTTGGATGAGTAAGAAACAATATGTAGTGGCACTATCAACTACAAAGGTAGAATACATGGCAGCCACTCATGCAAGCAAGGAACCAGTTTGGTTGCAGAGATTGTGTTCAAGTATGGGGTTAGTATAGGGAGCTATAAGAATACACTGTGACAGCCAAAGTGCAATTTTCTTGGAAAAGAACCCTGCATATCATTCAAAGACAAAGCACATTGATGTTCATTATCACTTTGTGAGGGATATTATAGAAGACAAAAAGGTGTTGTTAGTAAAGGTGGACACTTTGAAGAATACTGCAGATGCATTGACAAAATCTGTGAGCTCTGAGAAGCTCTCTTGGTGTAGAGAAACAATGGGCGTTGCAGGGCTGGATAAATGACTAAGCTCTCTTGTGGCCCCCTGTGGAAAGAAAACAACAAGTGGGAGAATGTTGGGTTGTGTTATATTCTTTCCACGACTAGCCCATGTAGTTAACTGAGGTTGGTCGATTGCGTAGCAAGAGATTTGAGGGGGCAGGTAACCCCACTCTATGGGGTCCAGGGCAGCGCCCCAAAAAATTTTGGTTTTGGAACCTATGTTAGGTTGGGCGGACCCACCTATGGTTTTGTGCATGATTTTCGCACATGTTTTTTGGACGCGATGGTTTTTGGTCCATGGTTTTGGACGCGATGGTTTTTCGGTCCATGGTATTGGATGCTTCAACATGTATAAATATGTATTATAACATTGAAAGGAACATAATGAAAATTAAGTTGGTAGTCCCGATTTTGGGATCCAGGGGAAAATCTTTGTGTATATGTGTTTTATGTGTTATGCTCTCGCATTGTTTATTTTATGTGTTTTAGAATTTGTATGCAGGTAATTTCTACATGGGGTTAAAACCTACAATAACAGTCCAACACACAACTCAGCTTAGTAGTCCATTTAGGCTGAATCGATTCTACCGGCTCCTGTATCCTAAAGATAGTTTCCTTTACCTCTTTTAGTGCTTCATCAACGTTGTCCCACCATCTATCCTCAAAACTGAAGGTCATCATGAACCCTTCGCGCATGATATCCCATTCACTTGTCCCATGGCAGAGCTTCATCTCTATATACCAATTCATGGGCATAACATCTAGGGTATGATAGAATAAGTGCACCCACTCAGGTTGTGGCTTTTCTCCATAGACCTTCGTCCACTTGGCCGGGTGTGCGTGTGGATCATCCTGTCCAACATACTTGTCTACTAGTTGCATCTTAGGCTTCCCAAACCATATGCACATCATTCTCATGCATTCGTGCTAGTCCTCAAAGCTTCCTCTATGCGTACCCCACCACCTTGTAGGCGTAGCGCGTAGTACCCAATTCAAGGCCTAGAAACATTGCTTTTCCGGCACCTCCCTTTCAAACTTATCTAGGAAAGTATCTACCTCACTTAACCCATCATAAGTAGGTAGATCCCTCACTTCTGTCGATACACAACGCAACGATCTTGTCATCATATTACAGTTTAGCATGGTTACCTTGTGTAACTGATTCTGCCATCGTTCTATCTCCTCATCCAAATATGAAGTACTGGAGCTTTTCCACTCCCATGATATTCGTCCACCAGTGGTGGGATTTACCGGGTCTTGCTCTCGTGTAGTTATCTTGTAGATGCAGTCCAAATCGTCGTCGCTTTCATAGTTGCGCACTATCTCTGTGTAGCGCGATCCCTCAGCAGGGTCTAAGGGTATAACTACGCACAGAGACTTCTTCTCAAAAAGAATCTTGCGCTTCTTCATATTAATCACCCCGTTCATGTCAGTGGCCCAATCAATTCCTAAGAGTGCAGGGTAGGGATTGTTGTCATCAACAATCTCTATCACTTCAAAGTCTGCTAGCGCGCTCGCTCCCTCAATATCCATGGTGATTCCCTACAATCTCCCCATAGGTATTATCTTTTGTTGGTTTACCATTCGCAGCTGGATAGGAGACCATTGCAGCGTAGGCCTCCCCATGTGCTCCCATGTCTGCTTTGAAAGAAAATTCACGTCCTTGGTCCATCTCATATTCTCCAATCTGCGCGGTTAGCCTCATTTCTCTTCCTGTCCTAGTCTTGTTTTTTCCAATCTTCTGGACTACGTGCGGTTCTCCTGGTGCGGTCCCAGTGCATCTATTAATGATTTCTTGCAATCCTTTTACAACCTTACTATCGTGCAATAGATTCATGCATGTTTCTAGGAACGTCGTAAGCATAAATGGGTCTATTTCTAGCTACGGTCTATCTTTGCTTTCTGAAGTAGAGGCATCAGGGAAGCTCTTCTTAGCTTCCATGAAGGCTTCCTTAGCGTGCTCCAAATCAAACTTTGCTTCTTTTGTCAGAGCCTTGCAAACCTAAGTAATGTCTTTGGGCTATTTCCCTTTATCATCTCTTGTCACGATTCCACTCCGGAGCACAATTTTCACATTTGGATCTTCCTTGTGTGGCTCAGACCTCATCATCTGCAGGTTCTAAGTCGGGGGAGGTGGTAGTGATCCCTTGTCGCGTATCCTAGCTATCAGCGTAGGACAATCTTCTGTCTCATGATCAAACAAGGTACAATACAAACATGATAGACGTGTTGGATTCATACAATCATGGGCATAATGTCTTGGCCCTTTGCAATTGTACCATATCAGCTATCCGTGATCTCTTCCAGGTCCTCCTCTACCTCAACCTCATCCGCGCCCCTGAAATCTGGTTCGTGTCACTCCTGCGTTTTGGTCTAGGGGCCACGTTTTGGCCAGAAATCTATAGGTGGGAGTTATATCCATCATCAACTCATAGCTTCTACAGGTGCGCTCATCGTGTCCAACTGATCTACAAAAATTACAGAATAACTGTTGCGAATTCTATGTGTACTTCTGTAACAAATGGCAGTTGTCCGTAGCATGCTTTCCTCCTATTTGACAAATCGCGCACCACAAAGCAGGTGCCGCACTAGGTCCTACTTGCACTTCCAGCCTTAATGGAATCGGTCCTCCTCCCATGAGGTAACTCGCGAACACGGTGCAGTGGTCCTTATCATGACCCTGACCCTTGCATTTTATGCGCCACACCTCTTCCTACACTTTTGGTTAAGCTGTCCTATCCTGTTTCAAACTCTGCATCTCAAGGCATAAGTTTTTCAACTGCGCATGGATCTGTTGAACTCCCAAGTTAGGATCCTATATTGGGGTCTCATGCAGCCTCATCGCGATCTCCAAGGCCTCTTCCTGATTCGTTAACCTCTGTTGCAACAACGTGTTCCTAAAATGCGGCGTTAGTGATGCTACAAACCATTCGCGGTGCTGTCCATCTGTCGAAGTCATATTAGCTTCGCGAATTGTACACTTCAGTATCTGATCTAACTCCCAAGGAGTCTCACATGGTAGCATGGTGATCTATTTGAATCCAATGATCGACTGCGCTTCTGAATTCGGTCTGCTAAATTCTCTATTTAGCGCAATTTGGATACCTGCGATTCCCGCATTCGGATTGTCATTAGAATGCTTAATATACTAGGTTAGCTCGTGATCTTGCGGAGCACTGAACAATGTCACTTTCTTTATATTATCATCTGTAACTCCCTGCGCTTCCCATACGGCTCTTATCACAAACCAAATTTGGCTTGGATCTTCATTTCGTACTCCCTTGAACACATGCAACTTTATCGCGCTTGCCATATTGACTCATGGTGGTGGCAGAGGTGGTACAGGTGAAGATGGAGGTGAAGGGGGTGAAACTGGTGGTGGTATGGGTGGGGGTGGTATGCGTGGAATCCTCTGCCTTATCAGATTGATTGCACTTTGTGGCGAGACCTTTGCGAGCTCTTCCTCGTCCCCTCGCAGAGGTGAAATCAAAGGGCTATTCTCTGGTTCCTTACTTCCTTCGTTTCTGTAGGTTTTTCCACTTCACGTAGCTCCGGAATTTAAGGTAACTACATAACCCTCTTTTCACACAATAGCATTTTAATCCAAGTATTCAGAGACTTTAAGTACTTACCTCGTGGTCCTTTGAGAAAGCATCGCTCCATTTCGCTATAGCTGACTGAAGTATCTACTGCGAACTCAGTAATGAATCCTCATATAACTCGATCGAGCTAGTGCTCAACAACGCGCATGATCTTATCCTCTGATGCTTCCAATCTACGCACCAACTCTGGGTTCCACACAATAGGATTGTCAAGTTTCCACCTTCCTTGGCTATCTGTTAGCTTCGTGATCCACTCGTATAGCTCAGTAGGGAAAGATGCGAAAAATATTTTGTGGATCTCTGTGTATAGGTAGCAGTCTAACCACTCTTCTTTTGTCAGTCGCGGATTCCTATTCTCCTGCATCGCGAACTCATGAATTCTTCTGTCCAACCAACCTTCAATTTTCTTCTTAGTTGGATTCCAATGATATGACATCAAACATCTCTATGCAGATTCCGGTCCTGGCAACGGAACCATTTGTTGGCTTGAAGGGGCTTGACCCAGGTTCAGAGTTAATTAGCCAAACAAATCCCTGTACTACTTGCCCTTTCGGCAACAGCCCGCAGAACGCAGATTGAGGTCTCACCTGAAGCAGTATGGGGGGATGCTAGAACCAAGTTTCCACACCCTTGAGATGTCTGCATGGTCGGTTTAGTCCAACTATGAATACCTTCGCATAGGTCACTTTGCACGCTGTCCTGACCTACAAGACCTTCACGATTTATTATAATCACCTTCGCGCAGCCCTAACCAGGGCCTGAGGTGATTTCACGCTGCCCTAGCAGTGATCTGCACTACTTCCCCAAGTTATACTTCGGATCTTACTTATCTTCTTATAAAAGTTAGTTATCTTCGCATAAACAGATACTTAATCTTATATTCACTTTATCAACGCATTCATATAAGTTTGCACATCATATAAAAAATAGAAATGCAATTTATATTCGATACATTCAATGCACAAAACAGGAAAAAGATACACATAAATGATGTAAAACTTCTCTTTATTACTTCTCCAAAGGTTACAAACTCAACTTGCACTGCGCACTCAGCTACAGGGGTCTGCGCACTCAACTGTGGATTACTAGGCCTCTGCGCACTCAGTTGTAGAGCCTTCCCCTACTCTATGACCCAAAGACTCAACTCGACACTTAGATAAGACTCAATTCTCCATCTATTGCTTCCATTGATTCCATTTCTTTCTTCTTTTCTTTTTTACAACTTAGAGCCTCGCTCTATTTATACAATCCCATGGTCCGTGGACCATGGGTAGATCTCTAAAGCCGACATTACATTACAAAAATGAGGGTGGACAACCCTATGACTCATTTACAATCTTCACACTCCGCACCCACAAAACACAGAGTCTTTACATTAGATTTGGTCAAAATCTGGGCTTTAAACCCCAAAACTTGCCTTGGGGGATTCCATGCCCAACAAAGATCCAAAAGATTGAGTCGGAATATCCAGAGGAGGGGGAGCGTCTCTTCCACTCACAAATGTGTGTGAAAGGTTCACCGCTGCAATTCATTATTGACAGCATGAGCCAAAAGAACCTCATTTCAGCCGAGGTTGTGAAGCAGTTGGGCCTATCGACCACATGATACCTGCATGCGTACACCATTAGGTGGCTTCACCAAGGGTGAGACCTTTATGTCAACCAATAGTGCCTCCTTCCCTACAACAACAATCCCTTCATAGATGAGGTATTATGTGATGTTTATCCTCTTGAACTTTGTGATGTATTATTAGGCCAACCATACTTGTGGAAGTGTCATGTTGTATACGAGTCGAGGCCTTGCACTATTATTATTTCTTTGGACAATAAGTGATACAGGATACCAGAGGTAGCCCTGCTTACCACTATTTCTTTGATCTCTGCTAAACAATGCAGTAAGATCACCTCCTAGACCGAGAAATTTGTTTTCTTTATAATTCATTTTGAAAGTAAGGGGAAGATCATGGCCACATCCATGACCCTCAGGAAGGGTTCCTCCATGCAGAAGAAGTAGGTGGATAAGGTCGTGGAAGAATACAGGGACATCTTCTCCTCACCCATAGGGGTACCCTTGCACTGTCAGGTCAAGCATTCGATCACTCCGACTCCTAGAGAACCTCTACCCAACTGGCCAATATGTTGTCGCTCCATTATGGAAAATGAAGAGATCAAGTGAAAAATCTAGGAGTTGTTGTAAAAAGGGCACATCCAACCAAGTTCCCCGCCTTATTGGAGCTCGATTGTACTTGTACAAAAGAAAACTTAGACCTGGAGGCTTTGCATTTCTTATCGGGAACTAAACAAAATAAATGTCAGGAGCATGTATCCAAGCCCATGGATTGATGACCTTCTGGACCAACTCAAGGGGGCCAAGTATTTCAGCAAGATCGATCTAAATTCAAACTATCACCAGGTTCTAATAGAGCCCATATATGTATGGAAGGCTGCCTTCAAATCAAAGGAAGGCCTTTTTGAATGGATGGTTACGCCCTTTGGGTTGATAAATGCCCCTGCTACTTTTATGAGGCTAGTGGATGACATCTTGCGGCCTTTCACCAACTCATTCATGGTTATTTATCTAGATGACGTCCTCATCTTCAACAAGAGTTGGGGAGAGAACTTGCAACACATTCAGTAGGTCCTTCAAACCCTGCGACAACAAAAACTGTGTGCCAACTTGGAGAAATGCACCTTTGGCATGAGCCAAGTCCAATATCTAGGTTATATCATGTATGAGTGAGGCATGCATGTGGATCCAACTAATATATAAGTCATTTGGGATTGGCCAGCCCCAACCACTCTAACAGAGCGTTGCAACTTTTTGGGCCTTGCAATTTTTTTATCGGAGGTTCATTTTGGGATTCTTCCATATTACTTGGCCTTTGAGTTAGATTACCAAGGGAAGAGTGAAAGAAAACTTTTCCTGGTCCGAGTCCCAACAGAAGGCGTTCATTGAACTTAAGCACTGCCTCTACTCGACACCAGTACTCACATTACCAGACCTACAACAACCATCTAAAATTGAGATAGACGCCTCTAACTATGCTATTGGTGTAGTCCTCACCCAACACGCGCATTTAGTGGCCTATCATAGTGAGACACTTTATGATACAATTCAGAAGTACCCCACCTATGATAAATAGATGTATTCCATCATGCAAGCTTGCTAGCAATGGAAGCATTACATTTTGTGGAAGGAGATGGTCATCTACACCGATCACCGACCTCTTCAGTTTATATAGACACAAGGGAAGTTTTAGAATGATGATTATCAAAAGTGGTCTACACATATGCAAAAATTCCACTTGAACATTAAATACAAAAAGGGCAGCACCAAACATGTTGCAGATTGCCTCATCCAGCCCCCAGTTGTAGCACTGACTACTGTTCTCAACTCTTGTGGCCATGAGACCTTTGGATCGTCACAACTATACAAAAATGATCTAGAGTTTGCCTCCACATACCAGATGCTAGTGGATGGAAAGCAAGTTCCTGATTTCAACCTCTAGGATGCATCATTATGCTACTTGGGCCACCTTTGTGTTCCTTCAAGTGAGCGTGCCAAGCTGATTTGGAGATGCACTATAGTCGGGTCACAAGACACTTTGGTGTGGAGAAAATTATGGCCATACTACAAAAGTACTTTTATTGGCCAAAACTATGACAGAATGTTGGGAAATATATCAGATCTTACACTGACTATGCCATCGCCAAACCAACCATCAAGAAGCAAGGCCTGTACACTCCTCTGCCTACTTCGATCCAGCCTTGGGAATCCATCTCCATGGACTATTTGTCTAGCCTCCCTTCAACCAAACATGGTAATGACTGTGTATTTGTGGTTGTGGACAAATTTTCTAAGATGGCTATATAGGTGGCTTGCAAGAAGAGTATCACAACAGAGGACACTGCTAAACTCTTCTTTGAATGAGTGTGGGTACATTTTAGGATCTCATAAACCATTATATCAGATCAAGATAGCAGGTTATTAAGCACATTTTTTTTAAGCCTTTGGACATTATTGGACACCAAGATCACCAAGTCGACTGCATTCCATCCCCAGACTAATGACCATACAAAGGTCATCAACAGGATAATAGTGCATATAATCCACATGTACAACTTCAAGCATCCACAAACTTGGGATGAGAGCCTTCCCTATGTGTATCATAACTATAATAGAGCTATCCATAGCTCGACTGGTAGTAGTCCCTTTCAAGTGGGTCTAGGATTTCAACCACTATGTCCAATTAATGTTGTCATGCCTCATGTGACTACATAGAAAAAATACACACATGTACAGTCTAAGGTTGATAAAACAACCAAATTTATGAACGCATCCAACATATCATCCAACAGGTTCATGACATATTGGAGAAGTCCAATGCTAAGTACAAGAAGTGACAGGATCAACATTAGGTGCCACACAAGTTTCAGGTCAGAGACAAAGTTTAGTTGCATTTGAGAAATAACGCCTTATCGGAGCCCATCGAGCTCAAACCACTCTGATATGGGCCTTACACCATTACTAAGGTTGTGGGAGACAATGCTTTTGAACTCAACATTCCCCCATTCCTTTGCTTGTAGGAAATGCTCAATGTGGACCTCCTTCGGCCATACTTTCTACCATTACTGGACATATTAGACATTGCAGAACAACTCACACCAACAAAGCTAAACCCATATTGTATGGAATAAGAAACAAAACTGTTTGGAACATGGAAACACAGATCGAGAACACTCACCAATAGAGGATCCAACTATATTGGGTTGTCAAATCTGGACAACTCCTGCACCAAGGCAAGTGGCTCACTAGGGACCAAGTTCAGCAAAAGTGTCCCCATCTCATGAAGGCACTAAACACAATGGGGACTATTGCTTTCTAAGGGGGGAGGACTGTTCCAAGTGGATATTCATGGCCACCTATCTATTCCACTTGGACCCCCACCATTGTACCATTATTTCTTTCATTTTTCGTAATTGTAGCACAATTTACTATTTTTGGTAGTTTTTCAGGTTCTGAACTTCCATAACGTTTTTTTTGGAAAATGAGAAAACATGAGTCTTTGAATCACATTTGTAGTCAAAATTTATAGTCCTCAGATAGATCTTTCTAACGAGGTATCATGCACATCAAATTAAGATCATATGCCAAAGTTACGACCACGAGAAGTTGATGTACCAATTTACCCCAATGGGGCCCACAATTTTGGTGCTTCATCTCCTAGGGTTAGGTTTTTAGATGTTTAAGGTTTTCCATTGTTTCTCAATAATAAATAGGCCTTCAAGCCTCATTGTAACACAATTCAGAGGCATGTAACTGCCACATCTCTTCCCAGACATAAGCTACCATCGCTTGAGCTAGTCTACCTCCATTCTCTATGTAAGCATCCTTAAGTTCTTTGATTTTAATGAAATGAAGATTTATTTTTTCTGAATCTTTGTGTTTATGTTTATATCTATATTTTGTATCGTTCTTGCATAAGCCCAGATCAAATGAAAATGAATAGGCTTTAAGTACAACCTAAAATGATGAATTGTTTTCTTTACAACTAGCAATTCTTTGTGCCTTGATGGCTAGTTTAGTTCTACTCCATGAAAAGATCAAGAGGCATAGGAATACAATAATTCTTTTCCCTCAATTTCTTCAGGTAAGAGTCCTGCCTAGGTGTTATTAGATGCCTCTGTTTCTATGATATATTTCTCCTGTTTTTTAGGTAGAGATAATGGCGACAATTCTTTAACTTTTTCTTTTATCCTCTTAGCTGCATTAGTAATTTCTGGAGACTGGGCAGGGGGATTCTACTTTAATCTTCATTGGACTATTAGTGTGTCTTATGATTGTCCTTTATACAATGGTTGAATATAGTATAGGCTACCCAAGAATCTTTAAAGCTAGGTTTTCTTCATTAAAGTATCTGGAAATAAGGTAAAATTCCTCACGATGTGATCATGTAGAATAATATGACATTTGGAAATTATAAGACCTAGGAATTAAATCTATGTTTTTCCTATTTCCATTTTTATTTTTGACATAACTACTCCATGCTTAATTACTATATCATAAAATATCTGCAAGTGTTTTAGATGTTACTGCAAATTCTGGGAGAAAATTAAAAAATCATCAATGTAAACTATGATCTAAGAATATTCTCTGAAGATATCTTCCATTCTATTTTGAAACTCACTAGGTGCATTCTTCAACCCAAAAGGCATAAATTTCCATTGGTAGTGTCCATGAGGAACTATAAATTTAGTATTGTGCCTACCTTCAGGGACTATACCAATATCGTAAATTTTTGAACAAGGAATTACTGAGATGAGAGGGGGGGAGGAGGGAGGGGAGGGTGAATCAGTAATTAGTGAGCTTTAAGTTTTAAACTCAATTCTTATTTTTTTTTCAATCTCGGCAATTACTCATGTGAGCATTCTAAACACAATACATAGGCCACAATGTAAACCACTTACATGAACACACAAACCATCATATTGATAAACATCATAGATTGACACAAGAATTTTACGTGGAAACCCAAAGGGAGAGAACCACTAATCTATTTGTTATTATGATGTAATTTAAGATCCTACTTAATTACATCAGTTTGTTTGTGAACATCCACTCACAAGAGGTCCCAACCCCACTTTTAATTTAGCAACCCGCAACATGCCAAGAGGCATCAACCTCTTATGAATGTAGGACACTACTCTCTTTAGCCAAATGTTCTTCTATTCATACAATTTCTAGACCAAGAAAACAAAGGCTTATTACAATTACACAAAAATATAAAGACCTTGTCAACTGTCCCACACAACACCTTCCTCTTTGCTCTGCAGTCCTATTATCCACTTCACTACTCCATCTGCTCTTGTATCGACCCTCAGTTTCTTCGTATGATGATCAGTTCCCGACCACCATATCCCTTCTGTTCCCACACATTCACTTACAACAATCCACACTTCTTCACTCATCATACACAACTACTTCACCACAAACTCAATGCTTTCTAATCTTTTTATTGACCAATGATACAATGAATGATGCACCATGTCAACTCATCAACCATTGCCTTCAATGCACACCATGGCTCTTTGGTATTCAATTAAGAACTTTCATATGGGATCAGTTTACTCATCCACATCACACATATATGGTCTCTATTGCAGCTTTGTAAGGCTTCATTATGCAATTTTGGCTGTAATAAGTTCGAGAGCAGATTATGAAGGTTTTGAAATACCAATAATTAATTCTTCATTCCATCATTAAATTTTCCCGTTCAGATAACATGGCTCTCCATTCATTATTTTTCTAGTCATGGTCCTTATTTATTTCCTATTACCCAACTTCTCAATTCTCCTTAGTCATCAATAATGATCAGAGATGACATTCAATAATGCAGGCATTGCTCCAATATCATGCCCTAGGCTTGCATTTCAATACAGGTTGGAGGGTCATGAGTCAACTTGCTCTTCCTACTATCCATCTGTATTTACCTTCGACTACTTGAATAGTCTAGAAGGCATGACTTGCTCGAAGGCCCGACTAGCTTGGAGGCCCGACTTAGGGTCAATTCCTTTTGATTTTCATCAAGAAACAAATGTATAGGAGAACTTCACTAGACAATCCCCTTGACATGCACCTCGAGAAATTTTCCACATCATTAGCTTACATCATGCCTACATCATGCTGGCATCAACTGAGCCACGTGGTGCCTTCTGGATGTTGACATGTGTCACCTATATTTGGCCCACTTGGCCTCTTAAAAGTGCAAAAAAGCATGCCACGTGTGCTCTTCCTTTGCTATTGTGTCACCCTAAGTTGACATCATTAGCTATTTTGGTTTCCACCTGTGCTCCACATATTGATTTTGCCTATTTGTTGTAGCGGCTACAACCACCCACCAAAATTTTGCCTTAGCTTCATTTTGGAGCATCCCTACCAACTTTTCACACCACCTTGTCTTGCTTCGTAAAGTACACAAGTTTTAGTGTTTTTCCTGCACAAATATAACATGTCGATCAAAGCTTGATGCATTCCCCTCACAACATGTTCATCCGGACTTGGTCCAGCTATAGGCTGAGCAGCTCCCCCAAGAAATTGCACAATTTTGGAGGGAAACCAACCTTCCCTCCAGAAATTGTGCAATTCTATCTGGTAGCCTTATGGGCTCCAGAATTGCGCAAACCTGCCTGCCAGGTTTCACCCATAAAACTACGCAATCCTTCCTAGTAGGACTGCTTAGGCCAGGAATTGCAAAATCCTGTGCAACAGTCAGCGGCTCTGCCCAAAAATTGTGCAAATCTCCTAGGAAGCCAGCCCAACTCCCATCCAGAAATGCGCATTTTCTCCCAGCAGTTAAGAAGCCTCATGCATGAGCAGTTGGGTTGACCAATTCCACTTGGGACCAAGGAAAATTGACTTGCATGCATGAATTGATTTTTCTCGGAATAACAAAAGGAAGCATGCAAAAAGAATCCCATGATTCAAGGAGCTATTTTTAGCAGCCGAAGGTTACATGCAAAATTGTTTTAGAACCTTTCCTCCAAGTGTCGTTTTTTCCTAGATTTGTGGCATGCGCATCATGAGCTTCAAACTTATTTATTCAATGCATTAGAGCTCATTCTTTCACATCGATATTGGATCTCTGACATCCCACAACACATCCAAGATTCTTCAACACATCCGACTCAGCTATTCATGGGTAAGTGGTCTCAACTTATCATTTTCAGTATTTCTTTTGCTTTTTGTGTTTTCGCTTGTGTGAGTTCTGTTTTCTTGATTTCTTTGAATGCTTGCTGTCGTTCACATGCATACTAGCTTGTAATAGCACCATTTCAGTTTTCATCACTGTCTCACTGTTCTCGCATACATGAAACTGTTTTGCACGAATGGTCGTCGATTCAGCGACTCACTTCACCCACATGCATGTTGTTTTGTTTTATGAATCTTTCATTCAATGTTTTCATGCACGATCAATCACTTTTGCTTTCACTTAGTGTCACCATGCATTCACTTTCATATTTGATTTCAGTTGCTCGTCGGCGAGTCTGGCCAGCCTTGGCCCAGACTTTTCCTCATCGAGACAACATTGCACAATCTGGGGAAGGAAGGCTCTGTCTTCCTCTCCAAAAATGCGCATTTATACCCAGGCACTATCCTCCAGGACTTCTTTATTCATTTTTGAGGGACAATGACTGTTGGACCAGAAAATTGCGCAATGCAATCCTTGAGCCTGCAGTCATTGGTAGCTGGAATTTCACATTGCGCAATCCTAGCAGTCAGCAGTCAGCCTTGATTACGCATTGTGCAAATCCAGCAGCCAGTCTTGCCTCCTAAACAACCCAGACTGCATTTTGTGTAGTTCTGGTAGCCAGTCACCCAACCTCCTAGAAGAAATTGTGCAATCTTTGCCTATCATTCCCTAGGTATGTGTTATGTCATTCCCTTAATTTTCTTTGGTTTTCGCTAACAGATTTCTTGCCATGCATGTCGCTTTGTCTGCAGATCTTTCAGGTGTTCATTCGCCTCTTAGCAGTACAGGATCAATGGCCTCCAAGAGAGTAGGACCAAAGGACACTGATGGAAGTGCAACTCGAGCAACAATTGAACAGTTGTCTGCATGTCTACCGATCTATGAAGATACCAAGTTGTTTCTAGACAAGGACATCAAGATGAAATGACAAGAGGTCAATGAAGCATTTGCAGGGACTTTCAGGGAAGATGTCAAAGACAACCAGGTGTATGTGAACATTCACAAGTTCGGCTTGTACTAGATTGCATGCATATACCTCGTGTTCCCATGTGCGGACATGATACAATGGATCGTCTCACACATTGATCTCGAGACAATTACTTTGAGTAGTGTCAGCGGGACGAAGATTGCAATCTTCTGGGCATAGGATTATGATGAGATGTATCTGTTGGGCATGGAATCCCCCCAAGGCATGTTTTGGGGCTTAAAGCCGAAGTTTTGACCAAGTCTTTTGTAAAAGCTCTGCAAAAGATGGGCGTGGAGCGGAAAGTCATAATAGAGTCACAGGGTTGTCCACCCCCATTTTCGTAATGTAATGTTGGCTTGATAGACCTACCCATGGTTCGCGGACCATGGGATTGTATAAATAGAGAGAGGTTTTAAGAGCATAAGATAGCAAGGAAAGAAGAAGCATGATAAGTCTAAGAGACTAAGTTGAAGTGTAAATTGTGTCTTTTGGTTGTAGAGTAGGAGAAGGCTCTGTAGCTGAGTGCACAAAGGCCTAGTAGTCCATAGCTGAGTGCACAGACCCCTGCAGCCTAGTGCGCAGGACAGGTCGAGTCTGTAATCATTGGAAGAATTAATAAAGAGAATTTTAACATCTTACTGTGTGTCTTTTCCTCTTTTAATGTATGATTGGGTTTAAATTGCAAGTGTACTGTTTATTTGTTGTGTGGACTCTCATGAATGTGTTGTATAAACAAATATAACGTAAGAAATCCATTTATGCGAAGATAATTTACTAGGCGTAGGAAGATAAGTAAGATCTCAGGTGCAACTTAGGGGAATAGCGCAGAGCGCTGCTCTAGCAGCACGGAAGCTCCACAACCCCTGGTTAGGGCTGCACGAAGGCAAGTATATCAGGGTGCGAAGGCCTGGGAAGTGCACGAAGCAACCTGCATGAAGGGACTAACAGTTGGACCAGTTCAACCTCTTAGACATCTCAAGGGTGCAGAAACCTGGTTCCAGCACCCCCCCATACTACTTCGGGTGAGACCTCAGTCCGTGCTCCGTGGACTGTTACCGAAAGGGCCAGCAGTACAGGGATTTGTTTGGCTAATTAACTACAAACCTAGGTTAGGCTCCAACAAGCCAACAAATGGTTCCGTTGTCAGGACTAGGATCTGCATAGAGATGTCTAATGTCGTACCACTAGAATCCAACAAAGAAAGGAATTGAAGACTGGTTGGACAGAAAGATTCACAAGTTCACAACACAGGAGAACATGAATCCACGACCATCAAAGGAAGAGTGGTTAGACTACTACTTGTATACAGAGATCCACGAAATTTTCTTCGCATCTTTCCCTACTGAGCTATATGAGTGGATCACGAAGCTAGCAGACAGCCAAGGAAGGTGTAAACTCGATGGACCTATTGTGTGGACTCTAGAACTGTTGCGCAAATTGGAAGCATCAGAGGAAAAGATTGCGCGCGCTGTTGATCACTGGCTTGATTGAAACATAGGAGGATTCATCACCGAGTTCATGGTAGATACTTCAGTTAGCTATAGTGAGGCAGAATGACGCTTCCTCAAAGGGCCGTGAGGTAAGTACGTTAAATATTTGAACACTTGGATTAAAATGATACTGTGTGAAAAGTAGGTTATGTGAATAAATTGATGTTTGGGGCTATGCGAAGTGGGATAATCTACAAAAACGAAGGTAGTACAAAACTAGAAACTAGCCCTTTGATTTCACCTTCACGAGGGGGTGAAGAAGAGCTTGCGAAGGTCTCACCAAGAAGTGCAACCAATATGATAAGGCAGAGAATTCAGCGCATACCAACCCCACCCACACCACCGCCATTTTCACCCTCTCCACCTCCATCTTGGCCCATGCCACCTCCGCCACCACCGCGAAGCAACATGGCAAGCACGATAAAGTTGCTAGTGTTCAAGGGAGTAGGGAATGAAGATTTGGACCAGTTTTGGTTTGTGATAAAATATGTTTAGGAAGCGCAGGGAGTCACGGATGAAAATATAAAGAAGGAAACATTGGTCAGTGCTCTGCAGGATCACGTACTGACCTGGTACATTAAACATTCCAATGAAAATCTGAATGTGGGGATTGCGGATATCCAAGCTGTGCTAAATGAAGAATTTAGCAGGCCAAAGTCAGAGGCGCAGTCAATCATTGGGTTCAAGGAAATCACAATGCTACCAGGCGAGACCCTTTGGGAATTGGATCAGAGACTGAAGTGCACAATTCGCGAAGCTAACATGACATTAACGGATGGACAACACCGTGAATGGTTTGTAGCATCATTAACGCCGCATCTACAGAATGCATTGTCACAACAGAGGCTAACCACTTAGGCTGAGGCCTTGGAGGTCATGATGAGATTGCACAAGACCCCGATACAAGATCTCAACCTGGGAGTTTAGCAGATTCACACGCAGTTAAAAAACTTGTGCCTTGAGATGCAAAGTTTGCAACAAGACAGGACAACCCGCCCAGAGGTGTGCGATGAGGTATGGTGTGTAAAATGTAAGGGCCAGGGACATGACAAGGACCACTGCCCAATGTTCGTGAATTACCTCTCAGGAGGAGGGCCAATGCCATTGACACCGAAGGCACAAGAAAGACCGAGCGCAGTGCCTGCACTATGGTGCACGATTTTCTAGATAAGAGGAAAGCATGCTACAAATAACTGCCATTTATTGCAGAAGTACATGCAGAATTCACAGAAGTTGTTTTGTAATTTCTGTAGATTGGTGGGACATGATGAGCACACTTGTAGAAGTTATGAGCTGATGATGGATCAGACTCCTACCTACAGAGTTAAGGCCAAAACACGGCCCCTTGACCAGAGCATAGGAATGGTGCAAACTGGATTTCAGGGGCGCAGACAAGGCCGAGGTGGAGGAGGGCCAGGAAGAGGTCGCAGACAGCTGATATGTTACAATTGTGGAGGGCCAGGACGTTATTCCCACGATTGTAAAAATCCAACGCGCCCATCATGTTTGTATTGTACATTGTTTGATCATGAGACAAAGGATTGTCCCATGCTGATAGCAAGGTTGCGTGATAAAGGAGCACTCCAACCTCCCTCGACTCAGAACCTGCAAATGATGAGGTTTGAGCTACGTGAGGAAGACCCTAATGTGAATATTGTGCTTCGAAGTGGAATTACGACAGGAGATGACAAAGGCAAGCAACCTAAAGAAAGTACTTTGGTTCGCAAGGCTCCAATGGAGGAACTAGAGTTTGATTTGGAGTGTGATAAGGAAACCTTCATGGAAGCCAAGAGGAGCTTTGCTGATGCCTACACTTCAGGAAGTAAAGATAGATTGGAGCCGGAAATGAACCCATCGATTCTCACCACGTTCCTAGAAACATGCATGAAGCTACTGCGTGATAGCAATGCTGTAAAGGGGTTG
Source organism: Pinus tabuliformis (assembly GCA_031772625.1). Classification (NCBI taxonomy): domain Eukaryota; kingdom Viridiplantae; phylum Streptophyta; class Pinopsida; order Pinales; family Pinaceae; genus Pinus; species Pinus tabuliformis. The sequence continues at coordinate 338,711,573 of CM062817.1, forward strand.
CAAGAACTCATAAACAGATGCACTGGGACTGCACTAGGAGAACCACGTGAAACTCAGAAGCTCAGAAAGCACACGACGTGAACGGGAAGGGAGATGAGATTGACCGCACAGATTGGAGAATATGAGATGGACCAAGTGATTCTGGATCTAGGATCAGATGCGAACGTCCTACCAAAGCAGACATGGGAGCACATGGGAAGTCCTACATTGCAATGGTGTCCTATCCAACTGTGAATGGCGAACCAACAAAATATCCTACCTATGGGGAGATTGCAGGGAAACACAGTGGATATCGAAAGAGTAAGCGCGCTAGCATATTTCGAAGTGATAGAGATTGTTGATGACAACAATCCCTACCCCATGGTATTAGGAATAGATTGGGCCACTGACATGAATGGGGTGATAAATCTGAAGAAGCGCAAGATGATTTTTGAGAAAAAGTCTCTGCACGTGATTGTACTTTTAGACCTTGCAGAAGGATAGTGCTACATGGAGCTGGTGCATGACTACGACATCGATGATGACTTGGAATGCATCTACAAGATAACTGCGTGAGAGAAAGACTGGGTGAATCCAACCGCGGATGAACGAATCTCATGGGAGAGCGAAAACTCATGAACATCGGATTCGGATGAGGAAATAAATCGATGGCAGAACCGGTTACACAAGGTAACCACATTGAACTGTAACTTGATGACGAGATCGTTGTGCTACATATCAATGGAAGTAAGGGTGCTTCCTACGTATGATGGGTTAAGTGAGGTGGATGACTTACTGATCCGATTTTAAAGAGAAGTGCCAAAACAATAAATAGGTACTACGCACTACGCCCACGAGGTGGTGGGGTACTCACCAAAGAAGTTTTGAGGACTGGCGCGAATGTAGAAGGATGATGCGTATGTGGTTTGGGAAGCCTCAGATGTGATTGACGGACAATATTTCCAGACAAAACGATCTGCGCACCCACCTATCCAAATTTATGCAGGCATATGGTGTGAAACCTGTGCGGACGCACAGTTAGTAAGTAGGTGCGGGAAAGGCAATGACGTGGACGACCCCTCCAGTTGGAACCCTGGAGTATGGAAATACCAAGTGCGCAGAAGGTTATCCACGCAGAAGCCTTTAACAAAGTATGCGAAGCACTAAACAAGGTCCACAATGTGAAGCAGACTGACTGGGACCTGCACATACCAACGGTTCTATGGGCTTATAGGACTGCGTGCAAGAACCTGATGATGTAGGTACCGATGAGGCTGGAGTATGAAGCAAATGCTGTAAGCCCATAAAGCATGAAATGCCTAGTCCATGCATGACAGCACCGGGAGAGACGAGAATTCACGGAACCTTGAAAGAAGAAATCCAACAGGGCAATTTTAGGCTCTAAGAACTTGCGAAAGAAAGGGTGTGATTAAGGAAGAAAAGTGCTCTAGTAGAAGCAGAAGTCAAGAAGCCGGAGGATGAGAGAAAGGAAGATTTTCTCAATAAGAAGACTAGGGTGATAAAACAGGGTCTGTATGATCACGCTGACAAGTTTGAGGACTATCCCCACGAATTGACCAGTCTGATGCCTTGGATTGAACCGTATATTACTAAGCAAATCAACCAGGGTGGCACGCTGCAGATGATACAGTGCGCGATGCCACCAGTAACAATAAAAGGTGGGTATTTTCTAGAAAGAATGATGGATGACTGGATGACACCCTATACAGGTGGTGTGACCACTTGACTAGCCATAGAAAGTATAGTCTTAGCACTCTTGAGAGTTGAAAGGAGGCACGGGACTATAAACTACTCTACTCGGGAGTTGCACAATGTTGGAGTTGCGCGCAGAAGCAATGTGTCACAAGGTCCGCGATTGTGCAAGGAGGGCTGCATTTCCGTGCGAGTTCGCCAGAAAGTGACTGTTGAAGTCACTATTCAATATGTGATGCTCGTCGTGAGACCAAATGGAGTGGGAAACATGCATTTAAGACATGATTTATGGGAAAGATTTGGGAAAACCTGCTGCCAAGGGAGCATTAATGAACCAGATTTGGAGGGAACAGTGGAAATCAAATTCAAAAGGCACTATAAATTACAAAGGGCTACCTAGCAAAAAACACTTGGCCATTTGCGAATTGAGCAGTTGTATACCCTGTGTAGCCTGAGCAGAACTCTGTTTGACCTATGTAGAATGTTCATTGAGCCCTTGAGTACAAGACTGATACATTTCTGGTTGGACACGATGGAAGCATCTGAGGAAGCTATGGATATCACATAGATGACCGCTGAAGAGGCCGCGTAGGCCCTGACTATGGGAGATGCCCTTGAAGGCACTGAGATTGTGGCAAAACTCCCTAAATCACCGCGCATGCCAAGACCAAAGAAAGGAAAATAGGTGATGGTTCCCGTACGTGTGTCCCTGCGTAACCCGTTACGCACTAGACTGACAATGGAGGAGAAGGGGAAAGACGTTAATATAGAAATCGACGAGGAGGAGGAAGACCTAGAGGACCTGATCATCGAAGAAGATGAGGACGAAGGCATGGAGGAGGAAACTGAGCTGATGAACCCTCCAACAAAGTTGCTCACCTATGTCCCCCCATGAAAGGGGAAGGCTAAAGTGCCCAAGGTTCTTGACAAGAGTAAGAGCTCTCTCCAGACCCCGCTCCTCCCAGAGAAAATCATTTTTGAGGGCACGCACCTGGGATAGGTGCCTAGCTTAAAATTTGAATATTGGGATCTCGCTAACCACGAGAAGTTCCCTCACCTGGAGACCACACAACTCATGAAGCCTAAGCAGAACACCATGGTGGGGGTTACTGAATTAGAGTTGTGAAAGTGGTTGCGTGGAGTGAAAATGGCAGGGCTACTAAACCTACTTTGGGTGCCGCATTTCCACCATGCCCCAATAACAATTTTTGTCATCAGGTAGCTGCTCTTCCTGGTGCATGATGAGTGTTTGTGGCTGGAGGAGCCCATCCCCATCACGGAACATTTGATCCACTGCATCACCCAGCTGCCATGCAAAGGAGAGGACCCCGCAGATATCTCGGAGGGGAAAAGAAGTGACCTGGCCATTGCGGAGGCCATGAAGAAGAAGTATAAACTGGAAAAGGAGAAGCAGGGCTATGCCATATCCAGCATCAACGACAAAGCAGTAAGAGTGGCAACCCAAATACTAGCAGGTAAGGTTATGCACAAGTTCTGCATGGACGAGGTACCCACGCCGGTGGTAGCACTTGCTAAGCAGTGCGTGGAGGGGGTCTAGTTTAACTGGTCCAAGTTCCTTTGCAAGGAATTCTTAGAGAATTGTTGCGAAGCGTAGGAACAAGGAAAAATGTTCCACTATGCATGGCTTCTTCTATGCATAGTGCTCGTGGCAGGGGAATTGCTGGAGGACAGTCAATTCCCCACAATTGATAGGGATCTGTCAGAGGCCGCGAAGTACGCTTCGCTCTGGGCCACAAAGGATGCAAATATGATCTGCGATAGTAAGATATTATGGGTGTTCATGGAAATGGACCTCAAGATGGGGATTAGCTGCAAGTCCGGGTTATCACCCACTATTTACAACAGCCTGCAAAGTTTTGAAGAGTTTAAGGTGGACCTCCACAGCATATACATTAGAGCGTGCAAGGACCCGACCAAGAAATGGACAGAGCTACCCTTTGTGGCCATGGACGATGTAATATTTAATGTATTAGGGACATGGCCACCAGAGTGGCACGCTCCATACATCGCGGTAATGGAAAAGACTCTGGTGAAGAGGAAGAAAGAGGAGGCCAAACTATGCATGGCATAATTGGCAGAAAAGAGAAGGAAGGAGGCAGCAGCAGGAGAAGCACAGGAGGCGCGGGACACTGCACAAACAACAACTGAATAGAAAAAGGGCACAACAACAACAACAACACAAGAGGCAGTCATGAAGATGCAGAAGAGCCCATAGTCACCTTCATAAGGGCAGGAAGCAGAAGAAGAGGAGGGAGGCACAGACCCACAAACTGCATCAACACAGCTGAAGTGCCAGCACCCAACCGAGTGGACAGGGGCGCACAGGAAGGTCAAGACATCGAAGTTGTCTATTGACCTGATCACCCTTACCGAGAGTGATCTGCATGACATTAGAGAGACAGTGCGTGATGTCACCTCCGAGGCCCTCCAAAATTTTATGTAGGAGAGCCAGATTGTGTTGGGGGCCCTCAGAGTACAGTTGCAGGAGTTGCAGGTGCGCACTCCTCAAGCTAGTACCCTTTCGACCAACCTCGCAGTAGGGACAACTGCAGTAGAGTAGATGCTGCACGCTCGGGTGAAAAATACCATAGTGTTGCCAGAAGGGGATCTGGTGACAACAAATGAGGTCGATAGGCCTACGATCAACACACTAAAGGGTATCGGCGTCAACATGTCTGCACTCCCACAGGAGAAATTATACGTTTTGTAGGATGGGATTACTGTAGAACTGAGGGCTAGGGAGAGCCGCGCGTTGCAAGTACTAAGAAAGTAGAAAATCAACATGGAACAGCTGAGCTTGTAGCACGACGAAATGGTGTTGCAGAATCGACCTGGGGTACAGGTACTGGATGAAGCTTGTCAAAGCATCCTTAAGCTGGCCATCCCAGCAGACACACTAGCAGAGGCATACATCCATAGGCTAGTAGCAGGGGTGCGCGAGGCGCGGGAGGAAATGAAAAAGGTTCAACTGGAGCTGAACCTTCAGATCACAAAGTTGCAGTTAAAGACACAGCCGTCCACCCCTTCAGATGTAAGAGAATAACGCGCCAGGGCTATTACAGCGGGACTGGATGAGTGTTTGGTCAATTTAGTGTCCTAAATTTCTCTACATAAATTATCAATCTGGGTATCGTAAACTGATGAAGTGTAGTGCACTATATGTGCTAGATGACCCTTCTTACTTCACTGTTTTTGAGTTTTATGTTGTTTTGGGGGTTTTTGGTCCTTTAGTCCCTAATGATTTACAATGTGACTGTCAAAATCCTAATTTTAACTTCTGTAAAGACTGTTAAGAATCTAAAAGATGAGGACTAAAAGAGCTTAAGTAAGATTTGGAAGCAAAGTTTAATCAAGAAATAAAAACAAAGTTTCTATCTTTAATCATATCATTATTTCCAAATCATGAGCTATGAACTAAAAAGTAAAATTGCAACTACTGTCTATTTAATTACAGAAACAAGACTAAATGAAATACTAAAACTGAAAGTGAAATTGCAACTATCTATTATGGAAACAAAACTAAAATGAAATGCTGAAACTGAAAATGAGATTACAACTACTGTTTAGTCTATTGCAGAAACAAAACTTAATGAAAAACTGGAAGTGAAATTGCAACAAAACTAAATGAAATACTTAGTTACTCTGCCTCTCAATTTTGGAAGACAAACTTCCTTGGGATGACATTTTGAGGAATTTTGTACTTCATTATTCTAAGAGAAAATAAATGCAAAAACATAGAAAAGACTCATTGCATGAATGAAGTATTCAACCACTTAGTTTGAGATGAGTTATCAACTAGAAGGGCTTTTTAGAAACATTCATCTACACCATGAGTCACTAAACTAGTAATAAAATGGCAATAATAGTAATGGCATTGATCAGTCTATTGAAAACTAGTGAAACAATAAATGAAATAAACTACTCTACACTACTGAATTCAACTTCTAACTACTAATAAAACTAGAAAGAAATTAAGCAAAGAGAAAGCTATTTTGTAATGAAAGAAGCTATTCTGCATTAGTGAAGAAATGATGCATTATAAACAGGGTTAGTATGAAAAATGGTTATGAACACTATGGAAGAAATGATAAATTTACAATTGCAACTATAAAAGACAAAACAAAATGAAATGAAACCTCAGTCAGTGTAGGGGCCCTCTGCAACTTCTCAGGTTATGCGTACTCAATCAAAACTCCAATAAACACTTTCAGGTATCCATGAAACACACGGTCTTCATATTAAAAACATAGGAAATGAGTTTTCAAAATTACAGAGTAGTAGTCTGAGCTTAATACATGAGCAAATTCGAACTGGTTCTGCGTTCTTCACACAGGTATTTATAAAGAAATTATACAACTGTTTATGGAGAAAAATAAGCTACAACCAAAAACACGTAGGCAGATAGGCACACAGAATTCTCTTCCTCGGTTGCTGGAGACATAAATATAAGGTGATGGTTGTTGGATTTGGTTGCACAGATGGATGTCAAAGTCTGTGGCTTCAGGAAATTGTTTCGGATCCCATCACTGTGAAACGTGTACAAAACAGAGTCCTGTTTGCCTTAGGTCTCTATGTTTGACTTCTCCTTTGACCAGAGTCTTGTATCATCTTCCTTGTCGACTTGGGCTAGGTGAATAGGACACCATCCATTTCATGATGTTTTCCAAGTTGCCCATGTAGTTATTTCCTCTTTCTGACACCTGAAACCTGTAAAAGCATGGAAGTAGCTGTAGAACAACCGATTAGCTGCAGAATAGGCTGCGTTTCGTAGCTAAAAGACAAAAACTTATTCAAACAACAAAACATAAAATCATAACATGTAAATCACTAAAATGTTCTCCTTAAGGCAATGTATACTGGTTATTGATGATAGGAGTGCATTTCTTCATGGAAAAACAAAGAAGAAGGGATGAGAAAAGTTGCTAAGGAAAGGCAAGTTTTGAAACTCAGCATACCCCCACTGCAAGACTATTGCATGTCCCCATGCAATCAAAATTGTGAGCTTCCTCCTTCTACTACATTTGTTCTGATACTTCAACCAACATATTCAACTTCCTCATATTGATTTTCTTTGCACCAACTACCATCCTTGGCTTCCTCATGAGAAATCTGTACTTGAGGTTAATCAGTGCCTTGCTCAACTTCGTATTTTTATTTTTCAGCTTTCTGTTCTTCTTGTGCCATAAACCCAAGTGTAGCATGGTGGTATCATGAATAGCTCTATCTACCTTATTTTGTTCCTTCAAATTTTCATTTTCTTTTTCGATGTGTCTGTTCAGAATTTCTAGCTCATAGATCTCTTGTTTGAGAGAGCTGATTAGAGTTTCTTGTGTGGTGGCAGGATGTTCTGGTTTAGCTGAAGTCCTTGGGTCTACTGATATACTCTTTTTCTCCAATGACTCTATGTAGTCATAGATTTGCTGTTGTATTGGATCAATGCCTGGAGAAACTCTTCTTGGGCTGCCCTCAAAGTTTTGTGGAGGAGAGTTCTGTGGGCTTTGCTCATATGGAATACTATCAAAGAATTGAGCTGGAGTTTCTTCCTCCAAATTTATAAATTGGGCCTCTTTTGATTTCACGTTCTTCACTTTACCTTGGAGCCTAGAACTCCTCCTCAAGTTTTGGAAGCTTGTGGTTTCTTCTTTTGTATCCTTTTTCCTCTTTCCTTTCTCCTTATCTTTCTTGATCTGTTCCCTGATTTTGATTAGTCTTTTAGAAAGCAGTTGTTCATCCTCTTTAGGTGATGAAGGTTCAAGGATATCCCTATGGATTTCTTCAACCCTTTCCTTCATTTTTCTCCTCTGCTTGCTCTGATTTATGATCTTTGTTAATTTTTCAGAGATTGGATCTTCTTCATCATTTTTTTGTGCTGAAGTTTTAGGGGTACTTTGAAAGGTGAGATTGGTCTTCCTTTTCCTACTTCTTTTAACAAGACTTCCTTTAGACAAATCTGGAGCATCTTGGAAGAAATTCCTTACCAATAAGTCCTCCCATGTATCCCCTACGCTTCTCAAATGAAATTCAACTAAAATATTCACTAGTCCATGGTGATATAGAGTAGTTTCTATTGACTCAACTTTCTTTTGAACATTAGTTGCCATTCTTCTCAGACTATTCAAAAGGAAAAAGGGAAGATTGAGGGTTCCATTCTCTAGAAAATTCATTAACAATCTTATATGATAGACATACATAGATCCAAAGCTCCCTTCGCATGTAATAAATTTTTGCAGTATAACAACATGCTTCTCCATTTGATTTTGAGTGCAGAGATCAGAATCCATTTTCTAAAAACTGAAGTGTCCATACCTGGATTTTTAAGAATGACCTTCCAAGATTCATCATGATACTCTTTGGTCTTAAACCACCTTTCTCCTAGCCTTGGAAGTTCTGTTGCTTCAGCTATGAAGGACTCGGTAACTGCAAATTTGATGTCACCTATTTCCACTTCCATTCCATCAAATGACTTGGCAAAAGATTTAGTGATTTCCTTATGGTAACCGTTGAATTTTTCGATAAAACACAACCAACCAGCCTTCTGTAACATTCCCTTCAGCTGTGGATAACCTTCGATGTATATAACCCCTACGGGTTCTGTTCTAACAATAAGCTCCATAACCTCTGTTCTCGACTACCCTTTAAACTTACTCTCACTGTCTGAGAAAAGAAATGACTGCGTATATGGTAATATGAAGACTGCGTATACAAAAGCAAAAATGATTATGGATATGGAAATAGGATTATAGGGTATATGGGAATGGAATGACCATGAACAGAATGACTATGAGTATGAAACAAAACGGCTGTATATACAGAAATTATGGAAATAGAGTAGTTGTATACGCAAAATGGGTGGAAACAAAGTGATTATATGCACAAGGTATATGGAAACATAGTGACTATATTCACAAAGTGGCTACATAAATATGAGGGAAAAATTTAAGAGTTGACATTTAATAAGTAAACAATCAGGGTTTGAAGAGTCGTATATAGATAGGTCATGTCGTTAATCTAACCATTAACTGGTGTAGCTGTAGAAGTCCTGTGAAGTACGAGTTATGGAGTTAGAAACGAAGATCAGTTATGAAGGAATCATTGGACCATTTGGCATTGAAGATAGAAGATATGGTGGAGACATCGTGGCAGTCAAATCACATAATGATTAATCAAGGAGACATTTGATCATACATGTTATACAAGCTTATGTTTTTGAATTGATTTTTGAAATAAGTTTTTGTTTTTACCTTTGGAACCTTACCTTCCGCTTGCTAATATTTTGATGTTTGCTCCATAGGTGCTTTAGGCATGATTGGTCTTCAAAATTGATTTTTTTTCCTTCAATTACCTCCATACAAGATTTTATTATGAACTGAACTCTTGTGCTTGGACTGATAAACAAACTGTTGCTGCAGAATCAAATTAGCTGCAGAACATGATCAGCTACGGAACAAAATCAGCTGCAGAACATGGAAACAGTTGCAGAATGTAAAGAAGAGAGTAAAATATGTCTTATGAATGGATGAAATGGAAATGGTTGTGTAAGTGAAAATAAGTCAAGATGATAAATGAAAATGGAGATGAAAGAAATGCTGGAAAAGGAAAATTTTATTAGTGAAATATGGCAATGGAATGAAGTGAAATTGTAAAAGTAAAATAAAGCGAAATGAAATGAGACAATGAATTTTGCAGAATACTGAATGACTGTGGCTTTTTGCGACCACTTTTTTTTTTTTTTTTTTTTTAGAAAAGGAAATGGAAAATATAGGGTGTCAGAAGATTTCGATTTTCACCTTGTATTTTCTGTATAAGCATGCCAATCAGTGATTGGTTTTCAACCTTATACAATTTTTTTTTTTAGATAGGAAAAACAAAGATTAAGTTGGTGGAGAAGAAGGATTTTTCTTCACTAACTTCATTTCAGAATTGTTCTGGAAGATCTTGATGAATTCCTCCTTTGAGATTGGTTTTTGATAAATTTTCAATCTATGACCATTCACAAGAAGAGGAGTTTGAATTTCATCTATTGTTCTGATCCTCACTGCTCCATTGCTAGATATTTTTTTAATCTCATATGGCCCAAGCCAATGAGTTTGAAACTTCCCTTGAAAATTTTTAAACTTTGAATCAAATAACAGTGCCCAATCTCCCTCTTGAAACCTATTTTCCTTGATGTATTTGTCATGCCATTTAGCCCTCTGTTGTTGGACTAGACCAGTCCTTTGAACAACCTCTTGTCTGATTTCATCAAGTTCATTCAATTGCTCCAGTCTATGCTTTTTGGCTTCTAATAAATCCATCCCCAACTGGACTGCCATCTTGAAAGTTTTGACTTGGAACTCTATAGGAAACAAGACTTGTTTCCCACAAACAAGTTCATAGGGTGTATGTCCCATTGTGTTCCTCCATGTAGTTCTATAGGCCCATAAGGCTTCAGGAAGCCTTTCTGCCCAATCTCTTTTATGTAGATGCACAATCTTGGTGAGGATTCTTTCAATCACTTTATTTGTAGACTCCACTTGACCATTTGCTTGTGGATGATAGGGAGTAGATTTCCTATGATTGATCTTGTACTCCTCCATAAGCCTTTCCATCATGTTAGATGTGAATTGAGATCCTTGATCTGTCACAATTTCTCTTGGAACACCAAAACGAGTGAAGATGTCCTCAAAAAGAAAATTAACTACAGATTATTTGTTAGTGTTATCACTCAGATTTTCCTAGAAGTTGTTGGGAAGAGGAAGGGGTCCGAGGTAACCACAAACCAACTTTTAAGTACAAATTCTAGCCAATTTGTACTCAGAGAGGGCTCTCTCTTTATGATTTAGCTTGGTTTTTAAAAGATATTAGGCTAGTTGTGAAGTTTAGGGGGTTTTGTTTGAGTTTGGGTGGTGAGATTCAATAGCAAAGGGGTAAGACTGAGTAGCTTAGTCCATTGGGCTGATGGAGTCAAAGAAAATGGCTTAACTAGACTTGGTTTCTTCACAAAGGATGGTTTAACAGAGCAAGGTAGTCAAACAGGGAACAATTAGAGACTGAAAGATGGAATGGGCTTAAAGGGTTAAAGGGCAACTAAGAATCCTTTAACATACTTTAAAAGAGCAGAATATGACTAACCATCAGTAAAGAGCAATTAAGAATTCTTTACTAAATGATTAAGATGAATAAACTAGGAAACATGAGCAATCAAGAATTCACTGTTTATACTAGTTCAGAAGAAAACATGGAGAATAATAACGATTGAAAACAGAGTGCAATTAAGCAAATTCTGAGTTATTCTTTTTTCGTTTATCATTCAGATGTGAAACATAGATGATATTTTAAACAAAGAAAACTTTAAAACACAAGGTATGGATGAACTTATTGATTTGGTGTTTGATTCAAGAATTCTGAGAAAAGTCCTTAGCTCCAATTCTTCATCTAGCAAGCCACAAAGTTGGTCCAACCAACACTTTATTCCAAAATAGTCAATGTTACAGCAATGTCTAAGAATCCATCCTCAATACTCCAATTGAGGGGGTATTTATACAAAAAATCTTTACAAAAATATCTCATAACAGAGTGAGATATATTCTAGTGATGACTAATTATTTTTATAGAAAAATAGAGACACTTAGTCTCGAAGATAGGAGAAAGGTGAACTAATATTGTGCTTTCATTTTCTCGCTGAATGTGCTGGAGGCAGGCCCTTTTATTTGGCTTGCTGTTGTCCTCTTTAGTAACTCTGTGCTGGCTGCCTTGTTTTGACCAATACTTTTCACCTGTTCTGATACACTTCAACCTGTTTGACCCCTCTTCATCTTTGTTCATCTTGCTATGGTAAAAGCCCAAAATTTACATTTTACCAAAAGTAAATTTACAAAATTTTCAATATGTCTTCCCACCATTTTTGCTCTGGCAATCTATGTTTCTGAAGTTTCCTCAGAGTCTCATCAGTTTCTGTATATCTGAAAAAATTAGGCTGGAGTTGAAACAAGTGCTTTACCTCATGTTCAATATAGAATAAGTTCTCCAAGCTATCATAGAGAACTCGGCCTGTGGGAAGTGTTTTTATTCCTGATGCACTTGTTGATGAACTAGCTTGATCTCCAGCATACTTATTCAATTTATCTACATAATCAATGTGCTTCATTAACCTATCATTGATGACCAAAGGACTTGGTAGCCCTCTATTCTGCAAAACTACGAATTTCTCCATAAAAGAATTGATTTCCACTTGCATATCTTGACATCTTCTCTCTAGATTCTGCATCAAAGTTCTTATAGTTAGCACTCTTTTGATTTCCAAAATAGTGTCTGTCCTGTTTGGGATGCCAAGTGCTTCCAGTTGTTCCTTAGTTATATTATTTAAAAGATGTATAAGCCTGTTGGCTTGTTCAGGCATCTGTCCTAACAAAGCTCTGGTCCTTTGAATTTCTTCATGCGCTGCTTTCACTAAATCAATCTGTTCATAAATCACTTGGATAGATGCCCACACATCATTTATAGATTGAATGATGTTGGTCCAAAGGATTTTCTTGATCTCTGCCAGGGGCTTGTCAAAAGTGAGCTCTTGTTCTAATGTTTTAACTTTCCTTTCTAAGGCTTTAATCTCCTTGGTTTTCTATGCAACATTTATTTTTGAGGCATCATACTTCTTTTCAATATTAGCCAATTGTTCTTTTGCTTGTTTTAATTCTGTAACTTGTAATTTCAGTTCTTCCATGGCCTTTATCAATTCTTTAGTGCTCATATTAGTACTGCTACCTAATGTTGTTCCCGCTGTTGATGTACCTGTAATCACCTCTCTTGTGCCTGTTGGGATGTTCGGAGCCAATGCTGTTCCAAGTGCAAAAGGGACTGCTGTTGAGACTATGGGAATTACTTTAGGAGGTTGAGAGGTCGACTCTACCTGCCTATCCTTCAGTGCCTTCTCTAATGCTTTCTCTGTGTCATTCAATCTGTAATTAAGTTTCAGGAGCAGATCCATCATATCTTCTTTTGATTTCTGTTGTATAACTTCTGCTATCTGAGGATGCCTTGAAGGAGGTAGCTTCAGCTGTTTCCTCAGGGCAGTAATGTCCTCTTCTTTCTTCTTGATCAGAGCCTGTATGCCTTTAACATCTTTGGGATCATGTCCCAATCCAATGATGATCTCTTCTAATGATTTAATTCTGTTATCCTTAGCTAGGGAGGAGGCTATTTCCAAGTGAAGTTGAGTAGTTGTATTATCCAAGGAATTTTGTAGCTTGTGGGCCATCATTGCTTTGTCATCCAGTGTGGAATAGACCATTTCCCTAGTTTTCTTGTGAAGTTCAATCTGGTCCATAGGATGAATATCTTTGGCTAAGGCCTCCAAATTTGTTCTGATGTAATCTGCTTCTGATTGAGGTTGTTGCACCTTTGGCTTAAAATAACTCGTTAACATTTTGCCTTATTTAATATCATAAGCTGACATCAATCTCTGCTGGTTTGAGGGGGCCATCTTCAGATATTGATTATAAATTTGAAGCCTTACTGGATCATTCCTGGCTTTTATCTTTGTAAATGTCTTCTTAATGTCTGAGGCCTGTTTGCTTTGTGGCCTGGTGGAAGATACTTCTACACCGTGTCGTCTTTCTAGCTCCTGCCTTTGTGAGCTAGGTGAGGTTCCTCCCAAAGTGGGAGTTTGCTGGCTAGTTGCTCTTTCAGCTCTTAGACTTTTGTGGTTTCTTCAATGATTTCCTCTTCTGAAAGAGGATTCAGCCTTTGTCTCTTTATTTCGGGTTGTTCTGTAGGTCCACTGATGGGTGTGGTGGTTTCTCTGTCCCTCTTTTTCTTTCTATCCTCATTCAGAGGAGTTTGCAATGCTGGAATTTCTGCTGCTTTAGTTTGGGCTGAAGGAATCTGTACATGACTCTGTACTTTGGTATTTCCAGGCTAATCAGTCATTGTAGGCTGCTCTGTGATCTCTACTTCTTTACCTTTGGAAGTTCCTGTAATTGGTATGTTGGTTTTTTGTGCAGTCTGTTGAGAAGTTCCGGCAGAAGATGTACTAATTTCTGATTGTTGAGGCAACTTGAATGATACCTGTCCAAAAGAGTCCAGGTCAAGGGCTTTCTCAAGATCTTTCATAGAAATTTCCATATTTTCCTGCTCACTAATATCTTCTATTAGGGTCCCTTCTACCCATTCATCCTGATTTGCAAACTATTCAATTTCTGGGATCCTATGATGTATATAAACTGATAGCCTGTTTTTTGTCCTTCTGTCACATATAAAACTAGCTGGGTCATATGGAACCCACTAAAAACTTTTCTTCAATCTAAGGTGGTCTTCTAAAATCTTTTCAACTTTTTGCTATGCATCCCTAGAATTGATGACAAAAGGGCCTAACTGGTTTTTGATTCTTAGCCGAGCCTTTTTCTTTGTGCTACAAAAATGGACTAAGTCTGCATTTATAAGCTGTCTAAAATATTCTAGTGCAAATAATCTCATGGGCACATATTTAGGTAACTTGAAAGGGCAAAGTTCACACCCATACATTCTGATTTCTGTGTGATTTTCATATAGGTACCAGTCACCTATCCTGTACTGTTTAGAGAGCTGCAAAATCTTCTTCATGTCACCAGTGATCCTAGGAGGGGAAACTCCTATCAATAAAGTGGTTGCTGGATGTACAAACCAGTCAATGAACTCATTATAAGTATAAGGTGACTCACTGGTATTATGAAGGATGAAACTCCAAAAAATCACAAACCTTCTATTTCCTTTTGAGTCCAATTTCCTGATGGGGAAAGAAAAGCTGTCTAGCTGATGATACAACAAAAGATGGTATATAAAAGATGTATATTTGAAGACTCCTTCCCTCTCCAAATTTATGAATTGATCATGGATTTTGTTGGCAATGAAAGTGGCATAGTTATATCTGACAGCAGGGGGCTGTCCTGGAGTAAAGATTGATAGTAAAACTAAGGTGATGTCATCAACATATTCACTGGAATTGAATCCCATGATCAGGGATATCATTTCAACAATGAGTCTGCCAGTGTCAGTGAAAAAAGTCTGCAGATAAGGAGGTGGGCCTTTAGGCTGGTGCTCTGGTAGCATGAAGGTCTGAGTAATATGGCTTATCTCTGATGTGGGCAATTGAGATGCTTTTTCAAGTAGATACCCCATGGTAAGAGGAGCAAGGGGCTGAGTGGAGTGAAACTGTATCATTTCATTAATGGACTTAGCAGTTATGGGAAAAAGGACAGATTGGGATGGGGACATAACTGCTCTATGGACAGGGTCATAGTTAGCACAACATTGATGAATGATGTTTAGGAAAACATGGACTGAGGGGAGGAAATACATGGGAAGATTAGATTTCCACAGTCCAAAAATGTCAGAATTGTTTAGATAGCTATCCCTGATTTGGCAGAAGGCCTGAAGATGGTTCCTATCACCAGATAAATCCTTTATTTGAAAATCTTTGTCGGCCAGGGGTAGATAATCTAAGTCTCTATGGGGTGCATTCATGGGCGCGACATTCAGGGCTATGGGAATTTCCATGTTTGGTTCTTGTGTATTCAAACTGGAATTGGGGTTTTCTGTGGAAAAAATGGACTAAACAACAGTTTTGGGGTCTTTTATGGTAATTACAAACTGTCTTTAACTTGAATTTTGGCTTTTGCTGGTAGAATTCTTAGTGGAAAACTAAAATTGCAGGGTTGCAGGGCAAAATGGATAAATACCTGGATTAAGTAGGTAAACTGTGTACTCGCAGGTTGAATGACGGACTGCAGAGCACGATGCTGGAGTTTCTTGGCTGGGTGGTGGGCTGAATGCTCGAACAGTCAACTGAACGTTAGTTTGCATGGAGCACAGTTTGCAGAGGACATAGAAAAGTTTAAGGGCAAATGTTCGCCCTTTGGCGAAATTAAGGGGTTTTAAATTTTTAGTGGGCGAATATTTTGTATCACAACACATTTTTACAAATCACCTCAAATAGCCCACCTTATTTTAAGGGAGAGGGTAAAAAAGGTAAATTTAGCCCTTGAAACTAGGAGTTACAACCTTCCATTCCCCCATTTTCAAGAATAGGTTTTATTTAAGTGAATCCATTCACCCATTTTCAAGAATAGGTTTTATTTAAGTGAATCCTATGGGCCAAATACCATATTTATAAAAGAGGTATGGTAAATTAATAAAAATATAAATAAATGAGAGGTAGGGTAAATAAATAAAACATTTTTTATAGTTACTCCATAAGTCACCTTATATACATGCAAGGGTGTAAACAAATAAAAATATAAGTAAAGTGGAGGTATGGTAAATAAATAAAATGCCTTTTTATACTTACTCAAAAGGTATGGTAAATAAATAAAAATATAAATAAACTAGACGTATGGTAAATAAATAAAACCTCTTTTTATATTTAGTCCATAACCCTCGTTCTATTTATGAAGGCTCAAGAAAGAGGTTTTATTTAAGTGAATCCTATGGGCCAAATACCATATTTGTAAAAGAGGTATGGTAAATTAAAAAAAATATAAATAAACTAGAGGTATGGTAAACAAATAAAACATTTTTTTATATTTACTCCATAAGTCACCTTATATTTACGAACACTCAAAAAATGCGTTATATTTAGGTGAAACCTATGGGCAAAATACTATGGGACAAATAACATTTTTTTATATTTACTCCATAAGTCACCTTATATTTACGAACACTCAAAAAATGCGTTATATTTAGGTGAAACCTATGGGCAAAATACTATGGGACAAATACCATGGACCAGATTGTTATTAATACCATGCAAAAAAACATTATTAACCCTAATATTAGTATTAATAAAAATAAAAATGGCACATGGTATTGACCCATGGTATTCACCAAAATGGCACATGGTATTGACCCATGGTATTCACCTGGAATGTAGCCTATTTAAATGGGAGAATTAAACCAACATAGATCCATCTTTACTCTGGATCTACTAACCCCCAAGAGGTATTAAATATCGTGATATGCAAACTAGCATAGAGTGAAAAAATATTTGATGCCTCTCGGGGCTTGTGGATCAAGAGTAAAAATGGATGTTGTAATTTAATGTATGTTAAACATTTTAGCTTGGTTAAAATAAAAAATAAAATAAAATTCAACTATTAATTTTATTAATTTTTATAAATTACTAATAGTAATTTTTAAGCTCCAGGTTTATGATAACCCATGGTATTGACCCATGGTAATACCATGGTATTCATGTGAGCATAGACTATTTAAAGGGGAAATTCTATCATCTTAGATCCATCTTAATTCTGGGTCTACCAAGTGCTCAGAGGGATAAATAGATTTCATCCCCCTAAGAGTGGTAGATGTGGAGTTAAGATGGATATAGGTTGGTTTTTATGATAATGAAGATATTAAATAGACTTAGGAAATTATATTGTAAAAACATCTTAAGGTGAATGGTTAAAGCATAGACATTGGACAAGTATATTTGTATACTTCTGTTTTAAACTGAAACAAGTCCAGGGCTAAAAGGAATGGATTGATTGCACTAGTCATCCTTATATAAGTTTCCAACATATGCTAGAGTAAACAGATTGTAATTTGGGTAATTTTTGTAACTGCAAACAGGAACATACTTGTGTATTGGCAGGGTGGTTACGAGGTCCCTAGAAGTGATGAATTTCAATTTTTCTTGGTTTTATATATAGTATTAGGTTTTTTCTCATGCTTTCTGTGAATGACACGGGTGAATTTTATCCTACACCCACTAGGTTATCGATATATAATTTCAGTAATTTTGATTTCAAAAGATATTTTAAAGAAATGCAATGATTTCATTTGTGTATTCAATAAACATAATATTCTAATGGAATTCTGCATTTGTGGTTTACCTATATAGATTCCATGGAGAAGTGTTAGTGGTGTGACATCAATTGTCCTCAAGCAGAGGCTTTAGTTTTACTCTTTTTGGAAGCAAATACTTTCTTCCAACATTTTTGAGTTCCATGAAAAATTTGAAAGTCCTAATAGTATTCAATTATGGGTTCGAGAGAGACATAGTATTCAATTATGGGTTAAAGAGATTTGCACTGAATGATCTATCGGCCTTATCTTCACTTAGTTTAAGACTATTCACTTGGAGAGCCTGCATGTGCCCCCACTTCAAGAGCATAGTAAAGTCATGTAGAACTTAGAGAAGCTATTTTTAAGCTTTTAGTGAAGAATGGAAAAATGTCTGGGTTCAATAACAACCAGTTGAGCATTAAGCTTCCAATAATGCTAGATTTTAACCTGGAGCAATTTTGTGATTTGGAGGATATGCCCCCTCGTATTTGTGACACATCTTCAGTTGTGAATTGGACTATTACTAACTATCATTTCCTTCGAAAGTTACCTGATGACTTGGGGAACCTCAACTCTTTAAGAATTTTAGGGAAGGAAAGAAAGTACATTATGCTAAGTTCTCTTATGCTTTTCAAGTTTTTCTTGGATATCTACAACGTTTCAGGTAGGAAAGTACACTCTGTTAATGAAAATTTGTCTTGATAGAAAGGCCCAATTTCAAATTCTAATGCTTTAAAAAAACATTGTATAATTGTAATGTTTCTAAAAGGAAAGCATATTTTTTCAATTTAAGTATCATGATCCCATATTCCAACTTATTTTTCAGTAACCCATTAGGCTTTCTAGCTTTGAATAAATCCATGTCTTTTGATAAGATCCTCTTCAAAATTAGAACGCAGTTTCATTTTGGCAATAACCACATACAATGTATTGATTTTTTTATTGAGAAAATAGAGGTTGTGAAACAAGCTTGTGCCATACAAGGACTTGATTCATTGATTATGTATCAATTATGGCTCTTGATGTAACAATGTCTTGATTTTGTTGCTTGAAAATAGAGGTTACACTTTACTATTTCACAAAATTTCTTACAATCTTTCCATAAGTATTGATTTGTAATCTCAGTTACTGAGGGATGACAGTAATGACAAAGGTAATATTCCATGGTTTGAAGTTACCCTCTTACTAAATATTTAAATATATCACCACAATTTAACTGTTAGTTAAAGGAATTGTATTTGATTTGTAAACAATTCATTGCTTGATTTATAGATTTTGATTTTTTCCCTTTTTTATTTTTTTCTCAGATTTGGTATGAGATATCTTCCAATATTTGGGTTCCCTAGTTTCCCCACCATAGCTATGAGGTTCAGATGCTATCATTAAATATTCTCAGAACGTTACAACTTTTATAGTAAGTGTACTTTGAAACATTGTTGTTGCTTTTCCATGGTGTTAATGCAAATAAGCACTACAACTAGTGCCATTATTTAGATTAAGTGCCGAAATCTAGGTGGTCTTGTAATGATGGAGTGATTGTTTTCTAGCTACTAAGGCCATATGCATTTTTATCTCTTATGTTGTCCTGAGATATTCAAATTCAGAATAAGAATTGAGGTCTCGTTTCCACTGTAGATTACAGTCAGTTTCTTGAACATAATATATAGTAGATTATATTTTACTAATCAACTGTGGATGTGATCCATCACAGGAAAGGAAATTCAAAGTGAATTTGATTTCACATTGATTTGTCAAAACATCCACATAGGAAAGGAGATTCAAAGTGACACTGATTTCACACTGATTTGTCAAAATGGAGGCAAGAGAAAAGGAAACTTTGTATTCAACAATGCTCTTAATTTCATATGTACATGCACAGACATATTAGTAGAAAATATTGAAGGGTTTCCTAAGTAATATTTTCCATTCCACTACATTCTTTACAGCTTGTAAATGAATAACTCGGAACAATTCATTACACTACTTGTTATTCTTTATTAATCAGTGGTTAAGATTTTGATATTGAACTGGCTAAGATTTTTCTTCCTTCTGTGAAATTGTGTGTTATATAATGCTTCTTTTCCATTCACTATGTATAGCATATAAAGTGTGTTTAATGGAGTAGGAAGATTGGAAAGTCTTGTGATCCTTGAACTATGTTACAAGGAAGAAACCCAACGGGGCAGGGTAGGTGCATCCCCACAAAGGGGTCACAAATACCAAAGTTGGTATTGGCTAGTGCCTTGAGCTAGAAAATTTCCTTTACCCTTGTATTAAGAGTGAATTTGGAGAAGATTCTAATATTATCTTTATAAGAGTTATATTAGTTAAGATTGATGAATAAAATTCATGAGACATGAGCTAGGATGTCCTTGCAAGGTGGCTGTTGATTATTGGAAGATATGATGGCCATTATTTCAGGCTAGGTGGTTGCACTCCCTTGATCGTGAGCACGATTGTGATCAAGATGGAAGACTTCATAGTCTGGATTGATTGTTTAGCAATGATAATTAGTGGGATCATTCACAAAAGCTTCTATTTCACTAATCCTTTTTATAGAGTTGTCAGATTCAATTTCCAAAGGTTTTAATTACACTATAGAGTTGAGTTCTGAGAGAGTTGTGATTCACAGTGTTAAGTATAGCAGTTATGACACTTGAATGAAGACAAGCATAGTAGATTTATCAGACTCTGTTATAAGCTTACCTGCATATTATAAGGGACTTGGTTGGATTTTTTATAATTTTATAAACAAGTTCCATTTTGTGGAAATGTGAAAAAAACAGTGATATTGCCACCATGTGGCTCTTGTCATATATGGTTTTATACTTCTTCAAAAAATTCTCTAAGAGTTCACAATGCTAAGATTCACTAGGACCTTACAAAGTTTTATTATTTAGTGAAAGACTCACCAAGATCTTACAAGATTTTATAATTGAGTAAAATATTCGCCATGCCTGGTGAGAGATTCGCCAAAAAATTATATATACATATTATATTATTGATAAAATCGCCTTCCATTTTTCCTATATACCATGGAGATTCGCCCATTTATTATACGTATAAATTTAGGGGGGGTTCTTAAAATTTTCCCTGGCAGAGGATAATGGTGAAAATGACGTTTTATCATTTATTTAACGAAATTCGGTTTGGCGGGACTTTTTGGCATTTATTAAGCGGATGATGTCAGCATGATGGACGTGTTGTCATTACATGGAGCGTGGTAAGCGGTTTTCTCGCACCGCTTTTGGAGTCGGGCGGTTTTGAACGGAGGGCGAGCGAGCATATGGAGTGGACGACGCGTGGCTTTGGTACGGGCGGAAAACTGCCGGGCGATCGCGGGTTAAAGTGAGGTGGGAAGGGTGGTCGCAATATCGCCGTCGACCGTCGAATGGGAATGATTTGATCGAACGGTGGATAGATGTGGGACATGGTGGGGAGTTATGCAGCGGGGTGCAATATAATTATATCGGGTGGATTGCGATTGGATAGATAGGTTATTAATTAACTGGGGGTTAATTAATCCATTTAGTGTGGTGGGGAAAAGTTATTAACAAACTTCAGATAAGTTTGTTAATCCCTGTTTATACTATGACTATGGTCATAGTTCAATCGGGGCAGGAATACATAAAATATCGGGGTTTTTAATATATTTACATAGCACGGGAATAGGTAAATGTTTATCCGGGAGTTATATAATAGATGTTAAAAGTTAATATGAAAACAAAGTGATAATAAGAGCTAAGCAAATGTTTACGATTTACATTAAAACTTAGGCTAAAGTGGGAAAAAAGGGGTTTTAGGTGACATTATGCATTTCTAAGTAAAATAGTCTTTTTTACTTAGGCAAACTTTATGAAATGACATGAATGATGGATGGATGATTTTGAGTACTTAGGCTTTTAGATCATTGGTTCGAGGGTCCAGTACCTCCAGAAGTCAGAGAAATGCTCTGAGCCCCTTTGATTTTCAAAGTCCTTAATACTTTTAGGGGGAATTAGTGAAATCTTTAGGCAAAATGTGAATGGAAATTAGTTGTTTATCCTTGCCTTGCTTGAATTGCATCAAGTGTAATGTATGCCTTGCACTGGTGAGGAAAGTAAAGATCAACACATTTAGAAGCATTTTTCATCACGAGTATCATTCTGCAACATCATCTACCTACCCTATATACTTTAGCCTGACATTTCTTCTTCTTTATTAGGGTGCACTTAGACTGGCAAACCCTTATCACACTTTTTCTTTTACATATAACAATCTATATAAATCTACACTTATTACATCCAAGGGCTCAGATTACACTGTTGAGCTCCTTTTATTCACTCTACCTATCTGCTTATCTGCCAAGATTACACTGTTTGGTCAGATATTTATTCTCTATTTCTACAACATGAAATTGAAAAATGAATGAGCCAAGTTTAAATAGTTTGACTCTTCATGAATTGTGGCATAAGTGACAAGCTGCACACAATTGCTTATTACAGAAAATGAAAAAGTAGTGGCATTTAGACTTGCACACTTTCCTGGTCTATTTTGTTTGGGGTTCATTTCTTCTCATTTTTTGACCATTTTATTCTTTTTACCCTTTGATTTTCTTTTAGGGTATACCCTCTTTACATTTTTTAAATTTTTTGATTTTTTGACAGTATGGAAAACCTTTGCAACAAGAAAAGGTATGAACACATTACAGAGCTTATCAAGTCAATCATGAAATATGACACCGATTGGTATAGGATCATAACACTGGCTCCACTTGGGGATGGCTTTTCTTGGTGGAAAGTCAAGAAAAGTAAGTCAGATGGCCTTCTGAATGACTTTGACTGTGCTCTAAAATCTCCTTCTGTTGGTTGCTTTATTGTATGTATGACAGTAATCCTTCTGAAGCTTAGGGCCTTCTCTCTGGGCTTCAACTCTAGCAAGTTACTATCCAATCCAAACTGTGACATTACCAAGGATATAGTATTTACATGTTAAAATCATAACACATTAAAAAGTGGGATCATAGTAATGCTTCAGCATCCGACCATTAACTGGTCCTGTTAGCTCTGCTACAATTTGCAGTATTTGATGGATGAATTCAGGTCAGGCAAGGTTGGTTTTGGTTGCAAAGGGTTTGCAGCAGTTTGTTTTAACTCTCCCTTTCATTTGCCTTTTGCTCTTTTAACACCTTATTCCTTTGTTTCCTCCTTCCCCTTTATCCTTGTTATTCCCCTTGTAAACCTCGCCTAAACCCCTATTTACTTAGCTCCCAGGCTTCTTTGTATTCAAAACGTAATACACCCCGTTACCCTTTATTAAAAGCCCGAAACCCTCACAAGCCTTTTAAAACTCTGTATAAACCTTATATCGTTTAACCCCGTGCGCATATATAATAAAATTATAAAGCCCTGGGCCCGCGGCTTTACATGTCGCATCAACCCCAGACATGTGCGCTTAATGCTGACCGCCTGATCCTCCGCCCATTGATCTAACGCCTTTCGCAAACCCTCGCCCCATTAGCTGTGCGACCGTTAGGCAGCGGGAAAGGCGGTTTCCCGTCGGACTTGTTTGCCACGCGGCGTAATATTATTGTATCGCTTCCGCTTGTACAAAAACTGCCGAGCCCGGGTAAGCAGTGTGGGGAAACCGCTTACCGCCACCGTACCCTTTCACCGCTGATTAATGTGCTCGCATCTCTGTTGCCCGTGAACCATCGGATCTCCCCGATTATGATCCGACGACCCTCATTTAACCCGATCGCCCGTCTCCCGATACCATCCATAAAATAATCCCATCCGTCCATGTGTAAAATTCGATGTTCCGCGATGCTCCGCTCCCGTATACTCCTGGTAAGCCATTCCAAACAAATCTTGGCCGTCCTTTTTGCCATCCGATGGCCAGTGTTTCCCCTTGTCCCTTCGTCCCTTCTTAATGTATATTACTATGTTTTTGGTCAATTTTGGGCGCGCGAAGGAGCAAAAGATGACCCAGTTTTTAGTGAATTTAATTCTTCACCCACCTACATTCAACACAGCACGGCCAAGGACGAGGAGAATGATCCTCGAGTAGTTCAATGATAGCAACAATTATTGAAAATTATAAAGATAATATTTCACCAGTTCAAGCAGTACACCAAAGTACCAGAGATTGTTAAATTTGTTAATTGAAACAGTCAGAATGTATCAGAAGCCCATAATAGTTTTTAAATGCTGTTGGTGATCAATTAAGACACCTCCATGCATAACCTAACAGAGATATTTTGTAAACAAACTCTATATATACTCAGAAAAACAATGTAATGAGATTGATGAGTGTTAGATGAATGTCATTCTGTTGCAAGCTTCAACTTCTGGAGACTGTAACTACTTTGTAACCTGCAGCTTCTGGTCTTCATCTCCAATTAATATAAGCTTCTTTTGCTCTCAATTCCTCATTTTTCACTTCTTCTATGTTCCAGGCTATACCTGTCATGCATTATTTCATGTGCTGTTGATTTTTAGCAGTGGAGGGGCTGTCATCCCACCTCTGTGTTAGAATTTAGCATGTATCATTGAATTTTCTTGCAAGTTTCTGTTGTTTAAATACTAGAGAGCTATCATCTTGTCTATGTATTAGATAATAGATTTACAGACCTCCTAACTGGTTGCAGCTGGCCATCACAAAGTCCTGTGTATCTGCTGGTGTAGTCGGTCTTCTCCATCATCACATTTTGTTTAAACTGTGAGTAATTGGTGGTTAAAAGCCTTGTAGTTTGGGGGTGTTCACCCATGTCTGGGGTCAATCATAGTAGGAGTGGTTATCTGGCTTGAA
The DNA here is from genome assembly GCA_031772625.1 of Pinus tabuliformis. NCBI lineage: Eukaryota > Viridiplantae > Streptophyta > Pinopsida > Pinales > Pinaceae > Pinus > Pinus tabuliformis. Next base: position 338,735,870 of record CM062817.1, read on the forward strand.
TATGCAACATTTGTTTCATTCATCCACCATTTATCCAACATTGTTGTTGAGTTTGTAATGTTCCCAAGCATCACTGATATACAACCTAGGTGAGTTTCTTGGGGTGATAACAGGTCCTTCTTTTGTTTCTGTGTCATCCAAGTTTTTGAGATAGTAGGTATTGTTCCCTTGTAAAGCAAGGATAACAAAAGGTCCTTTCCATAGGAAGTCAAACTTCCCATGTTTTCCCTTATCCTCTCTCCTGGAATCCCATCTTAAAACTTTGTCTCCAATGTAGAAGTCCTCTGCCTTGGTTCTTTTATCAAATATTTTCTTAAGTTTCTCTTGTACCACTTGAGATCTCTGATATACTTCCTCTCTGGTCTACTGCAAATGGATGGTTTGATTTATTTTCCTTTGAATGTCATTGGGTTCCACTTGAGCTTCCTGAATTAGTTTCACTATTGGAACTCCTAAGGATGAAGGAAGTAAAACCTCCATGCCATAGACTAATTCATAAGGACTAGTCTCGATGGATTTCTTTGTAGTAAGTCTGTCTGCCCACAGTGCATTGGTAAGTTTCTTGTGCTAATTTTTCTTGTTCTCTTCCAATAATTTCTTAATGATGTTAATTAGGCTTTTATTGGAAGACTCAACTAGACTATTACCTTGAGGGTAATAGGTTGTGGAGTGGCCTAGAGTGATATGGTATTTATTATAGAAACTTATCATTTTCTTGGATTTAAAGGCAGAAACATTATCAGTTATGATCTTCTTAGGACAACCAAATCTAGACAATATGTTGGTTTCTAAGAATCCTATAATCACAGTATCATTAGCTTGTCTAGAGGGAATGGCTTCTATCCATTTGGTGAAATAATCTGTGGCGGTGAGAATCCATTTATGTTGGCCAGAAGATGGAGGATGGATTTCTCCAATAAAGTCTAAGCCCCATTGTTGAAATGGTTTCTCAGTGGAGATTGGTCTCAGGGGTAAAGGGAGTAGTTTTCTCTTGCCCTCAAAAATTTGGCATTTATGGCAAGAAGTGACAAATTTCTTTACATCAGTGAACAAGGTTGGCCAATAAAATCCAGCCCTCAGGATCTTGTCTGCAGTTGCCTTCCAGTAAAGGTGTCCACCACAGTCTCCTGCATGAAATTCTTGGAGAACCTTGTCAGCTTCTTCTTTTACTAAACAATTCAATAGAATACCTTCATGATTTTTCCAAAATAAAGCATTATCTAAAATACAAAATTTTGCAGCTTTCAACTTTAAAATCCTTTTCTTTTTCCTGGATAACCCTGGAGGAGCCTGCAGGTTTAATAATACATAAGTTATATTAGCATACCATGGTGAATCTAAGAAGGCCTGGTTGATTTGTGGAGTCGCCATCTCCTGTTCATTATCCAGTGCATTAATATCTAGGGCCTGACAATTTGTTTCAGTCATGAGTTTAGCCAATCCCTTTACTTTTATAAGCTTTGTAGGTCTAATTTAAATATCATATTCCAATATAGCAGCAATCCATTTACCTCGTTTGCTCTCAATTCCATCTTGAGTTAAGATGTCTTTGACAACAACATTTGGCACATAGGCTATTACATGGGAATACAATATGTAGACTCTAAAGTCTTTAATAGCTTTCACCAGTGCAAAAGCTTGTTTTTCCATGATTTTGTATTTCAGTGGTGCATCCCTGAGTGCTTTACTAAAAAAGGCTATTGGTTTTTCACATCCCTGATCATCCTTTTATAGTAAAACAGCAGCTATGGTGTGTTCTGATGCAAAGGAAAATATTATGAAATCTCTATCAAACTTTGGACTTGTGAGGACCGGTGTTCTAGTCAAAGCCATTTTAATTTCTTCAAAAGCTTTCTTGGCTTCAACTGTCCAACTAATACTAGAATCCTTTTTCAACATATTATTAAGCAATCTAATTAATTCAGCTAAATTAGATATGAATCTTCTCAAAAAATTGATCTTTCCTAGGAAAGTTTGAAGTTCTTTGACATTTCTAGAGTGGGGTATTTGCAGAATAGCTTCTATTCTAGGAGGATGAATCCTGATGCCTTCTTTGGAGATGATATGGCCTAAAAGTTTGCCTTCCTCTAGACCAAACAATGACTTCTTAGGATTTAAGGAAATACCATATTTTCTACATTTCAAGAATACTTGTCTCAAATGATCCAAGTGTTGTTGATCTGATTTAGAAAAAACAGTCATGTCATCTAGATATATAACTAGAAAATCATGAATTTCCTTTGCAAACGCTATGTCCATTGCCCTCTGAAAGGTTGCCCCTGCATTTTTAAGTCCGAATGGCATTTTAACATATTTGAATGTACCCCATGGTGTTGTAAATGCAATCTTTTCCTGGTCATCAGGATGAACCAAAATCTGGTTATAGCCTGAGAACCCATCCAAGAGTGAAATCCTAGAAGCACCTACCACCCTCTGTAAAATGTGATCCATCTTGGGTAAGGGGTAATTGTCCTTCAGAGAAACTTTATTAACATTCCTTAAATCAACACATAATTGGATTTCTCCAGTTTTCTTCCTAGTGGGTACTAAATCAGACACCCACTCTGAAAACCTGATAGGAGCAATTATTCCTACTTCATACATTCATTTGATTTCTTTTTCAATTAAGGGCAGAAGTACAGGATTAATTCTTCTAAGCTTTTGCTTGAATGGTTTTTGGTTTTCCTTCAGAGGTATTGTATGTTGAATTATGGAGGTGTCATAAGATTTCAGGTCTTCATAACTCCAGGCAAAAACATCCTGGAACTCTCTCATTAGCTCAACATATTTGAGTTTTTGGTCAGGGGGCAAAGATTTAGATAATTTCACTATTTTAGGATCATCCTCAGTTCCCAAATTATAGTCCTCAATATCTGCTCTTAAGGGTTCCATCTTGGGTTTCTTAGGAATATCATTGAAATCAAAAAGATCTTCCAAAGGTGTTAATCCCTGAGGCAAATGATTGTCTTTTAAATTGATTACTTCAGATTCTCCTTCAACAATTTCATCAATATCCATCTCTTGAAGTTCCTGCATTTCTTTTTTGGTGAATTTGGTTGGGTGAAGCATTTGAGTTGCACTTTCTACTGAAATGTTTGTTTCTATCTTGTTTGTTTGATCAAATTCATTTACTGTATCTACATCTATGTTAGTGTTACAAAATTCCTCATCTAAAGTCAAAAAATTGTTGATCTGCTTATCACCATCAAACACTTGCCAGTTCTTCAAATTGTCAGGTATAGCTAGCCTATGTCTAATCTCAGCTGTGAACTGATGATTAGGTTCAAATGGTAACTTTTAGGAGCTGGCAAACATTGCCAGACTATGAGCTTGCAAATTATGTCTTCTTGGGATTTTGGCAAGCTTAGTTTCCAAAAATGTGTTGAGAATCTCTATCACTATATCTCTGTAATACTTCAGTTTGGGATCATTTGTTGAATACTGTCCTTTAATCTGTTGAACTATTAACTCAGAATCTCCTAGTACAGACACCCTAATTGCTCCTAATTTCGTAGCCAATTTAAGACCTAGCAACAGAGCTTCATATTCTGCCATATTGTTGGTGCATCTAAAGTTTAATCTGTAGGCATGGCCTTCAGCATGCTCGTTTTCAAGATTGTGCACCCAAACTCCTGCTCCTGCTCCTAATTTGTTAACTGAACCATTAAATTCTAAGTGCCAGAGAATTTCATGTTCATAATTGGTGTCAGGAGTCTCAGGAATCTGTTTAATAGGGAGATTTGTTTCCTTGCTTTCTTCTATTTTCTCTAGGGTGTCTGATGTCTCATTGTTTTCAGAAATTTCATGCATTTGAACACTAGATTTATCATTTGGAATTTCTTTTGGTTCTACTAAAACTTCCGATTCAACTAAAGGATTAATTTTAGCATTGTAGAGAATGAAAGAATCCATATCAGAGTGAACTGAGTAGATAGGGAAATTTTGGGGTTTCTCCTGACTACTTACAACGTATTTCATTAAGGTTTCTCTGTATAGTTTCTTGGGTTGACTGAATACTGAAATAGTAGCATAAGACATGTCTAGTTGTAGAGATCCTTGAAGTTTTGCACCCCAAGACCTAGACAATAACATGCCATATTTCGGTGGAATGTCAGCTACTACTATGTCCATTAAAATGGTTTTGGCAGGATATTGAACTAGTGACACACATAAGTCTTTGATTAATCCTAAACATCTGACCTGACTTGAATCAAAAGAAAAAAGGTCTTTATACGGTCTGGTGATGTCTAGGTCCAATTTCTCCATCACAGATTTAGGCATTAAGTTATGAGAGGCACCAGAATCGAACATGGCATTATGAAGTATTTTATCATGTATATTCAGACTTACATAGAAAGGAGGGATTCCTCCATCTATTGATTTCCCATTCACTTCAGGGCCAAAAATCAATTTAGGCTGGTCATCAAAAACATTTACTGAATCTTCATTAACCGAGATTTTGAGTGACTTGTTAATTTGGCTTCTGTAGACATCATGTTTAGCTAGTTCAGACAGTGGAACAACTATTTTTAATTTGCCTACTTCAACTTCCAGATTAAAAGGCTTTTCAGACTGAGTTCTTGCATTCCGGACAGCTGGATTCTCTTTTTCATCTGTGTTCTCTGTGTTTCTCTCCTTTTCAGGAGTGGGGTTATGGGCTGAAGTTGTTTCCACATCAACTTCTAGAGGTTCTTCCACGTTTCCTTTAGAGGGAATAGAAGTGGAAAGTTGTCTATTATTGGGTTGATTATCGGACACATCTTCAATAATTGGGTTAGATGGGTTAGGGTATGTTCTAGAAAGAATATGTACAAGGATATTATTAGTCTTACCTTTGTTAGGCTGCTTGGTGGCCTTCTATTTATTAGTTTCAGGGACATCTATTCTTCTGCTGCTCAGATTGTATTGTTTATGGACTTCATAAATGGTAGTATCATATCCCTCCCTAAAGTCAAATGATTCACCTGACTGAGTTTGGAATTGTTTCAGAACATAGGCTTCTTGATCGTCTTGGGTCAAGAAAACTTGTTCTCCATTGTTGGGTCCCATCAAATTGATTTGGGTGTCTTCTGTTGTTTCATTAGAAGTGGAGGCTTTAGCATAATTTTCCTGGAAAGAGGGCCTAAGGTTTTGATAAGGGCCAGTCTTCCTAGTATTCTGATTTTGGTTCTTCCTGAAATTTGGATTTCTCCCAGTGTTGCTAGGTTGCCCATCCCAAGGGGATTTCCTTTCGATTATTTCTACTTTATCTCCTAATCTCTCCATACCTTTAATAATAGCATCTAGTTTTTGTTCAAAGGTTGAAGGTTCTTCTTTTAAAGGTATCCTCCTTTTAGCTCTGGCTCTAGCTCGTTTGGATATTAGGTTAGCTTCAATGCTAACAGCTATGCTTTGCATCTCTTCTAAGGTTCGAGGAGCTCTTTCCCTAAGTTGATATGCCATATCTAAATCAAATCCATCAGGGAATTTGATTAATGCCAAATCTGGAGGAGGTCTAAGGTTTTGGGGATAGCATTGTAAACATTATTGAACCTAGTACAGTAATCTTGTACAGTTTCTTGTGTTCCCCTCTTCAAGTTTTCATACTCTGACAAAATATGGAGAGGGTCTTTCTTCTTTTCCCATCTGTTCAAGAATGTCTGATAAAGAGCTTGTAGGTCATTGATACTATTTGCAGGAAGGGCTCTAAACCATGTTCTGACATCTCCAGTTAAACTTTGAACAAATATCCTCATTCTAACATCATCAGCATCAACTTCATATATCTCAAAGTAGTCTGTCATCTTTTTAGTATGTTGTTGTGCAGTGTAAGTACTAGAGCCATCAAAAGGTGTGATCTTACTTTGATAGTCTTGGGGCATAGCCCCTGGGTTGGCAGGTAAATGCAGAGGAGTGTATCTGTTTGCCATGGCTGGAAGGGTAGGTGTGACAGATGGTTGAGCAGGGATAACAATGGGAATGTGAGTTATAGATGGAGGGGTGGAAGGGGTAGCTTGGGGTTGAGATGAACTTGGAGAGGCTGAAGTGATCACATAAAGGTTTGATGTTCCTACAGAAGTAAGTTCAGATTGAATGGAATTCTGCAAATGTCTGTCAAGATGTGAAGTGACAACTTCAAGTTGTAAATTTAAAGGATCATGAACTGTGTGGGCTAACCCAGATTCAGAAAAGGTTACAAATAAAGAGGTATCAAACCACTCATCAAAAGGTTCTTCCTCAAGGTAAATCCACTTCACTAGACAGGATCTTGATCTGTATAAAGGTCGTGAACTAGAAGAAATCTCTTGGATTTCTTGTCTCCTTAGAATCCTAGGGATCAAATTAGAGTTTTCGAACACAGGGGGTGGATTTGGATCAGGGTTAGCTCTGGTGTAATGAGTCCTTTCTGAAGCCAGGTTTCTAGGTGTATTTTTGGGTTTTTTCTCTAAATGGGTTGGGTAAAACAACTTCTTACAGTTTATTTAAAAAGCTTTAGATATGGGATTTGAACTTTCTTAAAGACTTATTTGATAAAAGGATCTGATTAGGAATTTGAAACCATATGTTCAATCCATAAACTAGATCCAGAGATAGACTGAAGCAACGTTCATTTACTTCTACAATTGCAAAGAAAGAGCATTTCAAAGGCTACCTGGCTAACTTCAAGCTCCGTCTGTAGTTTATAAAGTAAACAATAGTAACAAACAAAATGTTCAGATCCCCAGTGGAGTTGCCACTATGTTATCACTCAGATTTTCCTAGAAGTTGTTGGGAAGAGGAAAGGGGTCCGAGGTAACCACAAACCAACTTTTAAGTACAGATTCTAGCCAATCTGTACTCAGAGAGGGCTCTCTCTTTATGATTTAGCTTGGTTTTTAAAAGATATTAGGCTAGTTGTGAAGTTTAGGGGTTTTGTTTGAGTTTGGGTGGTGAGATTCAATAGCAAAGGGGTAAGACTGAGTAGCTTAGTCCATTGGGCTGATGGAGTCAAAGAAAATGGCTTAACTGGACTTGGTTTCTTCACAAAGGATGGTTTAACAGAGCAAGGTAGTCAAACAGGGAACAATTAGAGACTGAAAGATGGAATGGGCTTAAAGGGTTAAAGGGCAACTAAGAATTCTTTAACATACTTTAAAAGAGCAAAATATGGCTAACCATCAGTAAAGAGCAATAATGAATTCTTTACTAAATGATTAAGATGAATAAACTAGGAAACAGGAGCAATCAAGAATTCACTGTTTATACTAGTTCAGAAGAAAACATTGAGAATAATAACGATTGAAAACAGAGTGCAATTAAGCAAATTCTGAGTTATTCTTTTTCGTTTATCATTCAGATGTGAAACATAGATGATATTTTAAACAAAGAAAACTTTAAAACACAAGGTATAGATGAACTTATTGATCCAGTGTTTGATTCAGGAATTCTAAGAAAAGTCCTTAGCTCCAATTCTTCATCCAGCAAGCCACAAAGTTGGTCCAACCAACACTTTATTCCAAAATAGTCAATGTTAAAACAATGTCTAAGAATCCACCCTCAATACTCCTGTTAGTGTCAGTATCTTCATCCCTCCGTCAGAGATCAAATCCTCTTGTTGCATTTCATATTAGGTGTCCCGCCCAGTCATTTTCATTCCATTAGGCACATGGATCATCTGACGGTAGTGGCTTTCCTACAGTTTCCCTCATGTCATTTACCTTCTGGCTCATGTTTTTTCATTAAAAAAACATATACAGTCTTCTTTTTATCTTAAGATTGCAAAGGTTGTCTTTAGGGTTTCATTGTCAATTAGGTCTAGGGTTTCATTAGGGTTTCATAAAAAAATGTTTCAAAGTGTCCAATAATTACTAGTAGGCCATGAGGAGGTTTCAATATCAATAAATTTCATCGCCAAGTGTTCGAAAATGTGTTTTTCCTCAAAAGTTTCAATATCAATAAATTTCATCGCCAAGTGTTCGAAAATGTGTTTTTCCTCAAAACTCTGTTTTGAGGAAAAAACAAAATATTTAGCTTTTGTTGTACAAAAATCATGAAATTTTGTTTTCTTCATTGTATATCACTCCATCTGTAACCCTGGTTTCTTTCCTTAGCCCCAGTAGTTCCAACACCTGCAAAACAAGCAAAGCTCAAGTCATTTAGTTCATCACAAAACTTAAAAGAAGTGAAAAAGTCCAAAAACACAGAGTTTGAAATAAAGTCATTTGTAAAACATTATGAAAGTGGGTTTGGAAAAATTAAAATTTAAAAGCTCCATGTATAAATCATTTCTCCAAATGTTTAAAGCTCATTTGCACTCCAAGAGCAAAGAGAAGCAAGGCAAAGTGATTTTGGTGAGCATGTGACAAGTTTGGGTGAAAATTGCTCCAAGTTGCTCGGCACGGCGCACTGGGTAGGAGGCGCGACGCACTCGCCAGGCGTGGTGCACTGGGCCTCAGACTCCTGTGTTATTTTGCAAGGGTGCGGCGCATACGCTGGGCACGGTGCATTGGGTTGGATGCACGATGCACACAGCCAGATAGCCCGAAAACTGCCAGAACGTCCTCCAATCGCCAAAAATGCACGGATTTGTCTTGAAACAAGTAGGTAGAGCCTCCAAATACTGTTTGCTATCCAAGTTTGATGCTTGTTTCGTGGTGCTTGTTTCATGGTGCTTGTTTAAAGAAACCAAACCCTACTTCTTCAAAATTTCCAAAGAAACAGTGCTAGGGTTTTGATTGACTGTTTTGCCACCAAGTTCACTCCCTTATCCCATTTTTCCATTGATTTCATTATTCCCTAAGTTCCCCTACCCCCTAAATTCACTAATCCCCTATCCCAAGTTCCCTTTCCCAAAATCCCAATTGTAAATTCCCAAACCCTAATCCTATACAAAAACTCCCAAACTACATTCTAATTCCCTGTTCCCTTAAATAACCCTACCCCAACAGTCCTTAATTCCCTATTTCCCTAAATTACCCCTCTACAGTCCCTCATTTCACTGTTTTCCCTTGGTGGCAGAGGTCAAACACATCATCAAAGATAGTTCAAGACAGTTTGACATATCAGCACCTACTTCTCCAAGACAGTCTACCTACCAGCAGACATGGCATCTGATCCTTCATATGATTATGAAGAGGAGACCCAAAGTGACTCACCCACAGAGGGACATGCACCTAGGAGGCCTCATAGAGGTGGCAAACATATCAGAGAAGAACCAACCACTCTTGCTAAATTACAGGCCTGCCCTCTTGCCATCTTTTGTTTCCAGCATCAGTCATGTTATGAATTTTATGAGAAGGTTGCTAATATTCAGTTTCATCATGAGTTGGCCCGCTTGTTTAACTGCATTTACATGGTGATCAAGCCACTCTAGCTGGTGTCACTTTCACATTAACACCAGAATCCATTTCATTAGCAACCGGCATACCTAACATTGTAGAGCCATGGAACAAGAGGCAGAAAATTGACTAGCAGCATTATGAACCATACATCAAGCCCGACTTTTTGAGCAGCTCAAGAGAGTGTTTCCTTTTCGGTACCTCAAAGATGAATATGCTCCTTTAATGAAACTCATCATGAAGTATTTCAGCTGTGAGGGCCGGTTCTCCCGCTTATATGCTTACCATATCAGGCTGCTGATGCATTTTATCTGGGTACGAATGATGAACATCCCTTACTTCATGTGCCGAAACATAGAGAAGATGACCACCCTTGTGTAGCACAAGACTCCTCAGCAGCAGCAACAATATTTATCATTTTGCTCTAATCAAAATTGTGGTCGTTCATCAGCTTGGTTTATAGGGAATCACTTGGGATGACTTCATCTCTCATGAGTTTTTCAGAGCTTCACAGGGACCTTCAGAGGCTGGGCATGAGATAGGTGGACCTTCCTATTAGCATGAGGGCCATGAGACACAGACCGCTAGTGTGCCAGTGTTCATCACCTATCAGAAGGGCACTAGACGATTGTTTGCAGTAGAAAAGCGAGTGTTATCTCCACCTGGAGTGGAAGGGGTCTCACTTCCATCATCAGCACAACAGGTTCAGGACCGAGGCAAGAGGCCACTACAGGAGGAAGGACCATCAGGTGAGCGGGAGACTGATTTCATCCTCATTGAGGGTGATGATACCGATATGGGCCCGCAAAGCACAAATCTTAGAGAAATCATTAAGGAGAAGTAGGCGGACATTGATGCCTTGTCTACCAACTTGGATAGAGCTCAATGGACTATACAATTCCTGGAGCAAAGGAATAAGCAGCTTGAGGACCAGCAGGTGATTATGGAGTTGCAAAACATTCGGGAGAATCGCCAAGCTGCACAAAGGAGGAGGGTGGAGTTCACTTCATTGGAGCAAGAGATCAATGCCGATAGGGAGTCATGGCTTGAAAGAGTCAATATCCACTTGGAGAGTAAGCTGGAGAAGGCCATCAATGAAAAGAATATGCTTAGAAACCTGTCATATCATTACTTGTCATGGAACTTGGTGTGCTAAGCGAGAATCAGGAGTTTGAAAGCAATGTTGAAGAGAGCATCAAGGAGGCAAAAAGAGGATGAAGGAATTAAGATATTGGATGAGGCTTCCTTGGCCCAACATCATCCTTGATAGAGAAGACTCAGCCCAAATTTCAAGAAATTTGGAGCAATTTTTGCATTTTGGAAAATTTTGGCACAAAAAATAGGTTTTTCTGCCCTATGCGCCACGCCACGTGGCGCTTGCTTTTGCTAGGGGCCTATAAATCACAAAAACTTAGCATTTTTGGATTTTTCATGAAAAATTATGCTTGCCTACCTATGGCCAAGAAATTTGGGCAGGTTTTGAGCCCTCAAAAGGGTCAAAAACACTCAAAAAATGACCTCACTACCCCTATTTTGACACACAGAAAGCAGTGTTGGGATAATGGACTTTTGGAGGGGAAAATGGAGGCCAATTTGAAAACTTCCACTTGGGTTGGAAAGTACATAGGTAGACCTTTCCAGCAAGCACACCTGGAGCTCATTTGGACATTGGGAAGTACTCCAAAAGTGGGTCCAAACAGGCGCGATGCATAGAGAATCAGGCGCAGCGCATAGAGGAAATTTGGCCCTGTTTGACCAGGAATGCTCTATTTTTCGCCCAGCTTTTGCTAGTTTGACTTTTTCACATGCTTAATGTCAAATTTGTGATGTAATTTAATGTACATTGATGGATCATGATGTAAACATGTCAAATTTTCACTTATGGGGGTAGATTCATCTGTTAAAAGGTTGTTTGAAACTGAATGAATCAGTTCCCTTGTTTCTAGAGGCATGTTGTTTCAATGCCTGATTTCTAGTTTTCAGTTTAGAATTAGTTGAAACAACTCCTAAACATGTGAGCTCGACCCCTAAAGGCTAGGATGAGCTATGGTTTGTCTATATTATTTGGTTTTTCAGTCATTAGCATGGTTGGACTCTTGAGAAAGCCTTGAGCTTCATTGTACACTCATATCAGCATTTTGGCTAAGGAATTGAGACCAGGATTTGCAGCACTCTTTGGGATCCATGTGGCAATTTGTCTTGGTACAGTGCTTTCTTTTGTAATTATGAATTTTTTATGTGTTATGTATGCCATTCTCTATCTTGTTTCTTCTTAACTAAACAAACAAGAGTGTAAGTAGAATCCATTGAGATTGCAGTGCTCTACTTGAGGTTTGCTTTAGTTTTTGATGTTTTCAGCTGTTTGGAGAGGACCCATGGTTTCTCTTGCCCTCTTCAACTCCTCACCTATCTAATCCCTCCATCTCATTTGATTTGAAGTGCCAAAATCAGTTGCCTACCTTGCCCCATTGAGATCTCTGCAAGACTGAGCCTCGATCCCCACACCCAGAATCTACCTTTCCATCTAAGCCAACAATAACATCATTTCATTCAATCAAACTTTTTCACACATATATCTAGCTTAAGATCAATATTTTTATCAGTCATCTCAAGCCCTCATTGATCATAATTTGCTGAGATTGACCTGGAGAGAGCCCTCTCCCAACCTGGTAGGGCTAGCTACTAGGTTAAGCGTGGTTTGATGTTGGCACTGGATCCTACCTTCCTCAGCCTGTGGTAAATCTAGGCACTAACAACTTCAATTGAGGGGTTATTTATATAAAAAATCTTTACAAAAATATCTCATAACAGAGTGAGATATATTCTAGTGATGACTAATTATTTTTACAGAAAAATAGAGACACTTAGTCTCAAAGATAGGAGAAAGGTGAACTGATGTTGTGCTGTCCTTTTCTCACTAAATGTGCTGGAGGCAAGCCCTTTTATTTGGCTTGCTGCTGTCTTCTTTAGTAACTCTGTGCTGGCTGCCTTGTTTTGACCAATACTTTTCACTTGTTCTGATACACTTTGACCTGTTTGACCCCTCTTCATCTTTGTTCATCTTGCTATGGTAAAAGCCCAAAATTTACATTTTACCAAAAGTAAATTTACAAAATTTTCAATATGTCTTCCCACCATTTTTTCTCTGGCAATCTATGTTTTTGAAGTTTCCTCAAAGTCTCATCAGTTTCTGTATATCTGAAAAAATTAGGTTGGAGTTGAAACAAGTGCTTTACCTCATGTTCAATATAGAATAAGTTCTCCAAGCTATCATAGAGAACTCAGCCTGTGGGAAGTGTTTTTATTCCTGATGCACTTGTTGATGAACTAGCTTGATCTCCAACATACTTATTCAATTTATCTACATAATCAATGTGCTTCATTAACCTATCATTGATGACCAAAGGACTTGGTAGCTCTTTATTCTACAAAACTGTGAATTTCTCCATAAAAGAATATATTTCCACCTGCATATCTTGACAAATTCTCTAGATTCTGCATCAAAGTTCTTTTAGTTAGCACCCTTTTGATTTCCAAAATAGTGTCTATCCTGTCTGGGATGCCAAGTATTTCTAGTTGTTCCTTAGTTCTGTTATTTAAAAGATGTATAAGCCCGTTGGCTTGTTCAGGCATCTGTCCCAAAGCTCTGGTCCTTTGAATTTCTTCATGTGCTGCTTTCACTAAATCAATCTGTTCATAAATCACTTGGATAGATGCCCACACATCATTTATATAGATTGAATGATGTTGGTCCAAAGGATTTTCTTGATCTCTGCTAGGGGCTTGTCAAAAGTGAGCTCTTTTTCTAATGTTTTAACTTTCCTTTCTAAGGCTTTAATCTCCCTGGTTTTCTCTGCAAAACTTATTTTTGAGGCATCATACTTCTTTTCTATACTAGCCAATTTTTATTTTGCTTGTTTTAATTCTGTAACTTGTAATTTCAGTTTTTCCATGGCCTTTATCAATTCTTTAGTGCTCATATTAGTACTGCTACCTGATGCTGTTCCTGCTGTTGATGTACCTATAATCACCTCTGCTGTGCCTATTGGGATGTTCAAAGCCAATGCTGTTCCAAGTGTGGAAGGGACTGCTGTTGAGACTATGGGAATTACTTCAAGAGGCTGAGAGGTCGACTCTCCCTGCCTGTCCTTCAGTGCCTTCTCTAATGCCTGCTCTATATCATTCAATCTTTAATTAAGTTTCAGGAGCAGATCCATCATATCTTTTTCTGATTTCTGTTGTATAACTTCTGCTGTCTGAGGATGCCTTGAAGGAGGTAGCTTCAGCTGTTTCCTCAGGGCAGCAATGTCCTCTTCTTTCTTCTTGATAAGAGCCTGCATGCCTTTAACATCTTTGGGATCATGTCCCAATCCAATGATGATCTCTTCTAATGATTTAATTCTGTTATCCTTAGCTAGGGAGGAGGCTTTTTCCAAGTGAAGTTGAGCAGCTGTATTATCCAAGGAATTTTGTAGTTTGTGGGCCATCATTGCTTTGTCATCCAGTGTGGAATAGACCATTTCCCTAGTTTTCTTGTGAAGTTCAATCTGGTCCATAGGATGAATATCTTTGGCTAAGGCCTCCAAATTTGTTCTGATGTAATCTGCTGTTAACTAAGGTTGTTGCATCTTTGACTTAAAATAACTCATTAACATTTTGCCTTCTTTAATATCATAAGTTGGCATCAACCTCTGCTGGTTTGAGGGGGCCATCTTCAGATACTGATTATAAATTTGAAGCCTTACTGGATCATTCCTGGATTTTATCTCTGTAAATGTCTTCTTAATGTCTGAGGCCTATTTTCTTTGTGGCCTGGTGGATGATACTTCTACATTGTGCTGTCTTTCTAGCTCCTGCCTTTGTGAGCTAGGTGAGGTTCCTCCCAAAGGAGGAGTTTACTGGCTAGATGCTGTTTCAACTCTTAGACTTTCTGTGGTTTCTTCAATGATTTCCTCTTCTGAAAGAGGGTTTAGCCTTTGTCTCTTTATTCCGGGTTGTTCTGTAGGTCCATTGATGGGTGTGGTGGTTTCTTTGTCCCTCTTTTTGTTTCTTTCCTCATTTAGAGGAGTTTGCAATGCTGGAATTTCTGCTGCTTTAGTTTGGGCTGGAGGAATCTGTACATGACTCTATTCTGTGGTCTTTCCAGGCTGATTAGTCATTGTAGGCTGCTATGTGATCTCTACTTCTTTACCTTTGGAAGTTCCTGTAACTGGTATGCTAGTTTCTTGTGCAGGCTGTTGAGAAGTTCCGACAGAAGATGTACCAATTTCTAATTGTTGAGGCAACTTGAATGATACCTGTCCAAAAGAGTCCAGGTCAAGGGATTTCTTAAGATCTTTCATAGCAATTTCCATCTTTCCCTACTCACTAATCTCTTCTATTAGGGTCCCTTCTACCCATTCATCCTGATTTGAAAACTGTTCAATTTCCGGGATCCTATGATGTATATAAACTGATAGCCTGTTTTTTGTCCTTCTATCACATATAAAACTATTTGGGTCATATGGAACCCACCAAAAACTTTTCTTCAATCTAAGGTGGTCTTCTAAAATCTTTTTAGCTTCTTGCCATGCATCCCTAGAATTGATGACAAAAGGGCCTAACTGGTTTTTGATTCTTAGCTGAGCCTTTTTCTTTGTGCTACAAAAATAGACTAAGTCCGCATTTATAAGTTGTCTAAAATATTCTAGTGCAAATAATATCATGGGCACATATTTAGGTAACTTGAAAGGGCAAAGTTCACACCCATACATTCTGATTTCTGTGTGAATTTCATATAGGTACCAGTCACCTATCCTGTACTGTTTAGAGAGCTGCAGAATATTCTTCATGTCACCAGTGATCCTAGGAGGGGAAGCTCCTATCAATAAAGTGGTTGCTGGATGTAAAAACCAGTCAATGAACTCATTATAAGTATAAGGGGACTCACTGTTATTATGAAAGATGAAACTCCAAAAAATAACAAACCTTCGATTTCTTTTTGAGTCCAATTTCCTGATGGGGAAAGAAAAGCTGTCTGGCTGATGATACAACAAAAGATGGTATATAAAAGATGTATATTTGAAGACTCCTTCCCTCTGCAAAATTATGAATTGATCATGGATTTTGTTGGCAATGAAAGCGGCATAGTTATATCTGACAGCAGGGGGCTATCCTGGAGTAAAAATTAATAGTAAAACTAAGGTGATGTCATCAACATATTCACTGGAATTGAATCCCATGATCAAGGATATCATTTCAACAATGAGTATACCAGTGTCAGTGAAAAAAGTTTGCAGATAAGGAGGTGGGCCTTTAGGCTGGTGCTTTGGTAGCATGAAGGTCTGAGCAATACGACTTGTCTCTAATGTGGGCAATTGAGATGTTTTTTCAAGTAGATACCCCATGGTAAGAGGAGCAAGGGGCTGAGTGGAGTGCAACTGTATCATTTCATTAATGGACTTAGTAGTTATGGGAAAAAGGACAGATTGGGATGGGGACATAACTGCTCTATGGATAGGGTCATAGTTAGCACAACATTGATAAATGATGTCTGGGAAAACATGGACTCAGGGGAGGAATACATGGGAATATTAGATTCCCACAATCCAAAAATGTCAGAATTGTTTAGATAGCTATCTTTGATTTGGCAGAAGGCCTAAAGATGGTTCCTATCACCAGATAAATCCTTTATTTGAAAATATTTGTCGGCCAGGGGTAGATAATCTAAGTCTGTATGGGGTGCGTTCATGGGTGCGACATTCAGGGCTATGGAAATTTCCATGTTTGGTTCTTGTGTATTCAAACTGGAATTGGGGTTTTCTATGGAAAAAATGGACTAAACGACAGTTTTGGGGTCTTTTATGGTAATTACAACTGTCTTTAACTTGAATTTTGGCTTTCGCTGGTGGAATTCTGAGTGGAAAACTGAAATTGCAGGGTTGCAGGGCAAAATGGATAAATAACTAGATTAAGTAGGTAAACTGTGTACTCGCAGGTTGAATGACGAACTGCAGAGCATGATGCTAGAGTTTCTTGGCTGGGTGGTGGGCTGAATGCTCGGATAGTCAACTGAACGTTAGTTTGCATGGAGCACAGTTTGCAGAGGATAATGGTGAAAATGATGTTTTATTGTTTATTTAATGAAATTCAGTTTGGCGGGACTTTTTGGCATTTATTAAGCGGATGACGTAAGTGTGATGGATGTGTTGTCATTACATGGAGGGTAGTAAGCAGTTTGCTCGCATCGCTTTTGGAGTCGGGCGGTTTTGAACGGAGGGTGAGTGAGCATATGGAGCGGGCGACGCGTGGCTTTGGTACGGGCGGAAAATAGCCGGGTGATCGCGGGTTAAGGTGAGGTGGGAAGGGTGGTCGCGATATCGCCATCGACCGTCAGATGGGAATGATTTGATCGAACGGTGGACGGATGTGGTACAGGGTGGGGAGTTATGCAGCGAGGCCCAATATTATTATAGCGGGTGGATTGCGATTGGATAGATAGGTTATTAATTAACCGGGGGTTAATTAATCCCTTTAGTGCAGCGGGGAAAGGTTATTAACAAACTTTGGATAAGTTTGTTAATCCCTGTTTTATACTATGACTATGGTCGTAGTTCAACCGGGGCGGGAATACATAAAATATCGAGGTTTTTAATATATTTACATAGCACGGGAATAGGTAAATGTTTATCTGGGAGTTATATAATAGATGTTAAAAGTTAATATGAAACAAAGTGATAATAAGCGCTAAGAAAATTTTTACGATTTACATTAAAACTTAGGCTAAAGTGGGAAAAAAGGGGTTTTTAGGTGACATTATGCATTTCCTAAGTAAAATAGGTTTTTTTTACTTAGGAAAACTTTATGAAATGAAATGAATGATGGATGGATGATTTTGAGTACTTAGGCTTTTAGATCATTGGGCCAAGGGTCCGATCCCTCCAGAAGTTAGAGAAATGCTCTGAGCCCCTTTGATTTTCAAAGTCCTTAATACTTTTAGGTGGAATTAGTGAAATCTTTAGGAAAAATGTGAATGGAAATTAGTTATTTTTCCTTGCCTTGCTTGAATTGCGTCAAGTGTAATGTATGCCTTGCACTGGTGAGGAAAGTAAAGATCAACACATTTAGAAGCATTTTTTATCACGAGTATCATTCTGCAACATCATCTACCTACTCTATCTACTTTAGCCTGACATTTTTTCTTCTTTATTAGGGTGCACTTAGATTGGAAAACCCTTATCACACTTTTTCTTTTACATATAACAATCTATCTAAATCTACACTTATTATATCCAGGGGCTCAGATTACACTGTTGAGCTCCTTTTATTTACTCTACCTATTTGCTTATTTGCCAAGATTATACTATTTGGTCAGATATTTATTCTCTATTTCTACAGCATGAAATTGAAAAATGAATGAGCCAAGTTTAAACAGTTTGACTCTTCATGAACTGTGGCATAAGTGACAAGCTGCACACAATTGCTTATTACAGAAAATGAAAAATTAGAGGCATTTAGACTTGCACACTTTCTTGGTCTATTTTGTTTGGGGTTCATTTCTTCTCATTTTTTGACCATTTTATTCTTTTTACCCTTTGATTTTTCTTTTAGGGTATACCCTCTTTACATTTTTTAAATTTTTTGATTTTTTGACAATTTGGAAAACCTTTGCAACAAGAAAATGTATGAACATATTACAGAGCTTATCAAGTCAATCATGAAATATGACACCTATTGGTATAGGAGCATAACAGTTAGCAAAAAGCAATGCTTTGGCTTCTACCCATTTGGTGACATAATCAGTGCATACCAATATATACTTTTTCTGCTGAGATGGAGGATTAATTGGTCTAATAAAGTCTAAAGCCCACTTTTCAAAGGGTTCAATAAGTACCTGAGTTTTTAATGGCATTTCATTTGAGGGTGCAGGTTTCCCTACCCTTTGGCAGCTGTCGCACCTCCTCACATATTCTTTAGCATCTTTGAAGATGGATGGCCAATAATATCCTAAATAAAGGATTTTATAGGCTGTCCTCTTGTCAGCAAAGTGTCCACCACACAGCTCATCATGACATGCTTTGAGAATATCAGGCATCTCATCTTCCCTGACACACCTTCTGATCATAAGATCTGGCCCTGTTTTATACAATTCGTTAGTGATCCATGAATATATTGCACTTTCTTGAATAATCTTTCTTTTCTCTCTAAGAAACAAATGTGAAGGTAACTTCCCTGTAACCAAGTAATTAGAAACATCTGCAAACCAAGGAGTTTGAGTAGTTACTGCAAAGAGATATTCATCAGGAAACTTATCTTCAACTAGAGAGTCTTCTTTGATATTCTGAATCCTGGACAAGAAATCAACAACTGTGTTTTGTTTTCCAGGTCTATCTAGCACAGTAATGTTGAATTATTGCAAAAGTAAAAGCCATCTTGTAACTCTACCATTAGTAATAGGTTTATTCATCAAATATCTAATTTCAGAGTGATCTGTATGAACAAAGGTTTCATAGCATGTTATATAGTGTTTGAACTTGTTAATTGCATGAACAACAGCTAAAAATTCCTTTTCAGTCATAGTATAATTAAACTCAGTGGGAGTCAAATTCTTACTTGTATAGTAAATGGCATAAGGAATCAAATATTTTTGTCCCAATACAACTCCCAGAGCTGTATCTGAAGCATTTGTAGAAATATGGAAAGAAAGTTTCCAATTTGGACCTCTTAAAATAGGTGCTTTAGAAATTTTTGCTTTCAAGGTTTCAAATGCTAGTTGGCAATCAGGACTTCAGCTGAATTCACAATATTTTGTAAGCAATTTGAAGAGTGGAGATGCTATTTTAGTGAAGTTTTCTATAAATCTTCTATAGTATCCTGTAAATCCTAGAAAACTTCTAACATATTTTTGGCAATTTGGAATTGGTAACTTAGAGATGACTTCAACTTTAGATTTGTCAACTTTAATCCCATCTCCTGAAATGTGATGTCCTAAAACAATACCTTTTGTAAACATCATAAAATGTTTTTCATGGCTTAATGAAAGGTTTGTTTCTTTACATCTTTTAAGAACTTTTTCCAAATTTTCTAAAGCTTCTTCAAATGTGTTTCCATAGATTGTAAAATCATCCATATATACCTCTACACAATCATGTATTAGATCAGAAAAAATTCCTAGTACTACTCTTTGGAATGTTGTAGGTGCATTACATAACCCAAAAGGAAGCACTCGGTAGGAAAAAGTTCCCCATGGACAAGTAAATGTGGTTTTATCTTGATCCTCACGTGCTACCTGAATTTGATTATAACCACTAAAACCATCCAAAAATGAGAAATACTTTTTACCTGCTATTGTATCTAACACTTGATCTATAAAGGGCAATGGAAAATGATCTTTAAGGGTTGCTTTATTCAATTCTCGGTAATCAATGCACACCCTCCATTTACCATTCTTTTTAGGCACAATTACCAAAGGAGAAACCCATTGGCTATCTGAAATTGGGTAAATGAAGTTTACATTGAGTAATTTTTGGAGCTCTTCTTTCACAATTTCCCTAAGATTTGGATTTATTCTTCTCTGAGGTTGTTTGATTGGTCTATTGTTTTCCTAAATATAGATATGATGGATACAAGTCTTAGGATCAATGCCTTTCATGTCGTGTACTCCCATGCAAATGTAGCAGAATGTTTTTGTAATGTTTTGGTTAGATCTTCTTGTTGTAGTTTCTCCAAGTTTTTGTTTATGTTCAATGTCCTACCTGGAAAAATTTCAACTGTAGAGCTACCAAACTCTTCCATAGAATATAGAGACATCTGCCTAGATGATAAGTATTCAACATTAGATTTTTCTTGAAATTGTGCATGATCATATTCTGAAGATGTTTCAAAATTTTCCAATGTATTCAAAATTTGACTATCTTCACTAATTTTTGACATAGTAAAGAGAGATTGAATATCATCTTCATCATCAACCCATTCCTTGTCATCTATTTCTGTGATTGCTTTTGCTGGAGGATACAAAGTAAATTTATTTGTTGAATTACCATAAGAAATATACATGTCACCAGATCTACAACTAATAAAAGCATCAGCTGTGGCTAGCCAAGGTCTTCCTAATATGAGTGGGTGTCCTCCTAGATTATTCTTGGGAGTTAAAATCATGAAATCAACAGGATATTCCCAAGAACCTAAGGAGACTGAAATATCTTCTAGTACACCATCTGGTTTGATTACTGATCTATCTGCAAGTTGCAGTAAGGTAGGTGTGTAAAGAAGGTTAGGAAGTTTAAGCTGCGCCATAGTTTGTCTACTCATCATGTTTATAGCTGCCCCTAAATCAATCAATGTATTTGGAATTTCAATTCCATTTATATGTGTCTTGTCAATTGGACTTCCTAGATCAACATATTTCTGCATGGCAATCTTTCCCATCATTATGTCTACTATCTTTCCTACCAGGTGAATTCTTTTTGTTTCTCTTGGTTTTCTTCCTGGTCTTTTGATGCTCAACTCTTTTATTGTCTTGGCTAGAATAGGAATTTCTCTAATGGCTTGTAACAAAGGAATTTTGATATAGACATTCTTCAATTCATCTAGAAAATCATAATTGGGCAACAAGATCTATTTTGTAGTTTCATGATCCGGATTATCCACAGTTTTCAGTTCATTCTGCCAACGTTTCAAACCCCAAAGGGGGTCCATCATCAGGACAAATCAGAAAGAATATGATTGAAAAATTATTGAGAGAAGAGAGCCTTGCAACCTGGATATAAATAAACCAAGAACCCTATATCCAGGACTCATGTTGGGCATGGAATCCCCCCAAGGCATGTTTTGGGGCTTAAAGCCCAAGTTTTGACCAAGTCTTTTGTAAAAGCTCTACGAAAGATGGGCACAGAGTGCGAAGTCATAATAGAGTCACAGGGTTGTCCACCCTCATTTTTGTAATGTAATGTCGGCTTGATATACCTACCCATGGTTCGCGAACCATGGGATTGTATAAATAGAGCGAGGCTTTAAGAGCATAAGATAGCGAAGAAAGAAGAAGCATGATAAGTCTAAGACACTGAGTTGAAGTGTAAAGTGTGTCTTTGGGTCATAGAGTAGGAGAAGGCTCTGTAGCTGAGTGCGCAGAGGCCTAGTAGTCCGCAGCTGAGTGCGCAAGACAGGTCGAGTCTGTAATCATTGGAAGAATTAATAAAGAGAAGTTTACCATATTACTGTGTATCTTTTCCTGTTTTAATGTATGACTGGGTTTAAATTGCAAGTGTACTATTTATTTGCTGTGCAAACTCTTATGAATGTGTTGTATAAATAAATATAATGTAAGACATCCATTTACGCAAAGATAATTGACTATGTGTAAGAAGATAAGTAAGATATTAGGTGCAACTTAAGGGAATAGCGCAGAGCGCTGCTCCAGCAGCGCAAAAGCTCCACAGACCCTGGTTAGGGCTACGCGAAGGCGAGTGTATCAGGGCACGAAGGCCTGGGAAGTGCGTGAAGAAACCTGCATGAAGGGACTAATAGTTGGACCAGTTCAACCTCTCAGACATCTCAATGGTGCGGAAACCTGGTCTTAGCAACCCCCATACTACTTAGGGGAGACCTAAGTCTGCGCTCCACGGGCTGTTGCCGAAAGGGCCAGTAGTACAGGGATTTGTTTCGTTAATTAACTCCAAACCTGGGTCAGGCCCCAACAAGCCAAAAATATCAGATGTTGGAGCCTGTGACTATCATGGAGACTCCTTTTATCTTACCCAACAACAGTGCCAACTCTAGAGACATTCTAAATAACTAGGTAAAGGAGCCGGCTAGATTCACAATGACACCCAACAGGATCTACAAGACGAAGATACTGTGGAAGGCTTATAAATACTTGGTCATATTTGCATGTCGATTGTATGACCAAGAAAGCACGGAAAACTTCCCACAAAGTTGGGTGATCGCACTGGACCAACTGGCTAGAGAAGGAAAACCATGTAAATGGTCTGGCATGTTGGATCATCAGTTGAAGGAACAAGTAACAAAGGCTCAACAATCACTTGGAGGTATGAAAGCAAAGGTCTACATGTTTTCCTACATCTTAGATGTAATCTGTGCCCAATAGGAGTTCCTGAGATTGGAGTGCGCATGGTCACTAGCGGAGACTGCTGTGAACACATATTGTAAGTTTTTGTCCGAATGCAGCTTTAAAGGAGTTATCACACCATTGTCCGATCATTTTGTTACCCCAGTTTTAAAGATGATATTCGAACAAGATCCACCCTGCATGTCGAGGGCAACAATGGAGGCACTGATAGACATTACTGATTGGTATGCCTCATTGTCCGACACCTTCATACGAATGTTCAGTGCGGAGAAGCCTTCGCATGTTCTACCGAAGTTTTCCTTGGACATAATCGTCATGCAGGAAGTAGCATATCACATCTTGGCAGGATTGATAGCTAGAATGCACCAGAAGAAGAAGGCACCAGACTGCTCTTCCATTGCGGATTGGGTTATATGAGACCTGGAGTTTCAAGCAAGTGGATGTCGAAGCAGAATAGATGAAGAAGTATCCATTCGACCTCCGAAGTTACAATCCGTATGAACCACATTGTATTGTGAAAGATCACTGCACGAGAGTATAGTTCAACTAGATCCACGGGGAATTTCGTTGGGCCAAGGAGGACCCATGGAGATATTTCTACAGTTTCTGCAGACACAATGAATAGGTCAGATTCGCTGAGGAGTGGTTAGTGAAACAACATGAAGCAACATCCTGGAGACCACCAGCACCAACAACAGTAGCAACAGAGGCAAGCATATTAGTGCATGACTAAGGCAAGAGGAAGA
Source organism: Pinus tabuliformis (assembly GCA_031772625.1). NCBI lineage: Eukaryota > Viridiplantae > Streptophyta > Pinopsida > Pinales > Pinaceae > Pinus > Pinus tabuliformis. The sequence continues at coordinate 338,758,978 of CM062817.1, forward strand.
TTGTTGATCGCATGGAGGAAGAGAAAAGTTGCAAGTTCTGAGCAGATCCACTGGTAGAGAAATAAACTATGGCTATAGAGGTGAAGAGGAAATAGTGCGACAAGCGAATCACAAAAAGGCAGAGAGAGAAGAGAAGAATGGAGGAAACAGAGAAGGAGTTGCATGAGCTAATGGAACAACTCCGGAAGGAACAAGAGCTGCAAAAATAGGATAGGGAAGCGCAACAAAAATAGGTATAGTAGGGGGCGCAACATGTGCAAATAGATGAAACAACACCCGTACAGGTAGCGGATTCATCAAAATAGCTGGCATTAGGCAAACAGGGTGAACCATCGCAGGAGCAGGACTTCACTCGTGAGATATAGCAAGCACTTCAACACTTGGATACGGATATGGAGCAACAGGAATTAGAGTAGGACATCGACCTTATGCCTCATCACCAAGAGTTTGACTTATCCGCTTCACTGCATATAGAGGATGAGCAAGACTCAAGTGATCAAGGAGGCACTGTGATCCTTGGAGATCAGTGGGAAGGAGAGATGCAAAACATCTCATTTGACGAGTCTCAACATAGAGTTGTGCAGTCTCGTAGAGTGTCGATTCCAGATGATCATACATCTCTTGCACAAGTCAGGGAATGAGTGATCGTGTTTGATGCCTGAAAACATCCATCAGCCTTGGTTGATGCAACCAGAGTGTATGCCAAAGCCACTAGCTCAAGTGTTCGCTTTTTGATAGCTGAAAATGAGCGAATGGCTAAGGGACGATGGCCAAGAAAGGAGGAGAGTTGGTGACAATGTTTGCCTGAGATGAATTGAAGAAGTCAATACTAGATGAAGTGTTATCCTTGACACAATTATGCGAGTGTTGTACTACAATTTTGGTACCGTGCATAAGGTAGTCATCCATCTCAACGGATGGCAGCAACGATGTGCTAGAAGAGCACATATCTTGACGAACTTTCATGCTGCTATTGATTACATGCAAACATGGATAATCAAATATAAGGGAGCCCCACTTCACTTACCTAAGATGATGAAGGCCAATGCGGTCGAGCTGAAGGCATGTATCCGAAGTCAGATCTGGAACTATGAAGATATCCCACAACTCATCACTAGTATATAAGCTTCCCATGCATGTGTATTCAAGAATATGGATGTTTTGGTGCGTGCACATGTGATCCCATCTATTGGGACTCTCACCCAGGTGAAGACAAAGGCACATGTTGACTACATCTTGACTCGTACTTCAATGAGTTGATGCGCATTGCCACCAATTGAGATTTCCCCATCAGTGTAGACATCATGCCCAAGTGTGTTGTTGGTCCAGCCACATTGAAGACAATGATGCACATGCTTACAGACGAGTTGGACAGAGGAGCGCAAGCAATGTACCCTGATGCTATGGAGGTGTTGAGGGCCCCGAAGTCAGGTCAACAACAAGGGGGATACCCACCCGGTCCGGAACCTGGTTGGCGGCTCCTTGCCCGTTTGGAGTAGCGGGTCCGACTGGGGATAACGGGACCAGCTTCCCGATGCGTGGGATGTGTATGTGTGTGTGTATGGAATTTTGGTTAGGTTACTTCTAAGAAACGTTCTAAAACTACTGTAAATCTATCTTGCAAACTTGAATCTAAATTACTATAATCAAATGAAAAACAACACACAGAATTTACATTAACCCGGGATGTTTCTTTTGTTATGCGATCTAGAAAGATTTCTAACAGCAGCTGGTAATAAAGATCATTCAACTGATATCAGAATATAAATCAATAAAGATAAACCATTCTGCATAAGAAGTTAGGCAGAGCGGTTGTGAACAGCACATCGCATAATCAAATCATTCGCATATTAAGCATGAATAGATAAATCCACCGTACAGAAGTGCCAAATGATAACTTATATATTCATACATTAGCATGCAAACAATATCAGCTGTATATCGCTTTAAGAATACAAGCAGAAATTAATCAAGAGATAAAAGTACCATTAATGACTAATTCTTACTCATAGACTTCAAACAATAACGATCTACCTCTACTTGCTTCTAACGTCTACCAAGAGTACAGAAGTGCAACATCAGTAGCAGACATAAAAATGCAAACATAAATAAATCACGATCCTTCCATTCATCAAAACCTCCTCTGAGGGTGCAGAAGTGCATGTTCTGAGGACAAGTTTTTGACAAATTTCTGGACCCTTCTCCAATGCAATGAGAAGGGTTCAAATACTACTATCTAATCCTAATAATAGTATTATTACAAAAATTTAGGATACGACTCTCAAATGACCGCCCTTTTTCTAATTCAGTAAAACAAAAAGAAAAAAAACTTTCTAAATTGAAATTACTTCTTAATTTGGTCCCTGAAATTGCAGTTATCAAGCATGGGCTTGAGAAGAGTCGGTTGGCCGACTTCTGTGCTTAGTTGGGCTGCGAAAACAGCGTCCATAAGAGCTGGCGCTACTTTCTCGGCCGCGTTCATGATGCACCTTACCGTCATGCATTGGCTGTGAGGCTTAACTAAGTAAGTCCAGTAACTTTCCCAGTTTAACCTAGCCAATGCCTGAATTGTCTTCCCGTTCGCCTGTGCTTTCTGCTTCCATTCTGCTCCCAGCTGTAACGCACTTGGTAAGTATCCCGGGGTGGACTCTGAAATCAAATTAGCTCTGTGCAAATTTTCATTTACACAATCGATAAGTATGGTCGCCTGTGTTGCCGCTGACTCTGCTGCCTGCTCCGCCTGTGTTATTTGCTCGTCCCATTTGTTGAAGAGCAAGTCTTTGTGATTTTCATTAATCTTAGGCGCCCCTGCTTTCTTCCCTTCCTCGTCATTTTGCCAAGCCAGATATTCTGTTACTCTTTTGTTGGCCTGGTCATAGTCATTCCGTAGTTCCACTACCTGGCTGGTGATCTTGTCGCTCAGCTCACAAAAATGCCTCCACTGTGATATTCTACGTACCATGTCTTCCTGTTGCTGTGACAGTTGGTCGTTCAAGCTGATGGACTCTGAAATAAATTCTGTCAGCTTGGGTTCATCCTTGTGCATTTCTTGCACCGTCTGCAGTTGCTTTTCCTTTTCTTCAATATTTCTTTGGTGGCTCAGCTGCATCTGGCGAAAGTCTTCTTGTAGTTTTTCAAGCTGCTTGGAAGCTTCAGCGTTTATATTGGCTTGTTGCAACTGTTGTTGCAGCAGTTGTATTTGACTCTCACGTTCTTTTAGAAGCTGCTGAACTTCAGAAGCCTTGTCGATGGTCGCAGAAGCATATGCTCCTGCAATCTGAGACAACTTGGTGAGGTTTTCGGTTGGATTGCTATTCGGATCTTTCCACAAGACATCTAGGTGTTCAGCATCTTGAGCTAGTGTATCCGCAAGCTTTCTTTTCTTTCTTTGTCTCCTTACAACTGCCTTGTGCTGTGGGCTGTAGAATACGTCCAGTGGGGGGATCTCTTCTACGCTAAGTAGAAGTTCTGAGGATGGAGCGATAGGAAGATGCTCCATCTCTGTGGTGCTACTGACTATGGTTGAGAGGACCTCTTGCGCCACCTGCGTGTTTTCCACAGGTGTTTTCGGGACCTGACCTTCAAGATTAATCAGTTCATTGAAGGTCTCCCATTCTTTATCTAATTCTACTGTAACAAGAGGTGCTTCGGTGACGGGGGGAGGAACTTCTTTTGATGACGAGGCGGCAACTTGCTGCTGAGCCATCGAACTTGACTGAGCTGTATCCTTGATTGTTTCTTTGTTTCTTTCTTCTTTGCGGACAGACTCTTCAAGATCTGGAGATATTTCTTGCACGGCGCTAGAATCAGATTTGGAGGTACTGGAGTGTTCACTGAGGCTGACGCTTGGAGTCGGTTCTCTGGCAGCTATCCGCAGTCCTTCCAGTGGAATGTTAGCCAGCCTTCTTTCTCTATACAATGTGAATTTCCGGAAGTCGTCCGGGGACAGCCTCGATCGTGCTTCCTGCAAAACTTCTTCGAGCGAGTTCTTTCCCTGAAAAAGATCGTCAAATAGATCTTTCTGTCCAGAGAACACACTTATCTTGACGCTAGTTGTAAATTCCTGGGCAACTTTATTTGGTTCGAATGGCCTTGGTGGGAGTTTAAATAGTTGGAGACACGTCACATTCTCCACCTCACCAAAAGCGTGCCCTACATCGAATAAAGAGAAGACCCCACACGTGACTGGGAATTGAGGCCAAATGGCCTTCTTTTTGTTCTTTAGGTCCTTAGTTAAACCACCTTCAGAACAAGTCTGATAAGCGATTTCTCGGGCCAACAATTTATCTGGGATATATAAGGGTAGGACATGCGGGGGTACTGTGCTTCCAAAAACTCGGATATAGGTAAACCATTCTTCCCCAAACCATCTTGCGATGGAGGTGATATCAATCTGTGCCTCGGGAGAGCATCTTGGGGGATCTTTATTGTATATTATCCTATGTATGTGTAATATAAGTCCATGGCAAATCTGGTAAAAATGGGGGGCGAACTGGGAATCCCACAGAATTTTATGATAGACATGAATAGGCAATGGGTCCTGGGTAGTCCATTGCCAACCCATGGTAGGGAATTTGGATACAAGACAGACAGAATCCATTATATAGGCAGACAAATAAAAAGGCGGATAGACTCTTTGGGAGTGGGATCTTTTAGAACGGTAGTGGAGGACCGCTGTGTACAGAGTGTCAGAAAGGATTTTGGCCCAATCCACTATCTCAGAGTTAGTTGCAGCATCGATCAGGGGTAGCCATTCGGTTGAAAATTTATTGATATCTGGTTTACCGAATATTCTACAGAGCATAGCTGCAGCAAAAAAATATGGGGAAGTAAGAGAACCAGTGCTATACATACCGTTCTTATCTTTCTTCAATGGTTCATCTCTTTTTGACCACTCCTTAGTGGTATCAGATAAGTCGGGATTTTCTGCTACGAACTTCGTAACGAATTCTGCATTGTAGGTCACTTGCGGCTCAGGTAAATGATACATGAGCCTTAGGTCTTGAGCTGCAAACGCTGCTACGATCCCATGTCCCTGGGCTTTGAATTGTCTCTGGTGCAACTCCGCATCATCTAGTATCCATTTGATCATGTCTGTGTATGGCAGGATCTTCGACCTTGCTGCAATTCTGTGGAGGAAAGAACATGCTAGGTCTTCCAGGGATGCTTCTGAAGAACGTAATGCATCCGGGACAGTAGGAGTTACTTTGATTATTCTCGGATTTTCTTCCTCCAATATCCTATACATGCCTTCCCAGGTTGAGATGCCCGCATCCTTATTGCATGCAGTGTCTGTGTAGAGGGGCGCCATCTCTTTGGTCTTTTCCCTTGCCTCTGAGCTCTGAGCTTTGTTCTTCTTCCCCATCTCGCTTAGCGTTTCTGTTCGGTTTTGCCTTTGAGCTTTGCTCCTGCAAGTTAAGAGCGAAATGGAAATATCGATCAGAAAGGTGATGGGAAGGCGTTAAATGCAAGAGATAGATTAGATACGCCACCTTACGTGAAGCAAAATCCGCATTAAGGCACGCGTCTTCATGCCACTTAATAACTGACAACTAATTCATTACTAACATTGAATGCGCATAATTTCCAAGTCAGGTAATGGTAAGTGGATTTTCTTTGGGTGGCGTGCCCGAAAGAGTCGTACCGAGGTGCTTTTATGACTTGCCAGCGCATCCTCGCATATCGCGCGATTGCAAACGGCAGTGATCGCAACATGGCAGATCGTCATATCGCAGATCGCAACAATTCAATGCTTGCCAACGTACTTCGCCTAGTTTCTGCGATGTGCGATCGCGCGATCACACGATCGCAGGTCGGCGGGTTTACAAGTTTTTCTTTATGGAGGCTAGTGTATTGCGATGCGATGTTGTTCATCAACGCCGAGGCGATGCGCATATTGGCGTTTTTTAGAGAGGGAAAGAAGGTGTTTTTTATCTTTTTCGTGATGCACTCTTAGAGATTTGCTTTTATGAACATAGTTTTAGGCTTAAATTGTCCAAGGACCTTTTTCTACGTTTTATGCTTTTAATTTCATAAGAAGTCTTTGTTTTCCGAAAATTAACTAAGGGTCCCCTATTCAATCTATCATCATGACTGATATTAGGCTGAATTAGGGGGGGTTGTTGCTGGCCACAACAATTGGCGATTCACTTGGGAGAACCAGTTATCTCTGCTCTTTTTCTATTGATGTTTTCGGACTTTTCTTTTAAAAATTTTCTCAGGGAATTCGAACTTTATTATAAAAAGATAACAACAAACAATACTTCAAAGCATCAATGATGTTTTGTTTTATCCCCATCTTATTTCAATTACTTGCATTCCCAGGTTGTTTTCCGAGTTTAGATCAGTTACTACTTGGTCTTGTTAAGACATAGAAATAAAGAGTTCTCTTATGTATCAACCCATTTTTAAGAATGCCCTTTTGTCGCAGGTAGAGCCACTGCTGCCAGCAGGCGTCCATAGCCTCGACAGGGTTACCTATTATCCAGGAATGATCCTTTATCCAGCTTTGGGTTTTTTAACAACTTTTTCAAAAGAAATATACCTTTGCTGATGCTTTTTCCTTTTTTTATTCTCTAAAGAACAATGTCTTGGTTTGGTGGCCAAATTATGACACAGTCATTCACTCGATTTATACTTTTGCTGAACAAGCTGGCTCGTGATGAGACCCCTTGTCTTTTGATCGCAACAATCTTGAGTCGTTGCCCTGTTTTGGTAGACAGTTTTGGCAAAGTCAGAAAGTTATAACATCTGTGATTATGATAAGTCGGCTCGTGATGAGACCTCTTATTCTTTGAGATATAGCATCTTTCTGGGTCATTTCTCTGAACGTTGCATTTTCCTTTAGCAGGGAGGAAGTCAAATTCTCTTTCCTTAAGAAAGTTCTGGACGACAATGATAGGGTTGCTTTTGATAATGGTTGCTTTTACAGAGAATCTTTATTCTAATATTGATACCTTTCATTGTGCTGATCTAAAACGAATTCCTCACCGAGATAACTTTCTTTAAAAATTTTCTGGGTTTGAACTTTAACATCATCTCTGGGTTAAAGATCTATTGATAATAAAGGCCAGACTCCCACAGGATTAGCTGTTCATAAGAGCCGAAATTCCAAAATCTTTAACAGAGGCAAGGTTTCTTGAGTAACCGTCAAATACTGTTTAGCCAGAACAAACTTTATTTTGGATAGGCAATTGTTATCTAGGGTCACGTAGAGAATACAACTGACTTTGCCTATCTTTATTGGAAGCAAACTAATACCCTATCTAAATTACCACTACTCCTACTCTAATTATGTACAGGAAATAGCTAAGAAAAATGGTATTTCCAATGGAACCAATGATTCATTATTATTCCTAGCCGCATAGATCGCCCGAGCATAAAAAAAATGAATTGAATTCCCCTTGGGTAGAACTGGTTGGTTAGGGGGTAAGGAACCGTGAATCTAGTTGGAATCTTGTCTGATTTTATCTTCTTATGATAGGTTTCTTCCAACCGAATACCTATTGGATCACAAAAATTGGGGTGAATTTCTTTTGTAAATGGGTGATCTTTCAATAGTAAGGATAACAAGCCGAATCGTGAAATAGGTTCTTCAATTTCAATGGCTTGTAACCCGTTGATTGTTAATTCTGAATTTTTAGCGATCTCGCTTGAAATGAAAGTTTTTTTACATAAATCGCCAAAATCTAATCTATCAAAATTTTGGAGTTTTAAAAAGAAGTCCGATTTTGTACAAAAGGAATGTAAGCGAAAAAGAAAAGATTGGGTAGCTGTATATACAGTGGCGTCGCACGTCTGGGAGTTACTTGTAACTTTCTGCTTTTCACAAGAACTGGCCGGGTTCTGCGAATTAGGAATTAAATCATGATTGCGATCAGGGATGGAGACCTCCTCTGGATATGAATCATAGATAGGAGCATCGTCGTGGATATTCAAATGGGATTTTGCTTTGAGATGAGGGTTAGATGGGATAGCTTCTGATTTAAGATGTTTCTTATGATCTGACCCTAATTGAGTTACTTGTGACAATTCGACATTATCACAGTTATCACAGCAATTATCTGGAAAGACTTTACCATTTTCCCTATGTTCCTCTTTTTCATTATGTGTTTTTAGACAAGGGAGATGAGGCAGCTCTTGTTTGGTATAAATCGTAGGCTGTGATATATTGGTCTCTTTATTTCGGAAACCCAACGATGTCTTGTTTGAATAATCCTCTGATGGAATAGACTTGATATTATGAGGGAGAAGATTGTTACTACTAAAAACATCAGGGTAAAGAGAAAAGTGTGGATCTGGAAAAATGCATTTAAAAACATTAAATAAATCTCGTTCATCAGATCCACAATAAGTATCAGGCTTTAGATCATACCTTTTTTCGTCGATACTTTTCGAAAGAGAAACGGTGGATGGATCTAACCTTGGCATCAATATTTGATTCGAAAAAATACTGTTTGACTTTATTTTAAAGTCGTCTTCTGGTGTCAGGGTGCTTTCCTCTTCAGTACTTTCGCCTTCTTCTTTTGATGTCAGAGCATGCAAAACTCCTAGGCTAAATTTTGTTTGTTCAGGTACAGGAGGTAGGGAAACCTCATCACAATCCGAAGATTCTTCGTCTGTGAGCTCATCCTCAAGATCATATTGTAGGCATTTAAGATGAAATCGTATATTGAAATCCCTCACGGGTTCGTCTTGTTTTTGCAGATAGTCGATTTCATCATACACCTGGTCGTATTCATAGCAATCAAATTCCAAGATGAAAGCTTTAACGAGTTGGTCCCAGCTGTGGACTGATGCAGCTGGGAGGTTTCTGCACCATTTCCTAGCTTCTGCTGTGAATGTGAGAGTAAAAATCCTGCATAAAACGCCTTCGTCAATTTTCTAAATATCAGCACTAGAGACTCTATGAATGAACTGTAAGGCGTGATGAAATGCAGAAGAATTATTCTCACCATTAAATTTTACCTGAGATAATAGTCTTACCACATCCGGTGGAGTGTTGGAAGATGTAGGAACATGGATGCAACTCCAAATGGGAATTCTGTGAGTAGACATCCTCTTTTAGTTTTAAAAATATTCCAACAGACAATAGGCTCAGGCCTTCCTTCTAGCGCCAGAAATGTTGAGGGCCCCGAAGTCGGGTCAACAACAAGGGGGATACCCACCCGGTCCGGAACCTGGTTGGCGGCTCCTTGCCCGTTTGGAGTAGCGGGTCCGACTGGGGATAACGGGACCAGCTTCCCGATGCATGGGATGTGTATGTGTGTGTGTATGGAATTTTGGTTAGGTTACTTCTAAGAAACGTTCTAAAACTACTGTAAATCTATCTTGCAAACTTGAATCTAAATTACTATAATCAAATGAAAAACAACACACAGAATTTACATTAACCCGGGATGTTTCTTTTGTTATGCGATCTAGAAAGATTTCTAACAGCAGCTGGTAATAAAGATCATTCAACTGATATCAGAATATAAATCAATAAAGATAAACCATTCTGCATAAGAAGTTAGGCAAAGCGGTTGTGAACAACACATCGCATAATCAAATCATTCGCATATTAAGCATGAATAGATAAATCCACCGTACAGAAGTGCCAAATGATAACTTATATATTCATACATTAGCATGCAAACAATATCAGCTGTATATCGCTTTAAGAATACAAGCAGAAATTAATCAAGAGATAAAAGTACCATTAATGACTAATTCTTACTCATAGACTTCAAACAATAACGATCTACCTCTACTTGCTTCTAACGTCTACCAAGAGTACAAAAGTGCAACATCAGTAGCAGACATAAAAATGCAAACATAAATAAATCACGATCCTTCCATTCATCAAAACCTCCTCTAAGGGTGTAGAAGTGCATGTTCTGAGGACAAGTTTTTGACAAATTTCTGGACCCTTCTCCAATGCAATGAGAAGGGTTCAAATACTACTATCTAATCCTAATAATAGTATTATTACAAAAATTTAGGATACGACTCTCAAATGACCGCCCTTTTTCTAATTCAGTAAAACAAAAAGAAAAACAACTTTCTAAATTGAAATTACTTCTTAATTTGGTCCCTGAAATTGTAGTTATCAAGCATGGGCTTGAGAAGAGTCGGTTGGCCGACTTCCGTGCTTAGTTGGGCTGCGAAAACAGCGTCCATAAGAGCTGGCGCTACTTTCTCGGCCGCGTTCATGATGCACCTTACCGTCATGCATTGGCTGTGAGGCTTAACTAAGTAAGTCCAGTAACTTTCCCAGTTTAATCTAGTCAATGCCTGAATTGTCTTCCCGTTCGCCTGTGCTTTCTGCTTCCATTCTGCTCCCAGCTGTAACGCACTTGGTAAGTATCCCGGGGTGGACTCTGAAATCAAATTAGCTCTGTGCAAATTTTCATTTACACAATCGATAAGTATGGTCGCCTGTGTTGCCGCTGACTCTGCTGCCTGCTCCGCCTGTGTTATTTGCTCGTCCCATTTGTTGAAGAGCAAGTCTTTGTGATTTTCATTAATCTTAGGCGCCCCTGCTTTCTTCCCTTCTTCGTCATTTTGCCAAGCCAGATATTCTGTTACTCTTTTGTTGGCCTGGTCATAGTCATTCCGTAGTTCCACTACCTGGCTGGTGATCTTGTCGCTCAGCTCACAAAAATGCCTCCACTGTGATATTCTACGTACCATGTCTTCCTGTTGCTGTGGCAGTTGGTCGTTCAAGCTGATGGACTCTGAAATAAATTCTGTTAGCTTGGGTTCATCCTTGTGCATTTCTTGCACCGTCTGCAGTTGCTTTTCCTTTTCTTCAATATTTCTTTGGTGGCTCAGCTTCATCTGGCGAAAGTCTTCTTGTAGTTTTTCAAGCTGCTTGGAAGCTTCAGCGTTTATATTGGCTTGTTGCAACTGTTGTTGCAGCAGTTGTATTTGACTCTCACGTTCTTTTAGAAGCTGCTGAACTTCAGAAGCCTTGTCGATGGTCGCAGAAGCATATGCTCCTGCAATCTGAGACAACTTGGTGAGGTTTTCGGTTGGATTGCTATTCGGATCTTTCCACAAGACATCTAGGTGTTCAGCATCTTGAGCTAGTGCATCCGCAAGCTTTCTTTTCTTTCTTTGTCTCCTTACAACTGCCTTGTGCTGTGGGCTGTAGAATACGTCCAGTGGGGGGATCTCTTCTACGCTAAGTAGAAGTTCTGAGGATGGAGCGATAGGAAGATGCTCCATCTCTGTGGTGCTACTGACTATGGTTGAGAGGACCTCTTGCGCCACCTGCGTGTTGTCCACAGGTGTTTTCGGGACCTGACCTTCAAGATTAATCAGTTCATTGAAGGTCTCCCATTCTTTATCTAATTCTACTGTAACAAGAGGTGCTTCGGTGACGGGGGGAGGAACTTCTTTTGATGACGAGGCGGCAACTTGCTGCTGAGCCATCGAACTTGACTGAGCTGTATCCTTGATTGTTTCTTCGTTTCTTTCTTCTTTGCGGACAGACTCTTCAAGATCTGGAGATATTTCTTGCACGGCGCTGGAATCAGATTTGGAGGTACTGGAGTGTTCACTGAGGCTGACGCTTGGAGTCGGTTCTCTGGCAGCTATCCGCAGTCCTTCCAGTGGAATGTTAGCCAGCCTTCTTTCTCTATACAATGTGAATTTCTAGAAGTCGTCCGGGGACAGCCTCGATCGTGCTTCCTGCAAAACTTCTTCGAGTGAGTTCTTTCCCTGAAAAAGATCGTCAAACAGATCTTTCTGTCCAGAGAACACACTTATCTTGACGCTAGTTGTAAATTCCTGGGAAACTTTATTTGGGTCGAATGGCCTTGGTGGGAGTTTAAATAGTTGGAGACACGTCACATTCTCCACCTCACCAAAAGCGTGCCCTACATCGAATAAAGAGAAGACCCCACACGTGACTGGGAATTGAGGCCAAATGGCCTTCTTTTTGTTCTTTAGGTCCTTAGTTAAACCACCTTCAGAACAAGTCTGATAAGCGATTTCTCGGGCCAACAATTTATCTGGGATATATAAGGGTAGGACATGCGGGGGTACTGTGCTTCCAAAAACTCGGATATAGGTAAACCATTCTTCCCCAAACCATCTTGCGATGGAGGTGATATCAATCTGTGCCTCGGGAGAGCATCTTGGGGGATATTTATTGTATATTATCCTATGTATGGGTAATATAAGTCCATGGCAAATCTGGTAAAAATGGGGGGCGAACTGGGAATCCCACAGAATTTTATGATAGACATGAATAGGCAATGGGTCCTGGGTAGTCCATTGCCAACCCATGGTAGGGAATTTGGATACAAGACAGACAGAATCCATTATATAGGCAGACAAATAAAAAGGCGGATAGACTCTTTGGGAGTGGGATCTTTTAGAACGGTAGTGGAGGACCGCTGTGTACAGAGTGTCAGAAAGGATTTTGGCCCAATCCACTATCTCAGAGTTAGTTGCAACATCGATCAGGGGTAGCCATTCGGTTGAAAATTTATTGATATCTGGCTTACCGAATATTCTACAGAGCATAGCTGCAGCAAAACAATATGGGGAAGTAAGAGAACCAGTGCTATACATACCGTTCTTATCTTTCTTCAATGGTTCATCTCTTTTTGACCACTCCTTAGTGGTATCAGATAAGTCAGGATTTTCTGCTATGAACTTCGTAACGAATTCTGCATTGTAGGTTGCTTGCGGCTCAGGTAAATGATACATGAGCCTTAGGTCTTGAGCTGCAAACGCTGCTACGATCCCATGTCCCTGGGCTTTGAATTGTCTCTGGTGCAACTCCGCATCATCTAGTATCCATTTGATCATGTCTGTGTATGGCAGGATCTTCGGCCTTGCTGCAATTCTGTGGAGGAAAGAACATGCTAGGTCTTCCAGGGATGCTTCTGAAGAACGTAATGCATCCGGGACAGCAGGAGTTACTTTGATTATTCTCGGATTTTCTTCCTCCAATATCCTATACATGCCTTCCCAGGTTGAGATGCTCGCATCCTTATTGCATGCAGTGTCTGTGTAGAGGGGCGCCATCTCTTTGGTCTTTTCCCTTGCCTCTGAGCTTTGAGCTTTGTTCTTCTTCCCCATCTCGCTTAGCGTTTCTGTTCGGTTTTGCCTTCGAGCTTTGCTCCTGCAAGTTAAGAGCAAAATGGAAAGATCGATCAGAAAGGTGATGGGAAGGCGTTAAATGCAAGAGATAGATTAGATACGCCACCTTACGTGAAGCAAAATCCGCATTAAGGCACGCGTCTTCATGCCACTTAATAACTGACAACTAATTCATTACTAACATTGAATGCGCATAATTTCCAAGTCAGGTAATGGTAAGTGGATTTTCTTTGGGTGGCGTGCCCGAAAGAGTCGTACCGAGGTGCTTTTATGACTTGCCAGCGCATCCTCGCATATCGCGCGATCGCAAACGGCAGTGATCGCAACATCGCAGATCGTCATATCGCAGATCGCAACAATTCAATGCTTGCCAACGTACTTCGCCTAGTTTCTGCGATGTGCGATCGCGCGATCGCACGATCGCAGGTCGGCGGGTTTACAAGTTTTTCTTTATGGAGGCTAGTGTATTGCGATGCGATGTTGTTCATCAACGCCGAGGCGATGCGCATATTGGCGTTTTTTAGAGAGGGAACGAAGGTGTTTTTTATCTTTTTCGTGATGCACTCTTAGAGATTTGCTTTTATGAACATAGTTTTAGGCTTAAATCGTCCAAGGACCTTTTTCTACGTTTTATGCTTGTAATTTCATCAGAAGTATTTGTTTTCCGAAAATTAACTAAGGGTCCCCTATTCAATCTATCATCATGACTGATATTAGGCTGAATTAGGGGGGGGTTGTTGCTGGCCACAACAGGAGGCAAGAGTCAGGTTCCAGAAAGATGTCACCTTAGAGCACACAGACACCATCATAGACTACTGATCTTGGAATCGGTATGTTACTCTTGATCAGCATGAGGATGTTGAGGAGTTGGAGTTCCATGGTTTTCTAAGTCATAGTGATGTCTAGCATGGATTTCTCAAGCCATTTATCTCACATGGGTACATGTGCACTGTAATTTAATGTCTTTTCAAGTGTAAGTCAAGTGTCGATAGTTGGATGTAATAGTCATAGAGTAGATGAAGAGTCATGAGGGTAGTTGAGCTGTCACAAAGGGGAATGTCAAGGGCCACCCCACCTGTTAGTATCGGTATCTTCATCCCTCTGTCAGAGATCAAATTATTTTGTTGCATTGCATATTAGGTGTCTCACTCAGTCAGTTTCATTCCATTAGGAGCATGGATCATCTGATGGTAGTGGCTTTTTGTACATTTTCCCTCATGTCCTTTACCTGCTGGCCCATTTCCATTCATCAAGATCATTTGCAGTCACTTTCTGTCTTTAAATTTGCAACAGTCATTTCTAGGGTTTCAGTTTCATTAGGTCTAGGGTTTCATCAAAGAGGTCTTCAAAATGTCCAATAATAGCTAGCAGGCTCTTGAGGATGTTGAAATAAAGTTTCAGTACCAAGAAATTTCATAAGAAATTGCTCAAAAATTTATAAAAACAGAGTATTTTAGGCTTTTCATTGTATAAATTCATGTATTTTCAGTTCTTTTGTATGTAAATCACTTCAGTGGCAACCCTGGTCACCTTGCCAAGCTTCAGTAGCTCCATCCCCTGCAAGGAAAACAAAAATCAAGTCATTCAGTTCATCAAAAGGCTCAGATAAAGTAAACTCCTCAAAAAACATAGGTGAGAAGTAAAGTCATATGGTAAACATCATAAAAATGGGGTTTATGAATAAAAAATTAAAAGGCTCTTGTATATAAACCATTTTTTACAATTCAAAAGCTCATTGGCATTACAAGAAGCAAAATTGATCAAGGTGAAAGCCGTGTTGGGCAAATTGCAGCAAAAGCACTCAGTTTTGGAGGCGCGGCGCATAGGGCTGTCCTCCTTAGTCTTAATTTTTAACTGGCGTGGCACACACAGGAGGCATGGTGCGTGGGTTTGAGGCGCAGTGCATAGAGCTGCCAAGCCCGATTTCCTCAAAAAAACTTCATCACATTGCCAAAACCACTCAAGTCTTCTACTATGCAAGTAAGTCAAGATCTTTTCCTTGCTAGTGAAGGAGTTTGTCTTAAAAAATTTATGGTGGTTGTGTGAAGAAAGTCAAACCCTATTTCCTTGCAATTTCTCAAAAACCATTGCCTAGAGTTTGCGCTGTCATTTTGCTGCCAAATTCATTCTACCACTCCCTCACTTTGTCACTCCATTTATTTTCCCAGCCATTCCATAAACTCCCATATTCCTAAAAATCATTTACCCCTATCCCCAAATCCCATTTTCCCAAATCTTAATTACAAAACCCCAAACCCTAATTGTTGTCCCTAAAACTCCCATATTGTTCCATAATCCCTTATTTCCCACATAACCTGTCATAATAGTCCCAAAACCCCTCATATCCTCTCCCTCCACAGTCCCTCACATATTCTTACCCTTGGTGGTAGAAAACATCAAAATCACCATAAATCTCTTCATACTCATCAAGAAAACTCGCACATTAGCAAGCACGGAATCTGATCCTTCATATGACCGAGAAGAAGAGACACACAATGATTCTCCTATAGAAGTGCATGCACCAAGGAGACCTAACAAGGGTGGCAAACATATAAGAGAGGAGCCTACTTCACTTGCTAAGCTGCAGGCTTGCCCTCTTGCTATCACATGCTTCCAACACCAGTCCTGTTATCAGTTCTGTGAAATGGTTGCTAGAGTCTAGTATCATACCATTTTAACAGTATATACCATTTTGCACTCATCAAAATTGTGGTCATGCATCAGCTTGGTTTACAGGGCATCTCATGGGAGGATTTCATTTCTCATGAGTTCTTCACAGCTCCTCAGATACCTCCAGAGACTTTTCATGAGACAGGTGTACCTTCTCATCAGTAGGAGGGTCATGAGACACAGACCGCTAGTGTGTCGGTGTTTGTCACATATCAAAAGGGCACTAGAAAGCTGTTTGCAGTAGCAAAGCGAGTATTATCTCTACCCGGGCTAGAAGGGGTCTCACTTCCTTCATCAACACAATAGGTTCAGGACAAGGGCAAGAGGCCATTGCATGATGAGGGGCCTTCAGATGAGCAGGAGACCGATTTCATTCTCATTCAGGACGATGACACGGATTTGGGCCCACAAAGCTCAAAGCTCAAGGAGGTCATCCAAGAACAACAAGCGGACATCAATGCTTTGTCTCTCAACCTAGAAAAAGCCAAATGGATAATCAACTATCTGGAGCAAAGAAACAAGCAGCTAGAGGATCAGCAAGTGATTATGGAGTTGCAAAGCATATGACAAAACCGACAAGTTGCCAAAAGGAGGAAGGTGAAGCTCACATCACTTGAGCAAGAAATCAATGCTGATAAGGAATCTTCGCTTGAGAAAGCTAATACCCACTTGGAGAGGATGTTGGAGAAACCCATCAATGAGAAGAATATGTTGATAAACATGGCATATCATTATTTGTCAAGGAATATGGTGTGCCAAGCTGGAATCAGGAACTTGAAGGCAAAATTGAAGAATAGATCGAGGAGGAAAAAAGTGCAAGATAAACTTTAGATCTTGGCTGAGGCTTCCTTGGCCGAACACAGAACTTGATGGAGAACAATCAGCCCAAATTTAAAAAAAATTTGGACACTTTTTGCATTTTTGCATTTTTGGTCTAAAACACAGAATTTTCTGCCCTATGCGCCGTGCCACCTGGCACTTGCTTTTGATGGAGGCCTCCAAATGACAAGATATCAGAATTTTTGGATTTGTATTGGAAAAATATGCATGCCTACCAATGGAAAATAAATTTTGACAGGTTTTGAGGCCCCAAAAAGGTCAAAAACACCCAAAAAATGACCTTACTGCCCCTATTTTGACACACGGGAAGAAGTGTTGGGAGAACTCAGTTTTGGAGGGACAAATGGAGGCCAAATTTAAAAATACCACTTGATCTTGAAAGTAGACAGGCAGTCCTTTCCAACAAGCACACTTGGAGAAAATCTAGACCCCAGGAAGGCCTCCAAAAGTGGCTGCAAACAGGCACTATGCATAGAGAAATCCGCGCGGCGCATAGCGGAAATTTTACTCACTTTGACCAAGTATACTCTGTTTTTCGCCTAATTCCTTGACAGTTTGACTTTTCTCTTTCTTAATCTCGAAATTATGATGTAATTTAATGTAAATTTATGGATCTTGATGTAATTATGTCAAATTTTCACTTATGAAGGTAGATTCATCCATGAAAAGTTAGTTTGCAACTGAGTGAATCAGTTCCCTAGTTTTTAGAGGCATGCTGTTCCACTGCCTAATTTGTAGTTCTCAGTTTAGAATTAGTTGTAAAAGCTCCTAAACTCATGAGCTCGACCCTAGAGGTTAGTAGGAGTTGTTGTTTGCCTATATCTTATGTTTTTTCAGTGATTAGCATGGTTGGACTTTTGGGAAAGCTCTGGAGTTTATTGTATACTCATTTCAGCAGTTTTGGCTAAGGAATAGACCAGTGGTTTGCAACACTCTATGGGATTCATGTGGCATGTTGCTTTGATATTGTGTTTCCTTCTGTAAATGTAAGTTTATATGTGTTTTATGTATGCCATTATCTCTCTTGCTTCTTCTTAACTAAAGCAAATAAGGATAAAGGTAGAATCCATTGAAATTGCAGTGCTCTACCTAGGGTTTGCTTAGTTATTGATGTTTTCAGCTGTTTGAAGAGGATCCTTGAGGTTTTCTTGCCCTCTTCGATTTCTCACCTGTATAAATCTCTCCATTTCATTCAATTTGAAGTATCAAATCACTTGCCTACCTTGCCCCATTGAGACATCTACAAAACTGAGCCTCATTCCCAAGACCCAAAATTTGCTTTTCCATTTGAGCCAACAAAACATCTTTAAATTCAATCAAACTCTTTTACGCACATACCTAGCCTAAGATCAATATTAATATTAGTCATCTCAAGCCCTCATTGATCATATTTTGCTAAGAGTGACAAGGAGAGAGCCCTCTCCTGACCTGGTAGGGATAGCTACCATGTTAAGCTTGATTTAATGTTACCCTAGATCCTACCTTTCTCAGCTTGAGGTAGATTTAGGCCCTAACATAGTGGCGAAAATAATGGGGAAGAGATTGTTTTTTTGTTAGTGTTTTTCATTTTATAAACTACAGATGGAGTCTGAAGATTAGCCAGGTATCCTTCGAAACGATTTTGCTTTGAATTGGCGCAAGTAGATAAACGCTACTTCAGTCAATCTCTGGTCTAGTCTTATAAATGGAATATCTAACTTGCAAATTCCCCCAGCACATCTGATAATTATAAGCTTTTGGATGATAAGTTTAGAGTTTGATAGGCTGAACAAGTTGGTAATGTCCATTTGATTTCTTGGAAATAATAACACACTGACTTCTAGAAGATATACCAGAGCAAATCCGAATCCTGATCCACCTCCTGTGTACGAAAATCCCAATCTTATTCCGAGAATCCTTCACCAAGAAAGTTCTGTGATTCCTATGTTCAAATCTCATTCATGTCCTGTTGTTTTTGAGTATCTTGAAGATCTTGAATTTGACGAGAAGTTTGAGTTGTCTTTGTTTGAAACCAAATCTGAAAGTGTTGTTGGTTCTACTGCCTTAAATCCAAAGTTTGTCAAAGATCTTGAAACTGAAAGGGCCAATAAATCAATTGACGATTATATCTTGAATCAACTCCAAACTTCAATTGTGGCTTCAAATATCACTGATTTCTTAGAGTCTGCATTTGCAACCCTTGGGTCTTCTGCAATTGCATCTAGCTCCGGAATTCCTACTGAAACTCCCTTCATTCCCACCATTCCCATGAAGCCTTCCATCTCTAATAAAAAATTTGCAGTGGTGTCACCTCCATCCACTCCTTCTACCCCTCAAACATCCAAAATTTCTTCACCACCATCCCCACCTCATACACCCCATACACCACTTGCACCCACTCCCCCAACATCCCCAAGACCGATTGTAAATATACCGAGAGCAACGGCTGCTCGTTTTGCACCCCTTGTGCTGCCTCAAAATTTGGATGATATGCCCGCCGATTATCAAAGCAAAATTCCATTGTTTGATGGCACTCCTCATGATGTTACAACTTAGAAACATGTGGATAGGATGATAGATTTCTTCGATCTTCATGAGATTGATGCCGAAAATGTGACAATGAGACTATTGTACAAACCTTTGGTGGTGAAGTGAGGAAGTGGTTCAGAGCTTTGTCGGTTGCAAGTATCACTACATTGACTAATCTTCTTAGACAATTCTTGGATCACTGGGAAGTGAAGAAAAATCCTCTTCAGATCCTTTCCGAATATGAGAACATCAAACAAAATTTTGGTGAGTCTGTTTAAGATTATTATATTGGATTTAATTCAGTTTACATTGCAATTCCTGATCATATAAAGCCACCTATGGGGCTAGCTTTGATTAAGTTTCCAGATGGTTTCGATCTTGATATGGCCTATCAATTAAGAGAAAGAGATCCGGCCACTTTGGAAGACATGCAGAAAATTGCAGTCAGCTTTGAAGCTAATCTGCTTGCTAAGAGAGCAAGAACAAAGGCTGAAAAGAAGGTAACAATAAAGGAAGAGGTTTCCACTTCAAATAAAGTGCTCCAGAAGATGGAGAAGATGTTTGACAGATTGAAAATTGACAAGTCTGAACCACAAGTCAGAAATCCCAACTTCCGTGGTCAGCAGCAACCACAATTTAGAATCAAGCAAAGAGAGTAGCGAGCACAAGACCAAACAGCGCAGTAGTAGGTAAAGACACCCTTACAGTAGAATTTTGTACATGGTCTGGAATCAGATGATGAGGAGAATGTAATTGGAGAAGAGAATCATTTCTTTACACCCGATGATATGCCAATTTTTATTACTAAAGATGAAGAGTATTCCGAGAATTCAGCTGTACAAAGGGATGAAAATTTCATCTTGGCGATTGAAATAGTTCTTGAGGAGGAGTCCGATGAATATCAAAGAGGATACATGAATGCTTTGTCAGCCCAGCAACAACAATATTCACTTAGAAGTGGAGATGTACCCATAAATCCAATTCAGAAAAGAAAGGAGATAACAGCACCAAAGAATGATCCTCCCATTGTGCAGAAAAAGGGAAAAGAGATAGCTGATCCTACCACCAACAAAATGCCATCAGCAAATGAAAGATCTAATCAGCGAAGTGTGTGAAAGGAGAAAACTAAAAAGAAGGATGTTTCAGCGAAAAAGGTAGAAAAGATTTCAGTTTTTAACCTAGAAAATGAAATTGCTAAGTTAAAAGTATCTATTCCTTTGATTGAGCTGATGAAAAACAACAACTACAAAGGTCAGGTGTCTAAGATTTTGAATTTGGATCCATCATCTGATATGGTGAACGTAGAGGATGATAGACCTGAGTTGATTTTTGGTTTAACATTGTAAGGTCAGTCTGAAGATAGTGATGTAGCTCCTTTTTACATCAGCCTGCGGGTGCATGACTATGTATTACACAATGCTATGTTTGATTCAGGAGCCTCTCATAATCTCATTCCTAAGGCCATCATGGAGAAATTGGTGTTGGATATCACTAGAAAATATCATGACTTCTACTCCTTTGATTCTGGTAGAGTAAGGTGCATTGGTCTTATCAAAGATTTGGTGGTCAGTTTGGATCAGATTCTGGCTAAAAATGTTTTGATGGATGTGGTCGTGGCGGATATACCTCCTAGATTTGGCATGCTTCTTTCTAGATCTTGGGGAGCAAAGATCAAAGGGACAATGCAGCTTGATTTCTCCTATGCTACCATTCCCGTGTTCGGTAAAATGAGAAAATTATGCCGGGAGCAAAAGATGAAGTACATGATTACTAGCAAGGAGAAACTGGTAAATTATCCAATCAACTATGTACATACTGATTTAGAATCATTTATTTTGTATTCAGATAGCTTTAATGATGTAAATAGCCAAGTAGTAGAAGTAGAAGACATTCCCGAGATCACTGAAAATTTCAGAGAGGTCTTAAAGCAAGAAAGACAAAGACTTGATAGTACTGCTGAGCAATCAGCCTTCTGACAACAACAACATATTGATGGACAATAAGGAAGAGTAACACAACAAACAGAGTTTCGACATTTGGAAGAGGACGAAACAGGCTTGTGGAGCATGGATTTTGATGGCGCAATAGGAAGGGAAGGTGCTAAAATTGGCATTTGGATACGTAGCACTGTTTTCGCCCCAAACGAAGTGCTAAGCAATGTAAGGGTCTATTATTATAAACTAGCTTTTGACTGTTCAAATAATGAGGCTAAATATGAGGCTTTAATTGCTGGTTTGAAAATTCTTAGGAAGTTGAATGCTAAAAGGATTTCAGTGTATGGTGACTCCGAGTTAGTTATCAAGCAAGTGCAAGGGGAATATCAAGCTAAGCATCCTCGAATGCGGGCCTACCACATTGCGGTATTAGATATCTTGAGAGTATTTTCAAATTACACTTTGACATGTGTCCCTCATGTTCAGAATGTCATTTGTAGATTCACTTGCAACAACAACAAGTAATTTGAAAATTCTGATGAATTCAAACAACAAGTTTGAGATTCATGTGAAACATCACCCAACTGTTCTTGAAAATCAAAGGTATTGGCAAGTGTTTCAAGATGATGAAGAAATCGATGAATTTTTGCAAAATGAAGGTAAATTCAAAGACACTTCTATTGATGTGGAGTATGATGATGGCGAGGCAGATATAGAAGTCAATCAGATGGAAGTTTTGCAGCTGAGGGACAACGTCATTCCTAAAGGTCTAATACCTTTAAAGGAGCTATTCGATCAAGATGATATGGCCCGTAAACCAAGCTTGCTGCCAACCGAGAGAGGAGTTGAGGATGTAAACATTGGATCAACTGAAAATCCTAAAATGGTGAAGTTATCCAAGGCATTGCCTCCACAGGTAAACGCAAAGTATATTAGTTTACTATCTTCTTTTACTGATGTATTTGCTTGGGATTATTCAGATTTGAAGGCATATGACACAAGCATCATTCAGAATATCATCCCGATCAAGCCAAATCAGAAGCCTTTTCGTCAGAAGCTAAGAAGAATAAATCCAAAGCTGCTGCCCTCAATTGAGAAGGAAGTCAATCAGTTGTACAAAGCAGGTATCATTGTTCCTATACGGTTTTCTGATTGGATTTCTAATTTGGTGCCCGTGCGCAAGAAAACAGGTGAGATTCAGTTATGTATTGATTTTAGAAATCTGAATAAAGTATCTTTGAAAGATAACTATCCTTTGCCCAAGATGGATCACATACTTTAGAGGGTAGTTGGGGCTTCCCGCATGTCGCTACTTGATGGGTATTCTGGGTATAACCAAATTCTGGTCCATGAGGATGACAGAGACAAAACAACGTTCACCACTCCATGGGGAACTTTTCACTATGCAAAGATGCCTTTCGGATTGAAAAATGCCGGTGCAACCTTTCAGCAAGCGATGGATATTTCATTCGCTAATGAAAAAGATGTTTTTCTAGTTGTTTATGTTGATGACTTGACAGTTTTCTCCAACTCAGATGAAGAGCACCTCTATCATCTGAAAATTGTATTTCAGCATTGTAGAAAGTATGGTATCTCTCTCAATCCAAAGAAGAGTCTGCTCGCCATGGATGAAGGCAAGCTTCTCGATTATATCATATCAAAGGAGGGCATCCGCATTGATACAGCTCGGGTGGAAGCCATTCAAAAGATTTATTTTCCACAAAGTAAGAAAGAAATCAAATCATTCAATGGTAAGATAAATTTCTTACGTCACTTTGTGCCTAATCTTCCAGAACATTTAAGGGAAATCACAAACATGCTCAAAAAAGATAGTGTAGTCAAATGGACCGAGGAAGCAATTAAATCTTTCAATTTGGTGAAATTGGCCCTTTCTTCCGCTCCAATTTTGATAAGCCCGGACTATACTCAGGATTTCATTTTGTTTTCATTTGCCTTGGATCACACTATGGCAGCAGTCTTGATGCAGAAAAGAGACTAGCTTGAGAAACCAATTGCATTTTTCAGCAAGACCATAAGGGATGCGGCATTAAAGTACAATATTATTGAAAAACAGGCCCTTGCTTTGGTAAAGGCATTGAAAGATTTTTGGGTTTATATTCTGCATTCTCACATCCTTGCTTATGTCCCTAACATTGCTATTAAAGATGTCTTAGTGCAAACAGATCCAGAAGGAAAAAGAGGCAAATGGATTGCTGCCTTGTTGGAATATGACGTGGAGATCAAACCGACAAAGCTCATCAAAGGACAGGGGCTGGCTAAGCTAATGGCTGAGTCAAATTTGCACGCCTTGGACATCAATCTCATTGCTACTATGTCCGAGGAAGATGAAGAAAGTCTACCTGCTCAGGTATCAGAAAATTTTCTTCCTTCTCCTTGGTATTCGGACATTATTTATGTACTCCAAAATCTGTCATCACCACCTGGAATGCCTAAGAACAAAAGTAGGACCCTGAAATTGAAGGCTGCCAAGTTCTATATCATGAATAATGCACTCTATTGGAAATATCCCGGTGGTGTCTTGCTCAATTGTTTGGTTGAAGAAGAGGCAAAACAGGTTATGGAAGACTTTCACAAGGGAGATTGCGGAGGCCATCTTTTCTGGAAGACAATAGCCAATAAAATTTTGAGAGCAGGGTATTATTGGCCAACTCTTTTTGCTGATGTGTACAAAACAGTAGCAAGCTGCTATGAATGTCAAATTTTTCAAGGTAGAAGGAAATTGTAGCCTTTCCCACTCAAGCCCATTGAAGTAAGTGCTCCATTTCAGCAGTGAGGTTTGGATTTCATTGGCAAGATTCATCCTTCTTCTTCAGTGTAGCACAAATGGATCCTCATAGCGACAGATTATTTCACCAAATGGATTGAGGCGATATCCACGAGGCAGGCAACTGATTCGGTAATCATTTCATTTCTTAAAAACAACATTTTGTCTCGTTTTGGCTGTCCAAATAAGCTGATCATTGACAATGCAGCAACCTTTAAATCTAAAAGGATGATTGACTTTTTTCATAAATATCACATCACTTTGGGGCACTCAACTGCCTATTACCTGCAAGGCAATGGATTGGCAGAATCCTCAAATAAATCTTTGGTCAACATTATTAAAAAGCTGCTGGAAACAAACAAGAAAAGTTGGCACAAAAACCTGGTCAATGAACTTTGGGCAAACAGAGTAAGTCAAAAGAAATCTATAGGCATGTCTCCTTTTGAGCTCATGTATGGTGTGGACACAGTTTTCCCGACCTCTCTTGTGGTCCCTGTGGTCAAAATCCTACAAGAAGCGGGCAGCAAAGACGATCATTTGCAGCGGAGAATCAATCAAATGATTCATTTGCAACAAACTAGAGAGGAGGTATTTTAGAACACTTTCAAGCTACAGGAGAGAATAAAGAAGATATATGAACGAAAAGCAAAAGCGGACAAGTTTCAAATAGAGGACATAGTGCTGAAATGGGATGCAAGGAACTAAGCATGGCAAGTTTGAAAATCTTCGGAAAGGACCTTACAGGATTGCTGCATATCGGGGCCAAAATGCCTTCCTCTTGCAAGAAATGAATGGAGAAGACTATCCCGGTGGGCCGGTCAACGGTCGGCTACTCAAATGGTACTATTTTCAAATTATTTTCTGCCATCATATGTATCATTATACATACCGGTTTGTTTAAATTACATTGCAAGTGTGTACTATTTTCATGCTTTCAGTTTGGGGCCCAAGTTGAAGGCTATAAAACTGAGGTTTGATTTTAGTTTTGGTTTGGTTTGTTTGAGTCAGGTAGTTTAGTCGATTTTAGTCTTGAAATTGGGTCTTTGAGTCATATTTCAGTCCTGAAATTGAGTCAAGAGTCTTGTTTTAGTTTGTTGAAGTTATTGACTCCAGAGCCCAATGGATGAAGGCACTTCCTGCTTTCCCAGAGATCCATAGTTCTTGGCACCTCCAAGGAGCTACCATTCCCATTGGAGCCAATGTTAGTGTCGGTATCTTCATCCCTTCGTTAGAGATCAAATTCTTTTGTTGCATTGCATATTAGGTGTCTTGCTCAGTCAGCTGCATTCCATTAGGAGCATGGATCATCTGATGGTAATGGCTTGTTGTACATTTTCCCTCATGTCCTTTACCTGCTGGCCCATTTCCATTCATCAAGATCATCTGCAATCACTTTCTGTCTTTAAATTTGCAAAATTCATTTCTAGGGTTTCAGTTTCATTAGGCCTAGGGTTTCATCAAAGAGGTCTTCAAAATGTCCAATAACAGCCAGCAGGGTCTTGAGGATGTTGAAATAAAGTTCCAGTACCAAGAAATTTCATAATCAATTGCTCAGAAATGTATTTTTCCTCAAAACTCTGTTTTGAGGAAAAACAGAGTATTTTAGGTTTTTCATTGTATAAATTCATGTATTTTCAGTTCTCTTGTATGTAAATCACTTCAGTGGAAACCCTGGTCACCTTGCCAAGCTTCAGTAGCTCCATCCCCTGCAAGGCAAACAAAAATCAAGTCATTCATTTCATCAAAAGGCTCAAATAAAGTAAACTACTCAAAAAACAGAGGTGAAAAGTAAAGTCATATGGAAAACATTATAAAAATGGGTTTTATGAATCAAAAATTAAAAGGCTCTTGTATATAAACCATTTTTTACAATTCAAAAGCTCATTGGCATTCCAAGAAGCAAAATTGATCAAGGTGAAAGCCATGTTGGGCAAATCGCAGCAAAAACACTTAGTTTTGGAGGCGCGGCACACTCATTGAGAGGCGCAACGCATACAACAGGCACGGTGCATAGGGATGTCCTCCTCAGTGTTAATTTTGAACTTGCGTGACACACACAGGAGGCACGACGCGTTGGGTTTGAGGTGCGGCACATAGAGCTGCCAAGCTCGATTTCCTCAAAAAAACTTCATCACATTGCCAAAACCACTCAAGTCTTCTACTGTGAAAGTAAGTCAAGATCTTTTCCTTGCTAGTGAAGGAGTTTGTATTAAAAAATTTATGGTGGTTGTGTGAAGAAAGTCAAACCCTATTTCCTTGCAATTTCTCAAAAACCATTGCCTAGAGTTTGCACTGTCATTTTGCTGCCAAATTCATTCTACCACTCCCTCACTTTGTCACTCCATTTATTTTCCCAGCCATTCCATAAACTCCCATATTCCTAAAAATCATTTACCCCTATCCCCAAATCCCATTTTCCCAAATCTTAATTACAAAACCCCAAACCCTAATTGTTGTCCCTAAAACTCCCATATTGTTCCCTAATCCCTTATTTCCCACATAACCTGTCATAATAGTCCCAAAACCCCTCATATCCTCTCCCTCTACAGTCCCTCACATATTCTTACCCTTGGTGGCAGAAAACATCAAAATCACTATAAATCTCTTCATACTCATCAAGAAAACTCGCACATTAGCAAGCATGGAATTTGATCCTTCATATGACCGAGAAGAAGAGACACACAGTGACTCTCCTATAGAAGTGCATGCACCAAGGAGACCTCACAAGGGTGGCAAACATATAAGAGAGGAGCCTACTTCACTTGCTGAGCTGCAGGCCTGCCATCTTGCTATCCCATGCTTCCAACACCAATCCTATTATCAGTTCTGTGAAATGGTTGCTATAGTCCAGTATCATCATGATTTAGCCTGGTTGTTTGTGCTTCATCTACATAATGGCCAAACCACTCTAGCTGGTGTGACCTTCACCTTGACACCGGAGTCTATTTCTCTAGCAACTGGTATTCCTAATGTTGGAGAGCAGTGGAACAAAAGGCAGAAGATTGACAGGGAACACTATGAACCATACATCAAGCTCGGTTATTTGATACAACTCAGTAGAGTGTTTCCCTTTTGGTACTTGAAAGACTCATATGGTCCCTTGATGAAACTCATAATGAAATATTTCAGCTGCGAGGGCCGGTTTTCTTGCCTATATGCTTATCATATCAGGTTGTTGATGCACTTTACCAGGGTGAGAATGATGAATCTCCCCTACTTCATGTGTCGAAATATTGAGAATATGACCACACTAGTACAACATAAGACTCCTCAACAACAGTTTAACAGTATATACCATTTTGCACTCATCAAAATTGTGGTCATGCATCAGCTTGGTTTGCAAGGCATCTCATGGGAGGATTTCATTTCTCATGAGTTCTTCACAGCTCCTCAGATACCTCCAAAGAATTTTCATGAGACAGGTGGACCTTCTCATCAGCAGGAGGGTCATGAGACACCGACTGCTAGTGTGCCTGTGTTTGTCACATATCAAAAGGGCACTAGAAAATTGTTTGTAGCAACAAAGCGAGTATTATCTCCACCCGGGGTGGAAAGGGTCTCGCTTCCTTCATCAGCACAACAGGTTCAGGACAAGGGCAAGAGGCCATTGCATGATGAGGGTCCTTCAGTTGAGCAGGAGACCGATTTCATTCTCATTCAGGATGATGACACGGATTTGGGCCCACAAAGCTCAAAGATCAAGGAGGTCATCCAAGAACAACAAGCGGACATTAATGCCTTGTCTCTCAACCTGGAAAAAGCCAAATGGATAATCAACTATCTGGAGCAAAGAAACAAGCAACTAGAGGATCAGCAAGCGGTTATGGAGTTGCAAAGCATACGACAAAACCGGCAAGCTGCCAAAAGGAGGAAGGTCAAGCTCACATCACTTGAGCAAGAAATCAATGCTGATCTGATCGTAGCTTGAGAAAGCTAATATCCACTTGGAGAGGATGTTGGAGAAAGCCATCAATGAGAAGAATATGTTGATAAACATGGAATATCATTATTTGTCAAGGAATATGGTGTGCCAAGCTAGAATCCGGAACTTGAAGGCAAAATTGAAGAAGAGATCGAGGAGGCAAAAAGCGCAAGTTAAAATTTAGATCTTGGCTGAGGCTCTCTTGGCCCAACACAACACTTGATGGAGAACACTCAGCCCAAATTTCCAAAAATTTGGGACACTTTTTTCATTTTTGAAAATTTTGGGCTAAAACACAGAATTTTTTGCCCAATGCGCTGTTCCACCTGGCGCTCGCTTTTGATGGAGGCCTCCAAATGACAAAAACTCAGCATTTTTGGATTTGTCTTGGAAAAATATGCATGCCTACGAATGGACAAGAAATTTTGACAGGTTTTGAGGCCCCAAAAAGGTCAAAAACACCCCAAAAATGACCTTACTGCCCCTATTTTGACACATAGGAAGCAGTGTTTGGAGAACTCAGTTTTGGAGAGACAAATGGAGGCCAAATTTAGAAATTGAACTTGATCTAGAAAGTAGACAGGAAGGCCTTTCCAAAAAGCACACTTGGAGAAAATTTGGACACCAGGAAGGCCTCCAAAAGTGGATGCAAAAAGACACTACGCATAGAGAAATCAGCGCGGCACAAAGGGGAAATTTTGCTCAGTTTGACCAAGTATACTCTTTTTTTCGCGTAATTCCTTGACAGTTTGACTTTTCTCTTTCTTAATCTCGAACTTCTGATGTAATTTAATGTAAATTGATGGATATTGATGTAATTATGTCAAATTTTCACTCATGAAGGTAGATTCATCGATGAAAAGTTAGTTTGCAACTGAATGAATCAATTCCCTAGTTTTTAGAGGCATGTTGTTCCACTGCCTAATTTGTAGTTCTCAGTTTAGAATTAGTTGGAAAAGCTCCTAAAATCATGAGCTAGACCCCTAGAGGCTAGGAAGAGTTGTTGTTTACCTATATCTTATGTTTTTTCAGTCATTAGCATGGTTGGACTTTTGGGAAAGCTTTGGAGTTTATTGTATACTCATTTCAGCAGTTTTGGCTAAGGAATAGGCCAGTGGTTTGCAGCACTCTATGGGATTCATGTGGCATGTTGCTTTGATATTGTGTTTCCTTCTGTAAATGTAAGTTTATATGTGTTTTATGTATGCCATTATCTCTCTTGCTTCTTCTTAACTAAAACAAACAAGGATAAAGGTAGAATCCATTGAAATTGCAGTGCTCTACCTAGGGTTTGCTTAGTTATTGATGTTTTCAGCTGTTTGAAGAGGATCCTTGAGGTTTTCTTGCTCTCTTCAACTCCTCATCTGTTTAAATCTCTCGATTTCATTCAATTCGAAGTATCAAATCACTTGCCTACCTTGCCCCATTGAGACCTTTGCAAAACTGAGCCTCATTCCCAAGACCCAAAATTTGCTTTTCCATTTGAGCCAACAAAACATCTTTAAATTCAATTGAACTCTTTTGCACACATACCTATCCTAAGATCAGTATTAATATTAGTCATCTCAAGCCCTCATTGATCATATTTTGCTAAGAGTGACAAGGAGAGAGCCCTCTCCTGACATGGTAGGGCTAGCTACCAAGTTAAGCTTGGTTTAATGTTACCCTAGATCCTACCTTTCTCAGCCTGAGGTAGATTTAGGCACTAACACCACCCTTTCCTATAAACAGACCCTCATAACCCATTGTAGAAGATTTTGGTTAGCCAAGCTTCTGATAAGACTATCTTGGAGAGAGCTTGGATAGTATTGTAATGAGACTTGGCTTCTCGACTGCGTAGAGCTAATACATCGCTTTGGAGGAGCAGGCAGTTGTGGCTGTAACGTTATACTGTCAGAACTAGTGGTTGGACATGGATGTATTGTATGACTGGAACTTACAATTCTTAATATAACAAGAGCCATCACGTTTCATGCATATGTTGTATTGTATTCTATGCTATCTGGTTTACTCTAAATGATATATGTATCTGTTTACTTATGCATGCATGTATAGCTATCTGTGTATATATGTATGAATCTTTCTGAAATTTGCTGTTGGTTTAACCATCACTTTGGTTTGCTGGCTAACTGGGCTTCCATGTTGTGATGCATCTTTTCTCTCATGTTCCCTTCTTAATAGTGTGCTATCACAGGTTTTCAAGGGGCGTGTTAGCCTTGTTGGAATATGGCCCAAAAATGGATCCAAATATGCCCTTTAAGCCTTCAAAAAATAGCAAAATCCTGCCAAAGATGAAAACTAGCCCAGGAGAAGAGCCCTTAAAAGGGCAGAAAAACACTATCGTGAGGCTAAAACACATGAAAACAGTGAAAAAACCATGTATCAGAGGCATACACAGTCCAACGCACAACAACCATTAGATCTGGCCGATCAACAACCCAGATCTAAGTGGAAAATCGCAATCAGCCAACACGAAGGACTTAAGGTTGGGCAGAAGACACCCCTGATTAGTGATCTCCAATGATCAAATTTGCGGGTTGCAATCGGCGAAGGCAATTCGGTGGAGTAAAGACATACTATGTGGAACTTGTGATTGCGATCAGCGATGCAATATGGACCATCGATGAAGTGCACAGATCGATGACCCACATCATGTCGCAAGATTTCTATTAGGGAAATACAAGGAGCGCACTAGCAATGGCCCTGGGCACGAGCAATATGCCTTTGCAATCAGATCGCATCACTATATCGCAGTGGAGCAACAACATGGGGTGGGGCCACTATATAGGCATGTGTGCGACCTGATGAACCAGAACCGACATTATTATACTTGATATTTCATAAGATTTCAGGTCCATAGGAAAGGCCATTTTTAATGCATTTTGTGTATTTTTGTTATATAATGAAATACAAAGGGGCAATGACGATGCAATAAAGCTCGGACCCGAAGGGGTTTGGGAATGAAAATATATAGAATATCACATCCGCCAAAGCCGATTTTTCATGGTTTTCAGTGTTTTTTAACATATCCAGAATACGAAGGAAAGAAAGGGAACATGCCGTGTGTGACTTGTGATAGTGACCCTAAGGGCAGACCCAATAGATGAATAGGCCATATCTGAGGACTTTTGAAGTCTGAAATAAATTGAGATGGGCGGGACTTTACAGTTGCAACGTTTTTCTGTATTAAACAGAAAGCAGTCACTGTTCGCATTTTAAATGGATTACATAGGCCTGAAGACCCATTCCAACACATAACAGAGGCTGGGAAATAGTTGCTGGGAGACAGGGGCTGGAAAGGGAAAAAAGGGGCCATAGCACGATGTAGCCCGAAACAAATGATCATGGAGCAGACATCGCAGCTCATCCAAAACAACATAAGTGATTGTGGGGCATCTCTGGCACGAGAGAGCTCCTTGCCAGTGCAAAAAACTACCTGAATGTAGTTACTCTTCTGTTAGAAGAAGAAACCTCCGAGCCCATGCTTGCTTAGTCAGGGCATCAAACAATTAACAAGACAGAGGGATAGATTAAGACCTCTCGAGCTTCAGAAGGCACGAGAGCATTGTAAACAGGCCTATAAATATTTGTAAGATCAGAGTAACAAGGGTTCAACTTCTGGAGACTGTGAGCTCTATTCCTTCCAAGCGTCTCATCTTCATTCTAGCAAATTTAAGCTTCTTTTGCTGTTATATGTTCAATGTCCATTTTCTCTTATGTTCTAAGCTTGCAATTGAATAGGTTGTTCATGTTTCTTTTGTGTCTAATGAGAGATAACTGTCATCTTATCTCTACATTGATAAATTAGATTTGCAAGCTTCTTTTACTTCCTGTAGCTGGCCATTCATATGTGTTTATATGTGCATCTGCTGGTACAGTCGATATTCTCCATCTATCCATTGAATCTACAAACTATTGAGCATTAGTGGTCTAAAGCCTTGTAAAGCTGAGGGTGTTCATGCATGTCTTGAGTAAAAACAGAATTGAAATGGTTATCTGGCTTGATCCAAACCTTCATCCATTCCAATAGTTCTGAGAACAATATTGAAGATTATATGTTACCAGGCATCTCCGAGCTGCAACCTAGGAGAGTTTCCTGGAGTGATAACATAATTGGCACCATTGCCGAGGAGAGGAGACTGAAGCTCAGCTTTCATGGGACGCGACACAGATCCAACTTTGATGATAGACAAAGTCTGGGCACTTTTTTGGTTGTAGTCATCTATCTGGCGACTCTATTGAAAGACAAACCTCTTAGTGACTCCACTTCATAGTTCTGGCTTAGTTTGTGAGGCATACTTGGAGAAATCCTTAGAAGCCACAAGCTGACCTAGTACCTGACCCTGAAAAATTCATCAAAGAAAGAAAGGTATTGCAGAAAGGAGCATGAGGTTTAGGTAAACCTAAAAAATATTCTATATCTCTTCAAGAAAGGCCCATAATAGAACAAATACATGTTGAGAGTATAGCATCTAATACTAGCAGTGAAGAAAAAATCTCAGAAATTCATAAAGCTCCTTATTCTTTAGGTTCTCCTTTTGTTGTAAGCCCAAAGGAAACCTCACCTCCTATCCATCATACTCCTTTAGTCTTATCAGTCACTCCTCATCCCTCTATCATTCAGACTGCCAGTACTCTTATAGCTACCATAGCTATGGCAGGTCCACAAGCACCTACAAAAATGGAAAGAATCATAGCTGCTAGGTATGGACCTCTAGTACTGCCCACTCCTTTGAATTCCATGCCTACTGGAGAATATCATAAATATAGGCCTAAGTTCACTGGGACTAAAGGTGTTACAACTGAAGAACATCTTGAGTCATTCTATAGCTATGCTGATAACCTGGACATTAGTGAAGATGATGTGTGGATGAGAGTCTTTGTCCAAAGCCTAGATGGAGAGGCTAGAAAATGGTTCAAAGAACTGACCCCAAGATCTATAGCAGATATTGAGGCTTTAGATGATGCATTCCTAAAGCATTGGGGGATAAGAAGGATCTCCTCTACTACCACACTGAGTTTGGGAACTTAAAGAGGGAAAATGGTGAGTTGTTGTCTGATTTTAATAAGAGGTTTAACCGCATGTACAACAAGATACTAGCTGAAGTAAAACCCACCACTACCTCTGCTAAACTCACCTATGCCAGTGCGTTTGATTCTGACTTTTGCCTACTGTTGAGGGAGAGGCGATGTGCTACTTTGCCTGATATGCAGGATGCAACCTTGGAAGTAGAATCAAACATCATGGCTGTAGAGAAGCTCAAGGGAAATGTTGATAGAAGAAGACAGAGGGGCGAGTCTTCATCATCTTCAGATCCCAAGATAGATAAAATGACCAAAATGATAGAGTCATTAGGATCTGAAATCTCCAAATTAAATATTAAGCAGCACCCTGGGAAAGGAAGGGTTCCTAATACCTTTTCTCCTAGAAATCCAAATCCATATAGAAGAACTAATGAGCAGTTGCAGATTTTGCAAAGAAGAAAAGATTCCAATGAAGACCAAAGGGTGAAGACCCCTTTCCAGAATGTAGTCATGGAAGGAGAGTAGTTTGAAGAAGATGATGAGATCCATTGTCTAGAAGACAAATGCAATGCCTCCTTTTTGACCTTAGTTGCCTATGAAAAGTCATTATTCAATGACCATATCAGCCAAGAGTGGGACAATGAAGCTGTTCTATAAACTGAAGATCAACAAAGATATAATCTGAGGTTGAAGATGAATGATGCCAAGGAAGCCCCTGTTCAAAGAGCTGTTGTCCCTGTAGTACAACAAGCTAATAAGTAGAAGCAACCAACAGTTGATCCTATCATCCTCAAAGCTCTAGCCCATGAGGTAAGAGGCCTTGACAAGTCTCCTTCTCATTTCAGTTTTCAATCAGAAATTCAGAAGCTAAGAATACCTATGCCTTTGATTAAACTAGTGAAGAATGAGTCCTTCAAAAGATCCATCCTCGAGGCCCTTGAGCCTAAAGCCATCCAAGCCTCCATTGATTACGTAAATCTACAAGATTACCAACCAGCTTTTATTCTCAACCCAATGATTGAAAATTGTGAAGACAACTCCCCATCATTCTATGTCTCTCTGACTATTCATGATAAAATCCTTCACAATTGCCTTCTGGACACTAGAGCCATCCATAATCTAATGCCCAAGGCTGTCATGGATAAATTGGGTCTTGACATTACCAAGCCTTATCATGACCTATTTTCTTTTGACTCTAGAAAAATGAAATGTCTGGGATTAATCAAGGACCTAGCCATCACTTTGCCTCAACTGTCCATGAAGAGCATGATGATGTATATTATGGTAGCAGATGTACCCCCCCAAGTTTGGCATGTTGCTTTCCAGAGGTTGGATCAAGAGATTTGGTGGAACATTGCAAAATGATCTGTCCTATGCTACTATCCCAGTTTTTGGAGGTGAAAATAGGAGATTGTACAAAGAGGCTCAGTTGGCTTATATTATCAGCGATGAAAGGAATCCCACTAATCATCCCATCTATGCTATTGACACTGATTTTGGAGCTTGTTTTCTTCAGATTGAAGAATCTCAGTTGGCCTCCACACAGCGTAAGAAACAAGTTTGCCAGATCACAGAGGAAGAAGGCCCTCAGATTTGGGACATGTTCTTTGATGGGGATTGCTCTAAGGAAGCTGCAGGGGTATGTGTAGTCCCTGTGTCCCCCACACAGGAATGCATTCATTTATCTTTCATATTAACTTTGGAGGTCAACAAAACTTTCCAAGAAAAGCATCCAAGGCTGAAAGCATACAGAGATGAGGTAAAATATAGACCATCCCTTTCTAACAATGTCAAATACTGGAAAGTTTTTGAAGAGGATGATGAAATTAATAGGCTTTTACAAGTCTTTGACGAATTTGCTGAAAGTCATCAAAAGGAGATCAAAGAAACCTTTGATAGAAAGGTAAAATGGGACAATTTCTAGTTTGGTGACTGGGTTCTCAAATGGGATGCATTGAAGGAAAAGAAGGACAACCATGGTGAATTTGATGCCTTTTGGACAGGATTGCTTGTCATTGCTCAAGTTCAGATGAGCAACATTTTCATTCTGCACAGTCTAGAAGGAGGAGATGTTTTTGGTAGCCTTGTTAATGGGTTGTTCTTCAAACTTTATTTCATTTAAGGCTTTAAAGCCTTGGTATTGTAAATATGTTTTTTCCAATTTTTATTTCATTACAAAATAGACTCCATGCCCAATAGAACACTAGAAGGAAGATTTGATTTTCATTTTACAGGAAAGGAATTATTATGTAGTTCTTGAAACCTCACAGGGAGGCTTTCATCCCCAAAAGGACCCAGTGTTAGCCTTGTTGGCAAATGGCCCAAAAATGGATCCAAATATGCCCTTTAAGCCTTCAAAAGACAGCAAAATCCTACCAAAGATGAAAACCAGCGCAGGAGAAGAGCCCTTAAAATGGCAGAGAAACACTATCAGGAGGCTAAAACACGAAAACAATGAAAAAACCATGTATCAGAGGCATACACAGTACAACACATAGCAGCCGTCAGATCTGGCCAATCAACGGCCTAGATCTAAGCGGCAAATCAAAATCAGCCAACACAGAGGACTTAAGGTTGGGCAGAAGACACCCTCAATCAGCAATCTTCGATGATCAGATCGGCGGGTCACAATTGGTGGAGGCATGCTGGAGGAGTAAAGGCATACTGTATGGAACTTGCGATTGTGATCAGCGATGCAATGTGGACCATCGATCAAGCGCGCAGATCGATGGCCCACATTGCGTCGCAAGATCCCTATCAGAAAAATACAAGGAGCACGCTAGCAATGGCCCTGGGCACGAGCGATATGCGATTGTGATAAGTTCACATCACTATATTGCAATGGAGCAGCACCATGGGGCGGGGCCGTTATACAGGCATGTGTGTGACCCGATGAATTGGACCCGATGGTATTATACATGATATTTCATAAGATTTCAGGTTCGCAAGAAAGGCCATTTTTAATGTATTTTGTGTATTTTCATTATATAATGAAATACAAAGGGGCAGCGACAATGCGATAAATCCCAGACCGAAAGGGGTTCGGGAATGAAAATATATAGAATATCATGTTCACCAAAGCTGATTTTTCATTGTTTTCAGTTTTTTTTAACATATCTAGAATACGAAGGAAAGCAAGGGAATAGGCCATGTGTGACTTGCGATAGCGACCCTAAGGGAGAACTTGAAAGATGAATAGGCCATATCTGACGACTTTTGAAGTCCGAAATAAATTGAGATGGGTAGGTGTTACACAGTAATTTGTCACCATCCCTGTTACTCCTCTTGTCGTACCTTGGAGGACCCATCCCGGGAGTTATAAGAAGTGACAAAGTCTAAAAACACTTGCATTATGTTCCCCTGAGTATGTACTCCATGTTCCCTGAAGACACCTTCTGCAGATCATCCCTAAAAAGTGCTCTTTTTCCATTGGCGCAAGTCCACAATATCTTACCCGCGCCAATGATGGAGATCCTCAAAAGGGGGCGCGACCATTGGCGCTCTGTCTCAGAGCAACGGTCGCGCCAACCAAATTTAGTCATGCTTTTTGCCTTAATGCACATCCGACTGTTGTTTCCTTCATTACATGGAGCTTTTCTGAGGATAGAAAATCAGTTTTTTGTCGAGCTTTATCCATCTTTATGGCTTTTGCTAATTCCACGAAAGGTGTCTCGGTTCATCGCATCCTCCTCCCTTCTCCATCTATATAAGCTTGTCATTATGCATTGGACAAGCAAGAGGGCGAGAGTGTTGGTGTTAGTGTTATGCTAGTGATTTGGTAATTGAGTTATAGTAGTGATGATTATTGGTCATGGAGAGAATGCTAATGAGTGCTAGAGAGGTTATGCTGCCGGAGAGGAGATGCATGTCAAGACACATATAGTTACTCACCCAGCCAGGAGAAGGGTCGACGTCAGAACAATGGTTGTAACTTTTCCTGTTTATTAATTGATGAGCGACTGCTATTATAGTTCCAATCTCATTATCTGTCATGGTGATATGTTGATTTATTTCCTTTCTGACTGAAATATAGTTGTGCCTTGGTAGTTTTTATGTTGGTATCCGTCTCTTCCTTTGCATGTGCAGGTATTCGTTATGATCTGTTGGAGCAAGGGATCGAGGATATCAACTCTGCTTCAATCATAGCGTTGGACTCCAGGTTAGTCTTCTTGATTCACCTTTGATGCATAACTAGGAACTTGCGTAGCAGCGTGGTTTGTTTGTGGCTAGTTCTGTGATAGGCTAGTGGGATCGCCTCTGTCCGCAGAGGGGATTTACCTTACCAACAAATTGGCAACTCCACTGGGGAGTAACTCTTTGATTTCTGTCTTGCATGTTAATTTTCTTCTGCTTGCTTGAGTGCATGAGCTTCCTGAGTCAGTTTTGAGTTGATTCTTTACTGTTTGACCCATCTGAGCACTGTCAACCCGACCTGAGGTCGTATCTTTTATCTTTTTAGTTGGAAAGCTTAATTGGTGCGGTTATTTCTCTGACAGTCGCGCCAGTTGGCGCACGTTGCTCAAAAGCAACTCGCGCCAATTCTGTGGTAGCGCAAGTTGCAGGCTGACAGTCGCGCCAGCTCTGTAAATTTTGCCTGTGTGTGGGTGGAAAGCTCATTCAGTCTCTTTATATATCTCTTTCAGCCTTTGGAACTGTGTTGAACCTCTGCTTGACTGGTTTTAGCCTGTATCCCTCAGCTGTTTGCTTATTTCCAGTGACTTTGCATGTCTAGCCTTCTGTGGGAAGTTTCGGTCTCTTGATCATCCAGTCAGCTTGTTGATTGTTCTACACCTATCCAGTGCTTTGTTAAAGCTTGATCTTCTATACTCTGAATACTTCACTTCTAGCCTCTTTGAAGTTCACTAGTTTTTGTGTTTTTCCTTGCTTGCATGGTTCATTTTGTGTTTTAGAATTGGTTCTATTTCATTGACTGAACTTGGATTGTGCATATCTCTTAGAATTTGTTTACATGCATCATGCCATCTTAAAGGAAAGAAAAACAAAAATATCTCTTGCATTATAGTAGTTAGCATTTATTGTTATTTGTTGCTATTGAAAAGAAAAAAGACAAAATTTCGTTTCTTGTTGCATTAGGATCTTTGTTCTTTGTTGAAGTGATCATTTCGTTTGTGAAAAAGATCTCAACCCTCCTGTAGATAGAATTCATCGAATCAAATGATTTAATTTCGGCATATAGTTTGCATGTAAGAAGTTTTCGAGATATCACATACGGTAGGACCAAAAAACTGAAACATAATCAAAGATAAACTTTAAAATGAACTCAATGAACATAACAACGCATTGGAACATAACGCAAACACTCTAGAGGTCTAGGTTAGAGACGTGTTCCGGCATCATTAAACTTGGTAGTTTATCGTCGAGTGGTTGGGTGATTCCTCCACGGTGAAACGGTAGCTGCCAATATGGACTGTGCTCCCACGTACCGTCGAGTATATATTGGGAGACCCCTATAGGAATAAAGCCTTTATCCATAGGAAGCCATGTCAGCTGCCCTACAATTCGCAATGCAGTGAACACATCATTCACGAAGATCGACCACCCGTACCCTAAAAAGTATTCTGTAGTTTTGCGAAAAGTTTGGCACACCCTCTACCTAGAATTCCAGAGCAGTCACTTTTGATCCTTTTCGGACTCCCTAAACGAAAAGGTGCCTATGAGCGTCTTGTCACTTCGTGCTCATTAAATATTCGAAGGAGACTACAGTCATCTTTTACCCTTTTCTCGACTCTTAAAAAAATGAAAAGGTTAAGTTCAGTGTCTTAAAATTTATTGGCCACGATAACATCTACCCAATTAGATTTTGTTTGCGTTAGCTTGAGTAGGATTATTTCTCGTTCAATGGCATCCTTCCCTGAGTCCACCGGCCAAGGTGTTCCCCCTGATGGAAACCCTAGTCCATTTCCTTCTGTTGGAAATGTCGGTGTTCAGTATGTCGCAACTTTGTCTTTGCCTGGGTTAACCATCGGTTTGCCCGTATGGTTGTTTTCAAACTCGGTGGTTTCGAGTGTGATAACTTCTGCTCCGAATGCACCCACCTCCCAGGTAATACCCACTTCGAATGTTACTTCCGAGGTCAATGCCGTCCAAACCACCACGATAAACAAAGCCTCGAAAGCAAAGAAGAAAGGGAAACCGAAGAATAAGCCAGAACAACCTAAACAGGAAACCCCAAAACCTCAACCTGAGGACGGCGCTAAACGCAAACCCAAGTATCCTTGTTTTATCTGCGATGAGGATCACTATACCAAGGATTGCCCGAGGCGGTCCGAAGTTAGTCGTTTGTTAAAAGGAACCCCTGGGACTCCTACGGTGCTCAAAGAGCCCTTTCCCACCCAACACACTCAAAAAACTCAAATGGTGGCTGACCCATCTCAGCCTTCCTCTTCCTTTGGTTCTCAAGTGTTTATGGTTGGAACGATACCCATCAATATCAGTACTCAAACAAAAGATTACCCGCCATATACCGGGAAGGAGCCTGAGATACCCTCTAGTGCTCCTCCGTTCAGTTCGGGTCCACCACCACCTCCTCCACCTGAACAACGTCTTGCTGATTCAAAGGTGGACCCTTCCCCTTCTTCGCCTACTGCTGCGTCCTCATCTTCTACTTCGCCTGGTGAACCTCTGGATTCAAGTAACCAGGTGGCTAAGAAGAAAAAGAAGAAGAAGACAAAGAAGAAGAAGACTCCTAAACGAGAGGTTAAAGGTATAACCCAAGTCGAGCCACCTTGTGCTCCTCCGCGGAAGGTCAAATTTCCTTGTAAGTTATGCAGGGAAAACCATCTTCTCCGCGATTGTCCTGGTATTCCCAGGGTTTTAGAAGTATGGTATCATGATCCGAACCGCCCTGCATCGTCCTCTGTCGATCATGGCGATGTTACCTTATCACCTGGAAACAGTAAGGGAAAAGAGAAGATTCGAATCCCTTGTAAACTTTGTGAAGGCAATCATCCCCTTCACCTTTGTCCATTCATGGATAGAGCCACTATTGTATTGGAAAGTCTTACAGCTCCCTCAACCCAACTTCCTACTGGTTATCAACGTCTTTCTGCAGCTGCAGAACGTTCCCCTGCTGACAAAGAAATCAACCAAGATTCCTCTCTTGTCCAGCCTCCTCTTCCTGAATCTGGCTCTTTCAAGCCTGTTCCAGACCAACCATTGGTCGGAAAGAGTGTCGACTTGAGTTCACCACCCGTCGACCACTCTATTTCAGAAGAGCATCATTCTTGTGTTCTTCTCGTCTCCTCAGATTCTCCTACATCTGGAAATACCCCTACATCTGAGAGTCCTACTGCACTCTCTCCCGAGCAGGGGGGCAATCATATGATTCCCCCACCAAGTAGTTCAGTCGCTTCCTTCGACTGGAGACGTTTGACTACCTTCCGCCTCCCATCTCATGTGCCTTTTTGGGTCACGGTACACACCTATGACAAGGCAATACCTGGCACTATCTTGGATGAGGGCGCATCTGTTAGTCTTCTGTCTGCCACTATTTGGCAAGCTTTAGGTTCCCCACATCTTGTGCCCGTAGCATCAACTCTGACTGCTTTTAACGGAAGAACTAGCCAACCATTAGGGCTCCTTCCAAAGTTCCCTATTACTTTGGGAGGCAAGACCGTCTATCTAGACGTATGGGTTACCCAAGGTGCTTTAGACTTCAATCTTCTCCTTGGCCGTGACTATGTTTATGCCATGGGGGCCCTTGTCTCTTCACTTTTCCGTGTGGTTTGCTTTCCACACGATGGAAGAATTGTGACTATCGATCAATTATCGTTCGTTAGTCCACGGGTCCCCCCTGCGCAATCGTCATCCCCTCCTGGTGTTTATCCACCAGTTGCATCTGCCCCACCGCAGGTCAACTACGTGGCCACTTATCCCGTGCCTATATCCAGTGATGCTGCCGTCATGCAAAGTGTCCTGGGGGCATTGGGTCCTGACTTCCGAGACGTTATCCTTCCACCGGAAGTGGAACTCTTGGAAGCCCCGACTTCCTGTTCATTATGATGAAGTTCGGTCGGAGCATAGTTCCTTGTCTTGTGTCAAGCTCGTTAAAAAATGAAACAAGGGTTATGAGGATAGTCAACCTCATTAAAAAATGAAACAACTCCCTTTCCAAATCGAGTCTTTTGATTAAGATCTCGTAAAATACAAGTCGAGTCTTTCACAGATCTCGAGAGTGAACCTTCATTCCATCCACTCCGTGAATGCCATGAAGCTTGGGGGGCATGTACCTCGATTTGCATTATCATGTTGGGGGCATGCAAAGTTATAGCAAGCATAGCTTTTTCGTTTCAAGCTTGTGTAAACATGAAACCGAATCCAAGCAGAGTTCTCCATGGTTCAAGCTTGTGTAAAAATGAACCCATACCTGATTTACATCCCGTGATTGCCTTTTATCTGCTAAATTCTGCTAGATGAGCCTTGGTTTTTTCATTCCATCGCCACCATCTTTTTGGCCGATCATATGCTTTCACTTGGTTGTTTCTCCTTTCCTGAGGAACCGCAGCGATGAGTGGTCTTATTAGCCAGCCTCTTAACCTTTACGTGTTTCAAGTAAAGTTCCACCATTACCGGAACCAGTTGCTATCCCTTATACCACTCGTTCCTTCAGGACGAGTCACCTTTACGCTCTTTTCTGACTCGTAAAATATGAAAAGATTGCTGAGTATTTTGCCCTTTTTGACTCGTTAAAGAAAATAAAAATGGAGGTCCGCTTTCAACTCTTTTCTGACCATTTAAAGAGGAAAAGATTGCCGAGTCGCTCCTCTTGACTCGTTAAATGGTGATAAGGGGCGGTCGTGTTAAGTTCTTTTTGTCGACCGTTAAAACATAAAAAGATTACCGGGTTTTTGTCGTTTCAAACTCGTTAGTGGTTACGAAACGACGTGGTTTTGACCGCTTTTTTACTTTTTCAGGTCAAAGTCACTAATCATGAAAAGTACTCCTCGATCGTAATGATCGGGCGGTTCTTTCGGGTATTATTTTATACTTTTTCGGGCCCGAGAGACACAACTGTACGAAAAAGGACATCCCTGGAGTTTCCTTTTCTGCTGTCTTTTCAAACTCTCTAAACAAGAAAAGACGCCGAGTTCTTCCTTTGTCAGACTCGTTAAAACTTAATGACATCGGATTTTGTCACAACACAAGCATATTCTATCCCCATCAAGCTTGTTAAAAATAACTGGGGTACTCGCCAGAAATGGTGGGGGAAAATAAAATTTTGAACCATAATTATTACTGTAAAGGCAGTATGTCGCTCTTGAACATGGCACTTTTTGCTTTCGTGTCTGGGGTGGGGATATCTCATCTCATATTTTTCACTTGCTTCCATGGACTTGGGTACCTTATTTGGCCTCTCATCCATTCATTGCCTCGTCATCATGACCTTTGATACCTTGATGTCAAATACTGCCAATTTCGTTAATGTGCCGCCGATATGTTCAAGAGAAGTTGACCTCTGCAAATAAACAACCTCCCTCTGATAGTTCGTACAATCTTGATTCACGACATTATCTCTCTGTCTCGTGTCGATGATGTGGGAAACATTATGGCCCACCTTCGATCAAGGTCACTCCCTATCGACTTCAGCTCATTATCCAGGAAGTTGACCTAGAGACTCCCTTCCGGTGCCTTGGAGCCTGCATGCCTCAATGGCAGGTTCTTCGTGTTCGACGTGAGGTTTTCATCATTGGCCTCCGATCGAATGATTCTACGGGTGTTCGACTTCAGATCATTGATTCACACGCCGTAGATTGTACCTATAGTACCTTGAGGGCCATTGTCATTATTGGTGGTACCTCTCGCGTCTGTTAACAGTTTCCATTATTGACTGGTAATCAGGCGATGTTCATGCATGTTCGACTTCAGCTCATATATTCACATGCTTGGACTTGTACTCTTGTTCGGGTCGAGATGGAGCGCAAGACCCTGGATTGTGTCTGTCGTAATCCAGGCGTGATTCTTGGTACTTGACTCATTCACTGGATGGCTGCGACCATACCTGAGTCAGTTCATTGATCCTAACCAGATGGCTGCGTCCATACTATGGATCCAGATTATTTATGTACTCTCTTATGGATGGCTGCGACCATACCACGTACATCTTGTAATTGAACTATCAGTCATGTCTCTTAATACAGCTCCTCGGCGGCAGTAACTATATGTGCTCTTGTGTGCTCTTCTGTGTGTGTTCTTGTAAAGCATTTCACCCCTCTCCACCTCTCGGACTTCATGCTTTAGGGGGCATCTGTTACACAGTAATTTGTCACCATCCCTGTTACTCCTCTTGTCGTACCTTGGAGGACCCATCCCGGGAGTTATAAGAAGTGACAAAGTCTAAAAACACTTGCATTATGTTCCCCTGAGTATGTACTCCATGTTCCCTGAAGACACCTTCTGCAGATCATCCCTAAAAAGTGCTCTTTTTCCATTGGCGCAAGTCCACAATATCTTACCCGCGCCAATGATGGAGATCCTCAAAAGGGGGCGCGACCATTGGCGCTCTGTCTCAGAGCAACGGTCGCGCCAACCAAATTTAGTCATGCTTTTTGCCTTAATGCACGTCCGACTGTTGTTTCCTTCATTACATGGAGCTTTTCTGAGGATAGAAAATCAGTTTTTTGTCGAGCTTTATCCATCTTTATGGCTTTTGCTAATTCCACAAAAGGTGTCCCGGTTCATCGCATCCTCCTCCCTTCTCCATCTATATAAGCTTGTCATTATGCATTGGACAAGCAAGAGGGCGAGAGTGTTGGTGTTAGTGTTATGCTAGTGATTTGGTAATTGAGTTATAGTAGTGATGATTATTGGTCATGGAGAGAATGCTAATGAGTGCTAGAGAGGTTATGCTGCCGGAGAGGAGATGCATGTCAAGACACATATAGTTAGTCACCCAGCCAGGAGAAGGGTCGATGTCAGAACAATGGTTGTAACTTTTCCTGTTTATTAATTGATGAGCGACTGCTATTATAGTTCCAATCTCATTATCTGTCATGGTGATATGTTGATTTATTTCCTTTCTGACTGAAATATAGTTGTGCCTTGGTAGTTTTTATGTTGGTATCCGTCTCTTCCTTTGCATGTGCAGGTATTCGTTATGATTTGTTGGAGCAAGGGATCGAGGATATCAACTCTGCTTCAATCATAGCGTTGGACTCCAGGTTAGTCTTCTTGATTCACCTTTGATGCATAACTAGGAACTTGCGTAGCAGCGTGGTTTGTTTGTGGCTAGTTCTGTGATAGGCTAGTGGGATCGCCTCTGTCCGCAGAGGGGATTTACCTTACCAACAGTAGGATTTTACAGTTGCAACATTTTTTTGTATTAAACAGAAAGCAGTCACTGTTCGCATTTTAAAGGGATTACACAGGCCCAAAGACCCATTCCACCACATAACAGAGGCCGGGAAATAGTTG
Source organism: Pinus tabuliformis (assembly GCA_031772625.1). Classification (NCBI taxonomy): domain Eukaryota; kingdom Viridiplantae; phylum Streptophyta; class Pinopsida; order Pinales; family Pinaceae; genus Pinus; species Pinus tabuliformis. Next base: position 338,803,190 of record CM062817.1, read on the forward strand.
CCGGGAGATAGGGGCTGGAAAGGGAAAAAAGGGGCCACAACACGATGGAGCCCAAAACAAATGATCATGGAGCAGACGTCGCATCTCATCCAAAACAACAGAAGTGATTGTGGGTCATCTCTAGCACAAGAGAGCTCCTTGCCAGCGTAGCAAACTACCCGAATGTGGTTACTCTTCTGTCAGAAGAAGAAACTTCCGAGCCCATGCTTGCCTAGTCAAGGCATCAAATAGTTAACACGATAGAGGGATAGATGAAGACCTCTCGAGCCTTAGAAGGCATGAGAGCATTGTAAAGAGGGTTATAAATATTTGTAAGATTAGAGTAACAAGGGTTCAACTTTTGGAGACTATGAGCTTTGTTCCTTCCAAACATCTCATCTTCATTCTAGCAAATACAAGCTTCTTTTGTTGTTATATGTTCACTGTCCATTTTCTCTTCTGTTCTAAGCTTGCACTTGAACAGGTTGTTCATGTTTCTTCTGTGTCTAATGCTAGATAACTGTCATCTTATCTCCATGTTGATAAATTATATTTGCAAGCTTCTTTTACTTCGTGTAGTTGGCCATTCATATGTGTTTATCTGTGCATCTGCTGGTACAGTTGGTATTCTCCTTTTATCCATTGAATCTACAAACTATTGAGCATTAGTGGTCCAAAGCCTTGTAAAGTTGAGGGTTTTCATGCCAGTCTTGAGTAAAAATAGAGTTGAAATGGTTATCTAGCTTGATCCAAACCTTCATCCATAGTTCTGAGAACAATATTGAAGATTATATGTTACCAGGAATCTCCGAGCTGCAACCTAGGAGAGTTTCCTAGAGTGATAATAGGGCACACTCATCTCAACCCCCATGTGTTAGAACCTCTCATGCACCTTCCTTGACTCACCGTAGCTATCACACCCTTGCTACGAACATAGTTATCTTACTTTCCCTTGTGCGAAATCACGGTCAAGGCATTACATTACGACCCACTGCTGGGACTCCTACACCAAACGTTCTAAGGTCTAATTGGGACTTCTTACCGGGGATATCCCCTGACATGTTGGCGGGTCTAGCACCATCAACATTTATGGTGCTAGAAGGAGGGCCAGATGAAAATCGGTGTCCTCTCATCCTGTTTTTAACCTTTGCATATCTATCATGGATTCTTGCACTCTTCTCACTCCACAATGTTTTTTGAATCACGAAGATGTCACCATCACAAGGGAGTTTTTCGATCACTTTTCCACTTACACGTATGATGGTGAAGGAAAACTGGCCTGGCCTTAGTTCTTACGTGACTTTTTTTCCATCCTCCATGAGGAAGATGGATGTTCTGACAAACATGCCAGATTGCTGCTTGCATACACACTTTGCGAGTCTCCACATCGGTGGTTGTGCAACCTACTGACTGACAACATGCTCTCACTCGAGCACTTCTGTGATCTCATTGAAGACAGTTTCCATCATTTTGATCCAGAACATCTTGACCAAATTTTTTTACAACAACAGAAGGCTCTGCATGAATCGACTATGGATTTTTGGCAATGCTTCTATGACTTGAAGATTCGAGCTCCGAAGAGCCAGATGAATTTTTTCTATATTTGGGACTGATTCAAGTAATGTGTTAAGAAATTCTGCTCATGCCAAGAAGAAGTTTGAAATCAAGCCTCCCTCAATATTCTTCAATGATGGAGCTGGGCAATCTCAGATGGATTCGGGCACTGTCACAAGTGACTCTCCGCCAACCCCTCATCAAACATCTCCACCACTACAAAGTGATGTTGAGGATCATGCTCATACATCGGTTCAACTGTCACATCCTCCCAACATCACTTTGCTTAATTTTTGCACATATTTGGTTGGGATTCCATCGAGTTGTCATATGCATTTTGTTCCACAAGCTCCGTCTTTGCACTCGGCTGTTCCTCCGGATGATATGATCTTGTGTTGTTCCATTCCAGACTCTACACTTGTTGTGAATGAGGAACAAGCCATTGAAGGAGTTAGTGTTGCACAACCAACATGAGCTGTCATTCATGAAGATTATGACTGGGAGCTTGAGCATCAACACTCAGTGAAGGATAAATTCCTTCCATTTGAGTCCCCTCTATTCTTTCATGACATCTTTTGTGCACCTTCCATCCATGATTTTGCATGTGTATCTTCAACAATGGATGCATCCATCGTTGATCACTCGCAGGACACACCAGATGTTAGTCCATCATTTAACATCAGAGAGGATAAGTTATTCATTGAAAATCCACTTGATCTTTCATGTGCCTTTTCTGGAAATGCAGAGGATGAATTTATTCACTTTTCATCTACCCCTCTGTTTGATTCATTTGATCATGAGGATGCCGATGAAATCATTGATTTTTCTGATCATGGCAGTCGGGATCCATTTACCCCTATATTTGATCACGATCATGATCCTATCATCGTTTATTTTTCAAAGCCACCATTTATCATGATCTATTTGACGATGAAGTTGAAACACCCAAGACTATTGAGGCACTTCAGCCCGAGCTGATGGTTATGTCAGGTCCTCACTCTCTTGGGGTTAGTTTCACTTCTGATCAGGAAATTTTTCAATCACCCAAGGCTCCTCATCACTCATCTGTATGAATTGAAGATCAATCTCACACATAGATCATGCTTCCTCCACTTGAACTGCACGATCCTATCACTTATGCATTGGAGGAATCATACATTGCAAGCGCACATGCACGTCGCAAGTTGTCTTTGTTTCTTTCGTTTTCTTGCATGTCACAGTCAAGAGTGTGCATATGCTTTAAAGCTACATGCAGTGTCGCACAACACCATGATACGTCCACGGACTGCTTGTCATGCACTTCCACTTACTTATGTCCTGTGGGAATTGTCAAACACAAAGTGTGGTTGTCTTCATTGTTATATCTTTCTTGCTTGCTAGTTCATACAACTAGATTTCTTGCGGACCAAGACTTCACCAACATGGGTCAACCAATGCGCTGGTGGATGCATTGGAAATATCACTTCACGTGATCAGGTCCATGCACCATTAGTTTAGAAGTAGGAGTAGTGTTTGCTTTCAGTCAGTTTTCTTGCATGCATGTTTGCTTACTTGCTTTGTTTGTTTGTTTGTTTGCTCGCTTGTTTTCTTACTCGCTTTGCTCTCACTTTTGCTTCTTCTTCCACTTTGCTTTGTTGTTGTTAGTTTGCTTGTTTTTTTCGTATGTTAGTTTCACATGAAACCATGTATGACTCTTGAAACAAGCTGGGTAAAGTACAAGAGGCCTTGTGCAGCTATCACTACTTGGTTATCTGTCATCTTTCCTCTATATGAAGAAATTGTCACTTCTAGTCCATGATACATCAATGGAAAATACGTACTGTTCGAAGTGAACCTTGGTGAAAACACAATGCTTGTGCGCTAACTAGTTTCACCTACTCTAGTCGGTTGCTTTTGGATTAACCCTTGTCAGCTCAGTCAAGTAGAGTAAGGCGAGGGGGAAACCTTAATAGGCATGTCAGAGGTATAATAAATTAATTCTCTTCTGGAACAACCTCTTCTACTCTCAATAAGTTAGGATCCCTCTTCCGTCTCTAAAATGAATAAGTGTTATGCAAAATTACGGAAAAAATGAAAAGTGAAAAAATTCCAAAATGAAAAATGAATAAGGTGAAAGAAGAGAAATTCTTCCTACGCAGAGAGGTGATGCAAGAAACTTCGCTGGGGTACTGATTAGGCTTGCTGGAAGTAGAGCCATGCTTGTGTTCCTATATGACTCCACTGGGGTACTATCCAGGTATGCTGAAAGTGGAGCAACACCGGAGATGAAACTAAGACTCTGACAACTATACTTATTGTGCACCAATATACCCCTCAACCCCAATTGACACAACTGTGTTCCCTTGGCTTGGAATGTGTTTCAATCGACCAAGAGCCTCACAGATGCTACATTTTACAATCAAGCTAGTGTGAAACCAAGATGAACTGAGAACTGAAAAATACTTCCGAAGGTGTTAGAATTTATTTTCATGGACAAGGTCCATTCAGACAGCTAGAGTTCTACTAGTGTGTTGCCAAGTGTTGTAGCGGCTACAACCACCCTACAAAATTTTTCCTTAGCTTTGTTTTGGAGCCTACCTACCAACGTTTCATAGAACCTTGTCTTGCTTCTTCAAGTACATAAGCTTTAAGGTTTTTCTTGCACAAAGACAACTTGTCGATCAAAGCTTGTTGCATTCCCATCACAAGCTGTTCATCCAGAATTGGTCCAGCAACAGGCTGAGCAACTCCCCCAAGAAATTGCATAATTATGGAGGGAAACCAACCTTCCCTCCATAAATTGCACAATTCTGTCTGGTAGCCTGCTAGGCTCCAGAATTACATAATCCTGCCTGCCAGGCTTCACCTAGAAAACTGTGCAATCCTTCCCAGCAGTGCTGCTCAGCCCAGGAATTATACAATCCTGGGTAGCAGTTAGCTGCTCTGCCCAGAAATTGCACAAATCTCTTGGGAAGCCAACCTAGATCCCATCTAGAAATGCGCATTTTCTCCCAGCAGTTGAGCAGCCTCATGCATGAGAAGTTGGGTTGACCAGTTCCACTTGAGACCAAGGAAACTTGAATTGCATGCATGGATTTATTTTTCCTGGAATAGAAAAAGGCAACATGCAAAAAGTATCCCATGATTCTGGGAGTTATTTTTAGTAGCCGAAGGTTACATGAAAAATCATTTTAGAACCATTCCTCCAAGTGTCGCTTTTTCCTATATTTGTGGCATGCACGTCATGAGCTTCAGACTTATTTATTCGATGCATTAGGATCCATTCTTTCACATCAATCTGGGAGCTCTGACATCCCACAACACATCTAGGACTCTTCGACACATCCGACTCAGCAATTCACGGGTAAGTGGTCTCAACTTGTCTTTTTCAGCATTTATGTCACTTTTTGAGTTTTCGCTTGTGTGAGTGTTGTTTGCTTGATTTATTTGAACACTTGCTGTCATTTACATGCATACTAGCTTGTACTAGCACCATTTCAGTTTTCGTTGCTATCTCACTAATGTCGTATGCATGAAATTGTTTTTCACGAATGGTCACCAATTCGGCGACTCGCTTCACCCACATTCATGTTGTTCTATTTTCTAAATCTTTCATTTAATTTTTTCATGCATGATCAATCACTTCTACTTTCACTTAGTGTCGCCATGCATTCACTTTCACTTTTGATTTCAGTTGCCTGTTGGTGAGTTTGGCTAGCCTCGGCCTGGACATTGCCTCACCAAGACAACATTGTGTAATCCAGGGAAGGAAGCCTATGTCTCCCTCTCCAGAAATGTGAGTTTATGCCCAGGCATTTTCTCTAGGACCGCTTTGCACATTTATGAGGGACAGTGAATGCTGGCCCAGAAAATTGCAGAATGCAGTCCCTGAGCCTGCAGTCATTTCCAGCTAGAATTGCACATTGTGCAATCCCAACAATCGATAGTCAGCTTGGATTGTGCATTGCGCAGATCCAGAAGCCAGCCTTGCTTCCTAGAAAACCCAGACTGCATTTTGCGTAGTTTGGGCAGCCAGTCACCCAGCCTCCTAGAATAAATTGTGCAATCTTTGCCTATCATTCCCCAGGTATGTGTTATGTCATTCCCCAAATTTGCTTTGGTTTTCGCTGACAGATTTCTTGCCATGCATGTCACTTTGTCTCCAAATGTTTTAGGTGTTCATTTGCCTCTTAGTAGTACAAGATTAATGGCTTCCAAGTAAGTAGGATCAAAGGACATTGACGAAAGTGAAATTGGAGCAGCAGTTGAAGAGGTGTTCGCATGTATACTGATCTATGAAGATACCAAGCTATTTCTAGACAAGGACATGAAGCTGAAATGGAAAGAGGTCAATGAAGCATTTGCAAGCACTTTCAGGGAAGACCTCGAAGACCGCTAGGTGTATGTGAACATTCACAAGTCTAGCCTGTAACACATTGCATGCAGATAACCCACGTTCCCATGCGCGGACATGATACGCTGGATTGTCTCACACACCGATCCTGAGATGATTACTTTGAGCAGTGTCAGCGGGACGAAGATTGCAACCTTCTGGGCATAGGATTATGATGAGATGTATCAGATGCCGAAGCCTTTGACTATCATGGAGACTCCTTTCAGCTTACCCAGCAGTAGTGCCAACTCCAGAGACATTCTTAAGAACTAGGTAAAGGAGCCGACTAGATTTAGGATGACACCCCACCAGATCTACAAGATGAAGATACTACGGAAGGTGTATCAATACTTGGTTATATTTGCATGTCGACTATATGGCCAAGAAAGCACAAAAACCTTCCCAAAAAGTTGGGTGATCACACTGGACCAACTGGATAGAGAAAGAAAACCATGTAAATGCTTTGGCATGTTGGCTCATTAGCTGAAGAAATAATTAACAAAGACTCGACAATCACCCAGAGATATGCAAGCATAGGTCTACATGTCCACCTACATATTAGATGCAATCTGTGCCCGAAAGGAGTTCTCAGGCTTGGACTGGGCATGGTCACCGACGAAGACTGTTTTGAACACATATTGTAAGTTGTTGTCGGAATGAAGCTTCAGAGGAGTTATCACACGGTTGTTCGATCATTTTGTTACCCCAGTTTAGAAGATGATATTTGAACAGGATCCAACCTACATGTCGAGGGAAAAAATGGAGGCACTGATGGACATTGCTAATTGGTATGCCTCACCGTCCGACATCTTCATACGAATGTTTAGTGTGGAGAAGCCTCCTCATGTTTTATTGAAGTTTTCCTTGGACATACTCGTCATGAGTGACTTATCCGAACATTCCATCCTTGCATTATCCTGCAATTTCATCAAAAGAGAAGAAGATACAGTACAAATAGAAACTCCTAATGGGTGGATCACTTATAACTTATAACAATCTATTTTGGATCTTGATGATGATAGGTTTCCGCTTAAAGAAATCAGACATAGAATGGGAATTGCATATCTATGGACAGAGACCATGCAGAATGAAATGAATGAAGAAGCTCTTGAAGCCTTAGAATATTTGAGACATATTGGAAGCATTGCATATGTACTTGAAAGAGATGATGAATATGATGATCGCATCACAAGCTACCATATAACCTTCAGGCGTTTTGACAATCATCTCAACCGGGCAGATTTTGATGAAGACCATCAGAAAGATGCATTTTACTCAGGTATGAATCTCCAAAATTATTCTTCTAACTTGTTCTATTCTATGCAGTTTTCCTTCCTTTTTGAGGGAATGACGGTTGAAGACGTAGAAGAAGATGATCCTATCCCAGATTGGTTTATTGAGTGGTGGAGAATCTATGGTTTATCAACTCTTCTCACTAAACCATACTCTCTTACTATGCTTATGATTCTTGGTTTTAGCGAACCAAGTTCTCTTGTGACGGGAATGCTCTATAAATCAGTAAGGAGTATGGTAGAGATTGAAGACCTTTCCTTTCTTCAAGGAATGCGAAGGTGTGGCCATATTCGGTGGTTCATCACCAACCACTACAAAGTAAGGAAAATCTCCTCTAGTGAAAACTATGATGATTTCCACGAACAAATTGATCCAAGTACCAACCCTTTCCTCAATATTAATTTCCTAGAGCCGCCCGACAGACACAGCGCTCAGGCCTGGGAATTTGAAAAATAAGTAAGGGTCCAGTGCTTCTCCAACTATTTGATTGAAAGATGGAACTATCAGAATTACACATACCCCCATATTGATTACTACATGATATAATGTGTCGTCTTTCCAATCGACTTTGGTGTTGGACAAGCTTTCATGGATTCACTTGTCCTTGAATCTCCACTGTGTAAAATCCTATGTACAATAATGAGATTTGCATATCTCTACTTTATGTCTTTCAATTGTAATTTCGTACCCTTGATTCGGTCCCCATATGCCAAATGGCTATCCGAAAGGAGAAGGGATGAGATAACATGGGACCATCCTCCCATGCCCGAATCTTGTTTGTACATTTGCTTTCAGTCAGATGTCTGGTCCTTACAGCATCTTACTTTTGAGGAGTAGGTGGCTATGGCTGTAATGTTCCACTGTCAGAACTAGTGGTTGGACATGGATGTATTGTATGACTAGAACTTACACTTTTTAATATAACAAGAGCCAACATGTTTCATACATATGTTGTATTGTATTCTATGCTATCTGGTTTACTCTAAATGATATATGTATTTGTTTACTTATCCATGCATGTATAGCTATCTGTGTATGTATCTATGAATCTTTCTGAAATGTGTTGTTCCTTTAACCATCACTTTGGATTACTAGCTAACTGACCTTCCATGTTGTGATGCATCTTTTCTCATGTGTTCCCTTCTTAATTATGCGCTATCATAGGTTTCCAAGGGGCGCGCTTATCTCAACCCCGGTGTGTTAGAACCCCTCATGCACCTTCCTTGACTCACCGCAGCTGTCACACCCTTGCTACCAACAGAGTTATCTTACTTTCCTATGTGTGAAATCGCGGTCAAGGCATTATCGTACGACCCATTGCTGGGACTCCTACACCAAACAATCTCAGGTCTAATTGGGACTTCTTACTAGGGAGATCCCTTGACATGTTGGCGGGTCTAGCACTGTCAACACTATTGTTTGCTTGTACCGGGTCCCACATTGGTCGAAAGGTCAGGGGTCAGGGTTTTGTTCTCTTACCGGCCTCTGCTGTGTGGTCTGAACTTTGACAAGTCTTGACTAAGAGTTAGTGTGACACAAATTGGGGGTTAGGGAATATTTCCCTTTTCAAACTCCTACATCAAGGCCCTGTTAAAGTCTTATAGTCACACTGATTGTTTTTCCTTAAGAAACCAATTTCCTAGTTGTAAGGAAATTGTTCTTAAGACATTAAGAAATATTATTTACTGTCACTTATTGTTTATTATATTCCCAAATGAAGGACTTTGAAAACTTGGCCTTAGACTCTTAATACATGTATGACCAAAACATCTCAGAATGCCATTTTTTGCTAAATATAAATGATGAATGAGGAAAGTTTGAAGGGGAAGTTAAAGACAATATGCTGATATCTCACAGGAAATATTATCTGTAACTCAGAGGAATTATGATAATGAGAAACAAATCATAGACAATATGCTGGTCTTCCACAGAAACTACTATCTATAACTTGGAAAGGAAGTGAGGACTTTCAGTATAGGAGTGCTCTTTAAGGGGTTTTACCCAACAGCTTCATTACTACACTTAAAAGGAAGAAAACATTGCATGACACATGATAGTGAAACTTACAAATTATATGTAACAACTCCTGGAAACTTCTGGTTGTTTCATTAATCAATGTTGTTATCAGGAATATAGTGGCTCGGTTCTCCAAAATTCCAACCCCTACTTAGTAAAATTGTCCACCTTTATACATTTGTGGAATAGTTATTAATTTCTGAAACCTATCTAACTATTTTCTAACTATATGAAATAAAATTACTACAAAATTTACACAGGGTAAAACACCTCAAAGAACATGGAACAGCAAGAACAAAACTGAATTTAGAAGGAGATGACAGCTGCTAACTCGCTTTTCTTAATCCGTTGTTGAATTCCTTTGAAGGTGCCTCAATGGTAATTAACCTGCTTTAATCATAACAAAACTGTGTTTAATTTATGCATAACCTGGCTTACGCATGTATTTGGCGCATTTCAACTGGCCAAAACAACAAGAAATTCGACCAACTGCCTTCTTCTTTAAATATGGCTTTAACACTGATTTTCCTGTTTACATAGAAAAACCAATGCAAAACAGTCAAAGCAGAAATGAAAATGGATTAACATGTTTTAATAAACTTATCGCATCCGCCTATTTAGCGTTATGTTGACTTCCCCTTATAAATCACAATCAACGCTTATTTATTTTATAATCCCTTTATAATAGAAATATATTAAAAATGCATGATTATAATGCATATGAAAACTTTTCAATATAGCAGACCCGCCAGAACTTTACAACAGGATATATAATATTTCGGGTCCGCTATATCAAGTCGCAATCAGCGGTTTGTAATGTTCAAGGCTCTGTGATGTGGCAGATCTGACGGAACTTTAAACCATGGTGTATATACCTTTCGGGTCCAACTTACCCCTATTGCAATTGACATAGCCACTTGCATATATATTAAGAATTTATGCAATAACGTGGACTTGCCGGTTTATAAAACATAACCTATATGCATTTCGGGTCCGCTATCACAAGTCGCAATCGACAGGGGCATATGTATATAATATAAGCTTTTTATATTATTGTGGGCCCACCAATGTTATAAAATATGGCATATAAATTTTTGGGTTCGGAACCCAATCGCTAATCACAATCGACACTTATCCATGGTGCCAACCATCCATATTGTGGACCCACCAAACTTTTAAACGCAACATATAATATTTTCGAGTCCGGTGTTAATGTTTTAACACTTGTTTTCTTTGAAATTCTACCTTTTCCTTCATTTCCTTTATATTTTGATTTCTGATTGTTTTGTGATATATATATACATGCACCCATATAACCATTGACTTCTGATATACCACTCCTTTTGATTTGTCTCTTTTTTTAAAGTATTTTCAAAGATTCTCGAATGAAAAATGAATGTTATAAACAATGAACAATGCATGTTACAACATCTGGCTCCACCTGGGGATAGTGCTTTTTCCACAGAAGCATTAAGAACTGCAGATTAGTGCCTTCACCTTAGGCATGGAGTCATATATTGCTCTGCATAAACTGAAATACTATGGCATTTGTACAATGACTTCACTCTGGTATTCACAATGAAATGATGTTTACTCTTTAGAACTGGAAGTAGTGTTTTAAATATTGCCCATTAACAGGCAGCTGTAGAGTCTCACCATCAAGATTTTCAAGGATGAAGGTATTATTGGATCTCACTTCAGAAATTCTAAAAGGACCATACCAGAGAGGATCAAAATTCCCATGCTTACCCTTATCCTCTTTTCTAGTATCCCATCTCAATATTAAGTCTGCAACTTTAAAGTTGATTTCCCTGGATTTTCTATCAAAAATATTTTTCATTTTGGATTGATATGTAATCAAATTGTCCCTTACCTTGTCCCTGTTTTCTCTAAGCTCCACCACTTTGTTCATTCTTCTTACCAAAGCATTTGGCTCTTCCTTCTCCTCCTGAATCATCGAAATCACTAGTTTCACAAGTTTACTTGGAAACAGAGCTTGAGTTCCATATACTAATTCAAAAGGTGATTTCCATGTAGATCTTCTTGTAGTTACTCTTGCAGCCCACAGAGCAAAGTTTAACTTAGAATCCCAATCTCTTTGATTTTCTACAATGGTTTTCTTAAGGATCTTCATCAAAGTTTTGTTAGTAGACTCAGCTAATCCATTTCCCTGAGGATGGTAAGCTGTTGAATGAGACAAAATAACATTATACTTTTGACAAAAAGCGATGAACTTACTTGAGTTGAAGACTTGAGCGTTGTCTGTTATAATTTTAATGGGACATCCAAATCTGCTGAAAATATTTTCTTCCAGGAATTTCATCACTATCTGATCATTTGCTCTCTTAGTAGGAATTGCCTCTACCCATTTGGTGAAGTAATCTGTTGCTGTGAGAACCCACCTGTGTTGTCTGCCTGAGGGTGGATTGATTTCTCCAACAAAGTCCAATCCCCATTGTCTAAATGGCTCCTCTATGAAGACTGGAATTAAAGGTAAAGGAGCTAATCTCTTCTTTTCAGTAAAAATCTGACAGTTTTGACAACTTCTAACAAACTTATAGGTATCACCAAATAAGGTAGGCCAATAAACTCTAGCCTGAAGGATCTTATTTGCAATTAATTTCCAACAGTAATGTCCCCCACAAAACCCCTCATGATAATCTTTGATTGTTTTTGTAAATTCATCTTTTGTTAAACACAGTAATAAAATTCCAGCAGGATCCTTCCAGTACAATCTGCCTTCCACAATCACATATGGCTGTGCCTTAATCTTTAGTGCCCTATACTTTGTTCTGTCTAAGGATTGAGGACAAGAAAGAAAGCACAAATAATGAATTATATGTTTATACCATTCTGAACATAAGAATTTATACTTGATCTTCATTCCTGGATCTTGCTCTCCTTCATTTTCTTTAGCTGCTTTTTCATCTACAGGTGCCAATAAGTTAATTCCCAATGCCTGAAAGTTTGATTTTGTTAACATTTTTTCCAGTCCTTGTCCTTTTACCAACTTTGTGGGTTTTATGTCCAAATCATATTCTTGGATCTTGGCAATCCACTTTCCTCTCCTGCCTTCTACATCTCCCTGTAATAATACGTCTTTCACTGTAGCATTTGGCACATAAGCAATGATTTGGGACTGCAACACATAAGTTCTAAAAGATTTTAGGGCTTTTACCAAGGCATACACCTGCTTCTCGAGAATATTATATTTCAGCTTAGAATCTCTAAGAATCTTACTAAAGAATGAAACTAGTTGCTCTCTCCCTTCATCATTCTTCTACAGTAAGACAACAATTATTGAACTTGATGAGGCAAATGAAAAAACTTGGAAAGGCTTCCGATAATCAGGGCTTATTAAGACTGGAGCTTCCTACATTGCCTCTTTAATTCTAGAAAATGAATCTTTAGCTTCGTTGGTCCAGTGCAATTCATTCTCCTTCTTCAACATATTAGTGATTTCTTTCAAGATTTTTGCATAATTGGATACAAATCTTATCAGGAAGTTTATCTTCCCTAGAAACGTTTGAATATCCTTTTTGCTTCTGGGCAATGGTATTTTCTGCACACCTTGTACTCTAGCTGGATCTATCTTCACTCCTTCTCTAGAAACAATGTGTCCCAACAATTTTCCTTCCTCCAACGCAAAAAATGATTTCTTTGGATTTAAAGAAAGTCCAAATCTTCTAAATTTATCAAAAGTTCTTTTCAAATGATCTAAATTTTCTTCATCAGACTTAGAAAAAATAGTAATATCATCCAAATATATTACTACAAACTTATCCCCAACAAAAGCGAAGTCCATAGCCCTTTGAAATGTATCTCCTGAATTCATCAATCCAAAAGTCATTCTGGCATACATAAATGTTCCCCAGGGAGTTATGAACGTTGTTTTCTTCTGATCCTCCTTGTCCATAGCCACCTGGTTATAACCAGAAAATCCATCTAGCATTGACATTCTAAAAGATCTCGTTACCTTTTATAGCACATGATCCATTTTAGGCAAAGGATAATTATCTTTCAAAGAAGCTCTATTTAGATTTCTAAAGTCAACACACAACCTTATTTCTCCATTTTTCTTTCTCACAGGTTCCAGATTAAGCACCCAATCAAAATATCTGAGTGGGAATATGATTTTAGCATCAAGCAACTTCTTGACCTCCTTTTCAATTGATGGTAGAAGCAGAGGATTTATCTGCCTAAGCTTTTGTTTGTAGGGTTTAACCCCCCCCTTCAAAGGAATTTTATGCTGAATAATATTTACATCATAAGTTTTTTGATCTTGATAGGACCATGTAAATACATCAACATAATTCTTGAAAAGTTTAATATATCTTTCTTGAAAATTAGGTGGAACGCCAACATATAATTTGACTAACCTGGGATTCTCCTGAGTTCCAATGTTGTGATCGTGAATATGTTCATCCTGTGAGATTTTCCCTAAGTCCATAGCCACATCATTGGAATTAAAAAGCCTTTCAAGAGGAATAAGTCCCTTTGGCAGAAAATTATCCTTCAATTGAAAAATCTTCTGATTTTCTATTGAATCTTTAGAACCACTGGCCCCTGCAATTTTTGTTGTCTCTTCTTCATCCTGATCAATTTCTGTACCCTAGAACTCTTCAACCATAGTAAAAAACTCCTTAATCTGTTGTTCATCTTCAAAAACTTTCCAGTTCTTAACATTATCAGGAACAGAAGGTCTATATCTCATTTCTACCTCATATCTTAATCTTGGATTAATAGGAGGCTTGAAAGTGCTAGCAGTCACAGCCAATGAATCTGCCAATCTATTTTCATCCCTTGGAATGAATTGAATGTGAAAAGCTTCAAATAAATTTTCAATCAAATCCTATACCTCATTTATGTATGCCCAGAGTCTAGGATCCTTTGTTTGGTAGTGATCCTTTATCTGCTTAATAATTAGCTCCATATCTCCAAAAGTAAAAATTGACTTGACTCCCATCTGTTTGGCTATTTGTAGTGCAATAATCAAGGACTCGTATTCTACCATGTTGTTAGTTGCCTCAAACTCTAATTTGAAAGAAAAAGGAAACAAATTACCTCTAGGTGCAATTAGAAGAAAACCAACACCTATTCCTTCCTTGGAGTAAGCTTCGTCAAAGAAACATTTCCACACTTCTTCTGCTTGCAGCTTTGTAATTACATTGGCTAAAGAAAGCTGCTTCCGATTATCTTCAGCCTACTCTACATTATCATGCAGTGTGAAACAAGCAAAATCATCCTTCTCCTGACTATACACAGGTGAGTTTCTTGCTCCGTTTTTTGTAATTGTTTTTACAAACCTAGTTTCTCTGTACAATCTCCTCTCCTCCCCACCAAAAACTGGTATAACAACATATGTAAAATCTAACTTCAAAACACCTCCCAATTTAGCCCCCCCAGGATCTAGATAGAAGCATTCCAAATCTAGCAGGAATATCTGCTACTACAACATCCATGACCAAGCTTCTAGCTGGTATTTGGGCTAATGACACTGCTAGATCCTTAATAACCCCCAGACACTTGACCTTGTTTGAGTCAAAAGAATACAAATCTCTGTAAGGTTTGGTCACTTGTAAATTTAGTTGCTTCATCACTGATAAAGGCATAAGATTATGTGAAGCCCCCAAATCAAACATGCAATTATGTAAAAGGAAATCATGAACCAATAGGGAAATATAAAAAGGAGGTATTGAAGAATCTACTTCCTCTACATGTGTGCCAAAAACCACTACTGGTTTATCTTCCTGCAGATTTATAGTATCACTTTCACTCTCTTTTAAATTAACAAACTCACCAATATCCTTTTCATAAGTTGGTTTTTTTTCCAATTATACAAGGGGAACTTGTATTCTTACCTTTTCCAACTCCTTGGTAAGACTAAACGAGTGACCCTATTTAGCAATCTTTTCATTCTCATCTTCACCTTTCTTCATGACTGGAATTATTTGAGGAATTGAAACAAGTTTCTCCAAAGGAATTTTTCCAGTTTGATCTTGGGAAGACTCACCTCGAAGTATCTGTGTCTTGCCATTTGCAATTTGCTGCTGCTTTCCTTTATCTACTTGTTTTGTAGGCTGAGATTCTTGTGGAGTCACCTTTGGTGAGGAAGTTGAAACTTGCTGCTCACTTTCATTTTCTTGATTTCTGGATCGTTTCCTAGATCTCAGGTCATATTTCTTGTGTAGTTCAGCCTGCATAAAATCAAAGAATTGTTTCCAATATTCATCAATTTCATTTCCATTATGAATAGCATCTGCTTCGTCATACACATACTCTTCTCCTTCAATGCCGAGTTCATCTTCATCAACTGCATATAATGTAGAAATTTGATCTTCAGATTGTTCTTCACCAGGATCTGCTTCTATGTACAATGGTGCTTGAATTTGATTTTGATCTTTTCTTTCCTTTTGCAAAATTTGCAAAGGTTGTCTTCTGAATTGGGGATTAAAGTTCTTATTAAACTGTGTTTGTCTCTGAGAGTTCTTATTTTCTAACTCTAACCTATTTAACTTATCTGACATGGTTTTAATTATATTACACATATCCTCCAATGATTGACTTTGAGAGGACTCTATCTTTGCCTTTCCCTTGTCTTGGGAAAGCTGTGTTTCTGGTGCTTTTCCTGCAGCCACCAGATTCACTTCTATCTCTAAAGAATTTGTTTGGATTTGATCAAGGGTTGGAGCTCTCCTTTCCCTTAATGTAAATCCAAAGTTTGATTCAAAAGCCCCTGCAAAAGTTATTTTCGCACCAGCAGGAGGAGGCTTAATCTCTGCTGGGAGACTATTGTACAATTTGTTGAATCTTCTGACAAATTTAGCCACAGTTTCATTAGACTTCTTCTTTATGGCATTAAATTCTGTTAATGAATATCCATGGTCTCTTTTTTCTCCCCATCTCAAAATAAACACACGTTCCATCTCTTCCCAAGAAGGAATAGTATTATTCGCAAGTCCTTTGAACTATTTCCTTGCTTCTCCATCCAAGGACTGAACAAAAAGTCTTAAAAAAACATCTAAATGTTCAACATTTAGGCTTTCTGCAAAATTACAAAATACTACTACATGATTCTCTGCTGTCTGTTCATCTTCTCCTGAAAAACGAGGAAGAATTTTGAGGTAATCCTCTGGCATTTGATTGTAAGGTTGTGGTAGTTGAAGAGGTGCATACCTATTCACTAGGAACACAGGGGCTGCCATGTTTACTGAACTTTGATTACCTACAGATGTGGAACTTGATTGAGAGGTAAATGGACTGTGCAAAGGAGGTAATGTGGTTATTGGTTGAGGTTGAATAATTACAGCAGGTAAATGAAAAGTAACAGACTCAAAAGATTGTTCTTGACAGCTAGGTTCCTGAAATGAAGATGATGAAAAAGATGATTCTTTACCAGATGAATGTTCAAGTGAATTGCTGCCTGATGCAGACAATGTAGGAATGGGTGTAATTGGAATCTTAGACCTTTCAACCCTCTTAGAAAATAGCATTTGAGGATTTGAAAGAGATTGAACTTTATTTAGTGAAGTGTCTGATCTTGTATGGGGCCTTCCTGAAGCCAGAGTTATTGTTTTGATTCAAAAAATCCAAATAATTCCTCCTCACTGAACAACCAGAGGAAAATATTGAAACCCAGGGAAAAACCTTCTTGTCTTCTCTCCCCGGCAATGACACCAATTAATGTTGTTCCTTAAGAAACCAATTTCCTGGCTGTAGGGAAATTGTTCTTAAGACATTAATAAAAATTATTTACTGTCACTTATTGTTTATTATATTCCCAAATGAAGAACTTGGAAACTTGGCCTTAGACTCTTAATACATGTATGACCAGAACATCTTAGAATGCCATTTGTTGCTAAATATAAATGATGAATGAGGAAAGTTTGAAGGGGAAGTTAAAGACAATATGCTGATCTCTCACAAGAACTATTATCTGTAACTCAGAGGAAGTATGATCATGAGAAATAAATCATAGATAATATGCTGGTCTTCCACATAAACTACTATCTATAACTTGGAAAGGAAGTGAGGACTTTAAGTATAGGAGCGCTCTTTAAGGGATTTTACCCTACAACTTCATTACTACACTTAAAAAGAAGAAAACATTGCATGACACATGATAGTGAAACTTACAAATTATATGTAACAACTATTGGAAACTTCTGGTTGTTTCATTAATCAATGATGTTATAAGGAATATAGTGGCCCAGTGTTACACTAAAAAATGTCACCATGGCTATTTACAGTTAGTATGGCTCTATCAACAGTCATGCTATCCTCCTGGGCAAGTCTTATACCTCTGCTCTCCATGTCAAACTCCAAAAAGAGAGAAAGTCTTTATAAATGTATTTATCTCTGGGTACGCAGGTTCTCTCAACCTTACCTGCGGGTACGCACCCAATGTTCACAAAAGCTGCGTACTTGTACGCTCTGTATGTAAAGGGGCAGGTGCGTCCCCCTGAAAAGGTCAAAATGCGCAAGTTTCATCTTTAAAAAGTTACTTGTGGTCATTTCTAGAGCATTCTAGAAGGTTGTTCGACGTGTATTGAGCGCCTCCAGATGGTTCATGTACCCCTACCAAAGAGGAACTTATCCCATCAATGAGGGAGCTATCCCATCCAAAGAAGGGATTATCCCATTGATGGTGGACCTGAATAAATTCCTCTTGAGCACTATAAATACAGGCATTGGGCCAGAAGGAGAGGAGGTTGGAAGGTAAACATTTCTAAGGGTAGATGCTGCTGGAATTAGGACTCCCATTTAGAAGCTTGTGAGGAGAGATTGCCATCTTTGCTTGTTCTATTTGGAAGTGGGTGAGCTTTGTCAAAGTAAAGGAGAACTCTTGATGGACCCTGGGAGGGACTTGCACAACACCAAGGCTCAGGTTGTAATTGTTCCTTTTGTTTCCTATTAATGCAAATGAGTCCATTCTTCTCAATAACTTGTTATTTATGAGTTGTTTCATGTACTCCTTGGTCTATGTGTTAAATATGTTTTATTGTATGAGATTATCAAGTGCTATTTAATCGTTTGATTGTTAGTGGATGCAGGTTTCAAAGTGAAGGAGGAGCTCATCCGGATCAGTGAGGCTGGACTGCTACAACAGCGTTGGATTACAGGTAGGATCTAAACACTTGATTTCTTATATAGTAAATGCATGTTTAGAGAAGGATTGCTCTTATTTGTCTTGTTTGTCACTAGAGAGTCTTAGGCTCCTAGGGAGGTTGGTTGTGTCCGCACTATCGACTCTTTTCGCCTGACAAATTGGCGACTCCACTGGGGACTCCATTAATGTGTTTGAGTTCTTTTTGATTTGATATTTTGATCTGAGAAAAAGTGCTTGTTTTCTGATTTTTGGTTGTCTAACTGTGTATTTGGGTGGGTTAGCTTAGAGTCAATTTAGTTTTTTATTTTTCTTAGCCTTGCCAGCAGTACGCAGTCTCTGGGTTTGACACAGTGCGTACTTGTACGCACTGCGTCTTTGTGCACAGTGCGTACCCGCGCCTGTGTTAACAGATGACCTGCGTACCCCTGTCAATTTTGAGAAAATTTCAATTTTTGCTTTTTTTCTCTTTAGATTTTGTTTTCAATTTGTTTTTACTGCCCAGATCCACTGGTTACCTGCCATAAATCTTCACCTAGGCTTGTTTCATTGGCATTTCTGCTCTAAGCTTTCGTCAATTGGGTGTTTTGAGTCTCTTTTTTGAGAAATTCTTAATTTGATTTCCTTTGGTCATTACTTGAAGGTTTGTCTCAGTCTTTTCACAATTTTGCATCTTTTTGCTTTTGTTTTTGCAAAAACATTTCCCCCTCATTCGCCGGGGGGGGGGCTAAATTGTGTATGAGTGTTAATCGCCTTTGAGTGTTTTTATGTTTTGATCTTTGGAACTCTCACCCAATTTTCTCAACTTGCACTTGATTGGTTCTCAGATTACATTAGAATCATCTTGTGTTTGAGAATTCTCTTGCATAGATCACATTTGCATAATTAGAATTCTCATTTTCGGAATATGAATGAAAAATGTGCGTAGATTACATTTGCATACTTTTCAAGTGAATTGTGCATAGATTACAATTGCATAGTTTACATTCCGAAAAATCAATCGTAGATTTAGATCAGTTTTCTTTGATTTGAATTTACACAAAAATAAAAATAAAAAAATGGTTTGGAATTGATTTGCATTAGTTTTTCTTAATGAAATTAGTGCATTAGAGAATTTGTTATATTTTCTCTTAGTGATCAATTTTTTGCATTGTTGGAAGTGAATTGAAACTCTCTCCTTACTTTAGATAGGATTCATCGAATTGAAAAGATTACATTATCATATTCGATTGCATTCAGTTGAGTCGGGTCATAACACCATTGGTTTCATATCCATTTACCCATTTGAGTAATAACAGCCTTAATAACACAGCGCTTAATTGAAATTCATCTAGTAATTTTTACATTTCTAGGGCTCTGAAACACCAACATAGCTTAGGCTAGTGTCTTGGAGTAGGAGAGTAATTAACTCTCCAAGACAGTAAAACCAAACAAGTAGCTCATCTCGTGATAGAATAAATCCAATTGTTTCATTTGTACTCTGGGAAAGCTCCTCTTAAAGGAGAAGCACGAGCTCGTGTCCGAACCAGTGAGGGGATCAATCCTCCCTCGTTGGGAACGACGCCAGACACGCACGTATTACAAACGGTAAACCTCGGATTAACCATTGTTGAGGAGCCAGGGGTCACTTGTCGGTAAACCTTGGATTATTGTTAAGGAGCCGGCAAGGGGATTGAGCTTGATACTCTGCCCTTGCGTGCTGTCGGAGTGTAGACTGTTCCCCCAGGTGCATTTGTTGCTATTGGTAACCTTAGTGACCATTATCTTTAGGATTCTACCGAGGTGACGGTGGAGGGAAGATCCCACTGTACTTGAAGCAGACGTCGGCTAGACTCACTTGGATTTTCTGGGGGGTTCACTTCACTCGAGACGGTTAAAGTGGAGGAACTTGGTCCAGTCTATTCATTAAGCAGGTTGCCGGGGTAACTGTTCCACCCGCCACTTCTGTACTGAATTCTGCGATGTTGGATTTCATCCCCAACTAGTGTTTTCAGTCCGGAAGGCTACTGTTTGTGTGTGGTTTGACTCCTAGATTTGATAGCGCGTGTTAATTTGTTTGTTTTTACTTTTAGAAACCATAGGTGTGAATTGTGAATTTTAATTGTTAAGTGTGAATTGTGAATTGTTAATTTTAGTTTTAAAAAATTGTTAATAAAATTCACTGAAGTTGAATATAATGGCAAATGTTCCGGAATTTACCAACCTAGGAACCCCTCCTAACGAGAATCCTAGTACTTTTCCTTACCTTGGAAATGTTGGTCCTCCTTATATGGCTACTTTGTCATTACCTGGATTTACAATAGGTTTACCGATATGGTTATTTTCAACTTCGTTGGCCCAAAATACACCAATTGTTCCACCTCAACCGGATGCTTCACCTCAACAGAGTTCACCATCTCAACATCACCAACCTTTTGTTGACCCTTTACCTTCTTCGCCTAATTTTTCTTCCTCCATTTCTTCCTCTTCGCCTGGTAAAAGCCTTGATGCTAGTAACCAGGAGGCTAAGAAGAAGAAGAAAGGGAAGAAGAAGAAGAAGAAGAAGAAGAAGCAAGATAAGAAAGAAGTCAACCAATCAACCACGACTGTAAGTGTTAGTTGTGTTGAGGAAAACTCCGACATGCATCGTAAACCCAAATACCCTTGCAGGCTTTGTAAGGGTGACCACTTCCTTGTCAATTGTCCTGGTATACCAAAGGTCTTGGAAGTATGGTCAGAAAAATCTCATCAACTTTTCGTTGATCCATCAACAAGTGATAGTCAGGTTCCTGGGAAAAAGGGTAAAGTTAGGTTTCCTTGTAAGTTATGCAAAGGGAGTCATCAAACTCATATTTGCCCTCACATGGATGAAGCCTCAACATTGTTGGCAAACCTTACTGTTCCACAGCAAGAATTTCCAACTGGTTACCGTAAACTTTCTCCCAACCTACCGTCAACTGACGGAGTGATTGATCTAAATTCAAGTACAGTTGATCACACTCTCCCATTGGAGAGTGAAACTCATGTCACTCAGGTTGATGATCCATTAGTTGATCAAGTGGTCGATTCAATTTCACATTCGGTCGATCCCACTTTCCATTTAGAGAGTGAACTTCATACCGCTCAGGTTCTTCTTGTTACATCAGATTCTTCTATGCCGGGGGGCATTTCACCTGTTTCTACAGAACCCCCTCCAAGTACTGAGGTCTTTTCCTTTGATTGGAATAGACTGACAGAACCTCGTCTTCCTTCCTCCATCCCTTTCCAAATCATTGTTAAGGCTGGTGGTAGGGACATACATCATACTCACGTAGATGAAGGTGCTTCTGTTAGTATTTTATCCTCAACTGTTTGGAAAGCTTTGGATTCCCCTCAGCTTGCGCCTATTACGTAGAATCTGAAAGCTTTTAATAGAACCATTAGTGAACCTTTAGGGATCCTTCCTAAGTTTTCTATTACCTTGGAAGGTAAAACTGTCTGTATTGATCTTATGGTAGTTCGAGGTCCCTTGGATTTCAATTTACTCCTTGGACGAGACTATGTTTATGCAATGAAAGTTGTCGTATCGACACTCTTTCGCGTGATGTCTTTCCCTCACAATGGCAGTATTGTGACTGTAGACCAGCTTTCGTTCCCTAGTCCTGTTTCAACTACCAATAATATGACAACCCTAAATGTTCCTGATTCTAAAGTGGTATCTACCCTGCCACGGGTTAATTATGTGGCAACTGGTCCCATGTTTTCAGTTACCAATGTAAGTGAGCCTCTCACTGTTGATTTAGATCCGGTAATTGACATGGAAAACTCTATGGGATTACTTGAACACAATGTTCTTATCCCTTTTGAGTCCCTTGACATGTGTTCCTTCCAAAGAACTATTCTTCCTTCCGATGAAGACTTTTTGGAAGCCATGATCAAGGTGTGTCCATTGACATGTCTTTCTTCCAGTTGGAAGCCATGATCAGTGGGTGTGAGGAAAGTTCCTTTTACTATGTCGACCTTGTTAAAAAATGAATCAGTGAGTGTGAGGATAGTTCCTGTTACTGAGTCAACCTTGTTAAAAAATGAATCAGGTATGAGGATAGTTCTTTTACTGAGTCAACCTCATTAAAAAATGAATCAGCTAGATTTTAGGTTATGTAGGTAGATTGTAGAAAGTAGGATTTTGAGGATAGTTCCTGTTACTGAGTCAACCTCGTTAAAAAATGAATCAGGTATGAGGATAGTTCTTTTCTTGTGTCAACCTCCTTAAAAATGAAACAACTCCCTTTTCAAGTTAAATATTGAAAGTAAACCTTCATTCCATCCATCTGGTTGAATGCAATGAAGCCTGGGGGGCATGTACCTCGCTTTGCATCATTATCCTGGGGGCATGCAAACTTCTTGAGCGTAGTTCCTTGTCTTGTGTCAAGCTCGTTAAAAAATGAAACAAGGGTAGGTTAAGTAGGTAGATTGTAGAGAGTAGTCATGAGCATAGTTCCTTGTCTTGTGTCAAGCTCATTAAAAAATGAATCAAGGTTTTTAGAGCATAGTTCCTTGTCTTGTGTCAAGCTCATTAAAAAATGAATCAAGGTTTTTAGAGTAAAGTTTTTTGTTAGGTATATTGTAAAGAGTAGTTATGAGCATAGTTCCTTGTCTTGTGTCAAGCTCACTAAAAAATGAAACAACTCCCACAAGTCTTTCCAAGATCGTGAAAGTAAAGCTTCATTCCATCCACCTTATTGAATGCAATAAAGCTTGGGGGGCATGTACCTCGTTTTGCGTCATTATACTGGGGGCATGTGAACTTATAACAAGCATAGTTTTTCGTTTCAAGCTTGCGTAAACATGAAACTGAAGCCGAGCATAGTTCTTTGTCTTGTGTCAAGCTCGTTAAAAAATGAAACAAGGGTAGGTTAAGTAGGTAGATTATAGAGAGTAGTCATGAGCATAGTTCCTTGTCTTGTGTCAAGCTACTTAAAAATTAAACAACTCCCTTTTCAAGTTAAATATTGAAAGTAAACCTTCATTCCATCCATCTGGTTGAATGCAATGAAGCCTGGGGGGCATGTACCTCGCTTTGCATCATTATCCTGGGGGCATGCGAACTTCTTGAGCGTAGTTCCTTGTCTTGTGTCAAGCTCGTTAAAAAATGAAACAAGGGTAGGTTAAGTAGGTAGATTGTAGAGAGTAGTCATGAGCATAGTTCCTTGTCTTGTGTCAAGCTCATTAAAAAATGAATCAAGGTTTTTAGAACATAGTTCCTTGTCTTGTGTCAAGCTCATTAAAAAATGAATCAAGGTTTTTAGAGTAAAGTTTTTTGTTAGGTAGATTGTAAAGAGTAGTTATGAGCATAGTTCCTTGTCTTGTGTCAAGCTCACTAAAAAATGAAACAACTCCCACAAGTCTTTCCAAGATCGTGAAAGTAAAGCTTCATTCCATCCACCTTATTGAATGCAATAAAGCTTGGGGGGCATGTACCTCGTTTTGCGTCATTATGCTGGGGGCATGTGAACTTATAACAAGCATAGTTTTTCGTTTCAAGCTTGCGTAAACATGAAACTGAAGCCGAGCATAGTTCTTTGTCTTGTGTCAAGCTCGTTAAAAAATGAAACAAGGGTAGGTTAAGTAGGTAGATTGTAGAGAGTAGTCATGAGCATAGTTCCTTGTCTTGTGTCAAGCTACTTAAAAATGAAACAACTCCCTTTTCAAGTTAAATATTGAAAGTAAACCTTCATTCCATCCATCTGGTTGAATGCAATGAAGCCTGGGGGGCATGTACCTCGCTTTGCATCATTATCCTGGGGGCATGCGAACTTCTTGAGCGTAGTTCCTTGTCTTGTGTCAAGCTCGTTAAAAAATGAAACAAGGGTAGGTTAAGTAGGTAGATTGTAGAGAGTAGTCATGAGCATAGTTCCTTGTCTTGTGTCAAGCTCATTAAAAAATGAATCAAGGTTTTTAGAGCATAGTTCCTTGTCTTGTGTCAAGCTCATTAAAAAATGAATCAAGGTTTTTAGAGTAAAGTTTTTTGTTAGGTAGATTATAAAGAGTAGTTATGAGCATAGTTCCTTGTCTTGTGTCAAGCTCACTAAAAAATGAAACAACTCCCACAAGTCTTTCCAAGATCGTGAAAGTAAAGCTTCATTCCATCCACCTTATTGAATGCAATAAAGCTTGGGGGGCATGTACCTCGTTTTGCGTCATTATGCTGGGGGCATTTGAACTTATAACAAGCATAGTTTTTCATTTCAAGCTTGCGTAAACATGAAACTGAAGCCGAGCATAGTTCTTTTCCTGTGTCAAGCTCGTTAAAAAATGAAACAAATCCTCCTCTAATTGAGTCGAGAGTTTGACTAGATCTCATAAATGTTAAGTTGTATATTTAGGTTAGTTATTTCGGTGTTTTGCATAATTTTCTTACAGTTTTAGGTCGATTCTTTCAAACGATCTCGTAATTGAACTTTCATTTCATCCAACTGGTTGAGTGAAATGAAGCTGGGGGGCATGCGCTCTAGCAGTTACGCTTAGGGGGCATCAAGCACAGTTTTTCTCTGTTTCAAGCTTTTGTAAAAATGAAACCTATCTCGAGTCAATTTCAGTTATTTTCAAGACTCGTTAAACTCATGAAAATCCCGAGATTATTTTGCTATCTTTCATTCTCGTAAAACAAACGAAAATGCCGAGTTCTTTCCGTCTTTTCCTGCTCGTAAATTAAATTGAAAGTCGGCCATATGAGTACATTTTTATCCCTTTTTCGAACTCATTAAAACTTATGAAAAAGTGAAAGCCATGAGTACATTTTTATCATTTTTTTTCGAACTCGTTAAAACTTACGAAAAAGTGAAACCTTGGAGTTCTCTTTTAAGCCCTTTTCAGACTCCTAAAACATGAAAAGATTGCCGAGCATTTCTTTTACACTCGTTAAAACGGAACTAAAAGACGGTCCCCTTATAGCTCTTTTCTGACCGTAAAAACAGGAAAAGATTGTCGGGTTTTTGTAAAGGGGCAGGTGCGTCCCCCTGAAAAGGTCAAAATGCGCAAGTTTCATCTTTAAAAAGTTACTTGTGGTCATTTCTAGAGCATTCTAGAAGGTTGTTCGACGTGTATTGAGCGCCTCCAGATGGTTCATGTACCCCTACCAAAGAGGAACTTATCCCATCAATGAGGGAGCTATCCCATCCAAAGAGGGGATTATCCCATTGATGGTGGACCTGAATAACTTCCTCTTGAGCACTATAAATACAGGCATTGGGCCAGAAGGAGAGGAGGTTGGAAGCTATACATTTCTAAGGGTAGATGCTGCTGGAATTAGGACTCCCATTTAGAAGCTTGTGAGGAGAGATTACCATCTTTTCTTGTTCTATTTGGAAGTGGGTGAGCTTTGTCAAAGTAAAGGAGAACTCTTGATGGACCCTGGGAGGGACTTGCACAACACCAAGGCTCAGGTTGTAATTGTTCCTTTTGTTTCCTATTAATGCAAATGAGTCCATTCTTCTCAATAACTTGTTATTTATGAGTTGTTTCATGTACTCCTTGGTCTATGTGTTAAATATGTTTTATTGTATGAGATTATCAAGTGCTATTTAATCGTTTGATTGTTAGTGGATGCAGGTTTCAAAGCGAAGGAGGAGCTCATCCGGATCAGTGAGGCTGGACTGCTACAACAGCGTTGGATTACAGGTAGGATCTAAACACTTGATTTCTTATATAGTAAATGCATGTTTAGAGAAGGATTTCTCTTATTTGTCACTAGAGAGTCTTAGGCTCCTAGGGAGGTTGGTTGTGTCCGCACTATCGACTCTTTCCGCCTGACACCTAGTTCTCCAAAATTCCAACCGCTACTTAGTAAAATTTTCCACATTTATACATTTGTGGAACAATTATTAATTTCTGAAACCTATCTAACTGTTTTCTAACTATATGAAATAAAATTACTACAAAATTTACAGAGGGTAAAACACCTCAAATAACATGGAATAGCAAGAACAAAACTAAATTTAGAAGGATAGGACAACTGCTGACTTGCTCTGCTTAATCCACTGTTGAATTCCTTTGAAGGTGCTTCAATGGTAATTAACTTGCTTTAATCATAACAAACTTGTGTTTAATTTATACATAACCTAGCTTACGCATGTATCTGGCCCATTTCAACTGGCTAGAACAACAAGAAATTCGACCATCTGCCTTCTTCTTTAAATCTGGCTTTAACACTGATTTTCTTGTTTACATAGCAAAACCAATGCAAAACAGCCAAAGCGGAAATGAAAAGGGATTAATTATTTTAATAAACTTATCTCATCCACCTATTTAGCGTTACGTTGACTTCCCCTTATAAATCACATTCAACACTTGTTTATTTTATAATCCCTTTATAATAGGAATATATTAAAAATGCATGATTATAACGCATATGAAAGCTTTTCAATATAGCGGACCGGCCAGAAATTTACAACAGGATATATAATATTTCAGGTCCGCTATATCAAGTCGCAATTGGCGGTTTGTAATGTTCAAGGCTCTATGGCATGGTGGACCCGATGAAACTTTAAACCATGGTGTATATACCTTTCAGGTCCAACTTACCCCTATCGCAATTGGCATAGCCACCTGCATATATTAGGAATTTATGCGATAACACGGATCTGCCATTTATAAAACATAACCTATATGCATTTCGGGTTCGCTATCACAAGTCACAATCGGCGGGGCATATGTATATAATATAAGAATTTTATATTATTACGTACCCACCGATGTTATAAAATATGGCATATGATATTTTCGGGTCCGGTGTTAATGTTTTAACACTTGTTTTCTTTGAAATTCGACCTTTTCCTTCATTTCCTTTGTATTTTGATTTCTGATTGTTTTGCGATATATCTATATCTATATCTATATATATATATATATATATATATATATATATATATATATATATATATCTATCTATATATATATATATATATATATATATATATATATATATATATATATATATATATATATAGATATACACATATACATGCACCCATATAACCATTGACTTCCGATATACCACTCCTTTTGCTTTGTCTCCTTTTTAAAAGTATTTTCAAAGATTCTCGAATGAAAAATGAATGTTATAAACAATGAACAATGCATGTTACAATAGTGATCAAAATTGCTCTTTTCACTATTGGTTATAGTCATTGGTCAAATTATAATATTTTCAAATTAAATTTGATGTCTCTCTTGGTTGGAAACAGGTATTGAATCAATGTATAAATGTATAATGTATATGCTACTCTCATCACAAGCCTAAGGCCATGGTCATCATCAAAAGTATCATTAGAAAATCTCATGGGTCTTTTGAGGTCATTTGCTACAAACAGGGACAATTTTACTTCAAAATCAGTTTTTGAATTAATGGACATGAATTTTACAAAAGTGAAAGAGGTTTTTGTCAATCACAGACCAAGTAAAAACAACCTCTTTCAGTTTATGCACAGGTGTTATGATTTGGGAGATATGCAATGAGATTTGAGGCTTATGTTCAAAAAATCAAATTTTATTTATTTTTAATTGTTTTAGTAATTGTTGTTTGGTGCTCTTTTCTAATATATGGAAAGGAATTTTGAGAAACTCAAGGAGAATATGTCAAGAATGAGCCAAATAGCAAAAAAATTCTTTCAATTTCTTCACATGTATCGTGGATTGGAATATTTGACTGGATCTTTAGAGCCTAGTTTTACAGATTTAAACATTTAATGATTTCCTGTTTTAGCCATGATTTGGCGGCACATATTCCAAGGATATGGAGATGAATATTATAAAAAGGAGAGATATTTCTATCAAACAAAAGCTAATATACAAAAACTTCCTTCATTTTTGTAATATATGTCATTATTTGAGAGATACGAGTTAATCGTGGACCCCTATTTTCAGAAATTCAGTCCTTATTCCTAGCAGTGAGTGCCAAATTTAATGCATCTATTTCTATCTTTAGGGAGATGGTTGACATCAACTCCCTTAGTCCAAAGATGAGATAAATGTATATATTTCATGAATTTCAGAGTGAAAAATGTTGGATACTTGAACCTCTGAGATTTTGGAACTTGTGTACTTGATTTTTTTTGGCAAAATTAATATACTGTTACAACTATTTTCCAGGATTCATGTGCTATGGTCAGTGACATTGTTTTCTTCAGTTATTATTATGCATTTTATTGTTAGATGTTTCTAGAAGCTATCCATATTTATACTCATGTTAATCTATTAAGTTTTAAATAGAATTCAGTGCCAGAAATGCTCTATTTTTTTGAGATTATCACTTGAGTGTTTTTATTTTCCAAACAAGTGAATTCATGCATGTATGCTCACTTAATTCCTTCTATCTGATTTACTCATCACCATACTACTACGATAGATCCATTTGTGTCCTTGATTACATATATCTTGTCTCATTTAAATGACTACAACTGATCTTTTGATCTATTTGGTCTGGTTCCTTAACCTATTGCTTCATATCCAACAAAACCTAAATCCCAAAGCGGGGCGTGCACATCGAAGGAGAAACATGGCAGATGAAGAGGCTCGTCTTAAAGAGGAGCACAATTTCTGCAAAACCTTCTATTCAATGGCAGAGAATGTCAGTTAATTTCTTTCAAGGCTGGAGAAAGCAGAAGAGAGAAATCCAGAAGAACAAGGTTCAGTGCATGGAAATGGTGGAGAAGAACCCCCTCCTTCTCCTTCCACAAGTGAATGTTCTTCTTCCTCTCATCACCATCATCATAGAAATTCAAGGGATGCATCTAAGAAACCTTTCTTTAAATTAGATGTCAAATTTGATCTTCCCACGTTTAATGGTGAAAGTAATGTAGAAAAGCTTAATAACTGGATTAGGCAGATTGAAATCTACTGCAGGATTCAGTAGATTGATGAGGACGAGGCAAAGATTCAGTTGGCCTCTCTTCGACTGAGTAGCATCACTCTCATTTGGTGGGAGAGCAAATTGCGAAGCAGTAAGAGTGGGTAATCTTCTTTCCTCATGGCCTAATTTCATTTTTGCATTAAAGGAACAATTATATCCCTTGGGTTATAAACAAAAATCCTTAATGGATTGGAAATACTTAAGGAAAGGCAGACGTCAGGATGTTCAAATATTTACAGAGGAATTTAGAAAACAGGCACTTAATTTGGGCATTGCACTTGACTCACCTGGAGTAGTAACTAATATATTGGATCATTGTTACACAGTAATTTGTCACTGTCTTCACTCCAGTATTCCTACTGTGTCATGTGTCCAAGTCATACATGCTCATGTTAGACAAATGCTCTATGATGTTGCCAAATGACCCACTTTTCCAAAGGTTTCTGCCTCATCGTGTCTGTTGGCTAAATAAACGCGCTCCAAAACAACCCAGAAGTGTTGCCATTGCGGAAGTACACTTGATTCCCATGATGGTTCAATTTTATGAGCCAGTGCGACTGTCGCTTGTAATCTTCGGTGATGACCTGACTAGCTATGTTATTCAATAGCGATGTCAGCGCGGAAGATCAGTTATGTGCTCGCGATGATCCAGATTGGGCGAATTTGTTCCAACAGTCGACCTTCCAGATGACTCCAGACCTGGTTGTTGGCCTAGTTTATGTCGCCCTCCTTTCTCTGGTGTGGCTGTTCCGTCATTTGTGCTACCTTCCTTGGAGATAAGCTCACTCTTCCACCTTTCATGGAGACTCCTTCTCCTATTTAAACTCTCACCATTGCTATGTGCTGCTAGTTCTTAGTTTTGGGAATGGTTGCTGATAGTGCTGTTAGTGTTTGTGAGTTTGCTAGATAGCTGGTGTGAGTGTGACAAGTGTGGGATTGTTGATAGCTTGAGGAAGGTTGTGAAGTGCCCTTAATCTTGTGTAAAACTTGTGAGTGAGAGAGACTTGTATGTTGGGAGATCCATCTTCAAAGAGTGAATGCTTGAGGAACATGCTGGCTGGATCCCTCTGAGCAGGCTTGTGACATCAAGACTTTGGTTGTAAGCTTACTCCTATTTCATAATTAATGCAATCAATGATGTTTTCCTATGTCTTGCATGTAGTGTACTTAGTAGTTCATGACTTCTTGACTTTGTGAGTAAATAGATCATTTGTTGTTCCGGTTACATGCTTTGTTGTATTTCCTTTGCATTGTTTCAGGTTGATTACTCATTAGGAGAAGGAAGCGGAAGCTGGAGTAGCACAACGGAACTCCATCGACCACTGGTTGAGGTAGGCCTACAACTATGACTGTTTAAGGAAAGCTATTGTTGATCTGTCCTTGTTTGTGATTAGACCCACTCTAGGGCTAGAGGGGTTGCCTCTGTCCGCAGAGGGAACACTTTCCTGCATCACAATCATTACATAGTTACTTTAGACATTCATTATTACTGTTTGAACCAACTACTATTGACTCCACTAGTGTGAAGGGAATCCATCTTGAGAACAAGGGAAAAAATGAAAGAGATGATCATTTCAAGAAACCACCTTTCAAACCTCCAAATGGAAAACCCAAAGTGAAAGGAAAATGAAAGGAGAAGAGGATGACATCAACCAAGAAAGATGAAGGAGAAAGATCTTATTGCAATCACTGCAAAAAAGAAGGTCATGACAATGATTGTTGTTGGAAACAATACCTAGAAAAGAGATCAAAGAAATATGGAGGAAAAGGCAAGGAGAAGATAGTGGCAACTGTGCAGCAAGACCTTGGATCTGATTTGGGAGATGAAGCATTGATCACAGCAGCAGGAACAAAAGGTACTCTTACACCTCATGTTAATTATGAATCACATGAAGGCACTAGTTCAATAGATGAGTCTCTTCCTAATGAACGAAAGAGAATTGAACTATTTCATATTAGAGTTATCATAAATCATACAAAAGTGGAAACTCTATTTGATACTAGATCCCAAGCAAACTTAGTTTCAGAATCCTTGGTAAAGAAGCTAGGCTTGGAAACTACACCACATCCAAAACCTTAACCACTTGGATGGATACATGATAAAGCAAAATTGAATGTAACTAAGCAGTGTAAAGTTAAATTTGTGATTGCTTCTAAGTTAGTGGATGAGGTAAAACTTGATGTGATACCATTGGATATCTATGGCATTGTGTTAGGGAGTCCATATCTATATGATAGAAAGGAAATCTTCTTCCATCATGAAAAAAAATACCAAATCACAAAAGATGGGGTAGAATATATTGTAAGGGCTCATCAAACTAAAATCAATGCCAACCTTGTAAGTGCAGGACAAATGAAGAGGTTGGTGAATTCTAGTAAGGGTTGCATGCTTATGATTGTAAGGGGAAAAGATGCAGAATTATCCGATGCTTTCCAGGTTTGTGATCATGCGCATAAGAGGGAATTATGTGAATTAATTTCTAACTATGATGAGATGTTTCAGGAACCAAGACGATTACCTTCGAAGAGGGAAAACCAGCATGAGATCCATTTGCAGCATGACGCTTCTTTACTGAATATTGGCATGTATAGGATGTCGACCTTTGAGATGGAGGAGATAAGAAAGTAGGTGTAGGAACTATTGAACCAAGGGGTCATCAAACCGAGTACTTCTCCATGTGGCTCACCAATTGTCTTAGTGCCGAAGAAAGATGGCACATGGAGGATGTGTGTGGAGTA
Source organism: Pinus tabuliformis (assembly GCA_031772625.1). Lineage (NCBI taxonomy): Eukaryota > Viridiplantae > Streptophyta > Pinopsida > Pinales > Pinaceae > Pinus > Pinus tabuliformis. The sequence goes on from CM062817.1 coordinate 338,835,116, forward strand.
TCGAGCACTAAAAAAAATAACGGTGAAAAATCGTTACCCTCTTCCCCGCATTGATGACTTATTAGATCAGTTAAAGAATGCTATCTATTTCACCAAATTGGATTTGTGTAGTGGTTATCACCAGGTCCGAATTGTAGAGCAGGATGTGTGGAAAACCACCTTCAAGACCAAACAGGGGTTGTTCGAATGGATGGTGATGCCATTCAGACTTTGCAACACTCCAGCCACTTTCATGAGGGTCATGAATGATCTCTTTAGGCCTTTCATTGATGAATTTGTTCTTGTATATCTAGATGATATCCTTGTCTTTAGTAAAAGTTGGAATGAACATGTATGTCATGTGAAGAAAGTGTTTGATGTACTGAAAAACGAAAAACTCTATGTAAAATTGTCAAAGTGTGAGTTTGTAAAAACCTCTTTAGTTTACCTAGGTCATATTGTTGGTCATGGTTAGCTAAAAATTGATCCTTCTAAAGAGCAAGTGTAAATTGGCCTAAACCTACTAGTGTAACCGAGCTTCACAGCTTTTTGGGTGCAGTACAGTATTGGAGGATATTTATTGCCAATTTCTTTATTATTGCAGCACCTTTACACACATTGACAAGTGTAAAGCAAGTATTTCAATGGGGAGGAAAGTAGCAGAAGTCCTTCAAAACATTGAAAGTAAAGATCAACACCGCACCGGTCTTGGCCTTACCAGATCTCCAATAGCCATTCGAGATCGAGATAGATGCCAATGGATATTCCATGGGAGCTGTACTGATGCAGCAAAAGAAGCCAATATGTTACCATTCAGAGAAGTTCTCTCAGGTTGTGATAAACTATCCCACTTATGAAAGGGAATTATATGACTTGGTCGAGAGCGTGAAAAAGTGGAAACACTACCTGATCGATAAGGAGACCATCATCCATACAGATCATCAGCCCTTGCAGTATCTTCAATCATAGACCAAGTTGCAAAAATCTTGTCATTTTAGGTGGATGGGTTTTCTGCAACAATTTCATCTGGTAATAAAGTAGAAGAAGGGCACTAGCAACAAAGTGGCCAATATGCTATCTCACCCTCCTATTTTTGCTTCTGTTATTTTGTATAATGCTTCGTTATCTTTTGAAAGTTATGCTGAACAATATGCTAATGATGATTAATTTAAGGAGATTTATGCAAAACTAACCCATGGTTCACAGGTGGACAAATATCACTTGCAAGGGAAACTATTGTATCACCTTGGTAAATTGTGCATACCCACAGGAGAAAGGGTACATGTAATCCAGGAGGCCCACACCTCCCTTGTGTCTGTTCATTTTGGTATTGAAAAAAATTTGTGTCATGTACAAAGATTTTGTTTTTGGCCTCATATGAGAACATTGTGACTCACTATGTAAAGGGGTGTGTGATGTGTTCTGTTTCAAATCCCTCTAATAGAAAACTCAGGCTCTACACACCACTCCCTATTCCGAGTCGTTCATGGGAAAATGTGTCGATGGATTTCGTAGGAGGTTTGCCTTTGTCTAGAAAGAGTCATGACTATTTGTATGTCGTCTCTCCGTCATCACCTCTTGGAGCGCATCCTTAGTGACATCATGAACCTGTTGGGCATGGGATCCCCCGCAGCATGTTTTGGGGCTCAAAGCCCATGTTTTGGTTAATTGTATTGTAAGACTCTGAGAAGTGCGGGCGCGGAGCGCGAAGTGTACAATCGAGTCATAGGGTTGTTTGCCCTAAGAATTGTATTGTAATTTAATGTAAAGATGTGTCAGCCTACCCATGGTCTGCGGACCATGGGATTTTATAAATAGAGCGAGGCTCTAAGTGTAAAGATAGCTTAGAGATCCAGAATGCGCTGAACAGGGAATTTAGCAGGCTAAAGTCAGAAACACAATCAATCATCAATTTTAAAGAGATCGCGATGCTCCCTGTCAGGCGGAAAGAGTCGATTGTGCAGACACAACCAACCTCCCTAGGAGCCTAAGACTCTCTAGTGACAAACAAGACAAACAAGAACAATCCTTCTCTAAACATGCATTTACTATATAAGAAATCAAGTGTTTAGATCCTACCTGTAGTCCAACGCTGTTGTAGCAGTCCAGCTCCGCTGATCCGGATGAGCTCCTCCTTCACTTTGAAACCTGCATCCACTAACAATCAAACGATTAAATAGCACTTGATAATCTCATAGAATAAAACATATTTAACACATAGACCAAGGAGTACATGAAAAAACTCATAAATAACAAGTTATTGAGAAGAATGGACTCATTTGCATTAATAGGTAACAAAAGGAACAAATACAACCTGAGCCTTGGTGTTGTGCAAGTCCCTCCCAGGGTCCATCAAGATTTCTCCTTTACTTTGACAAAGCTCACCCACTTCCAAATAGAACAAGCAAAGATGGTAATCTCTCCTCACAAGCTTCTATATGGGAGTCCTAATTCCAGCAGCATCTACCCTTAGAAATGTATAGCTTCCAACCTCTTCTCCTTCTGGCCCAATGCCTGTATTTATAGTGCTCAAGAGGAAGTTATTCAGGTCCACCATCAATGGGATAATCCCCTCTTTGGATGGGATAGCTCCCTTATTGATGGGATAAGTTCCTCTTTGATAGGGGTACATGAACCATCTGGAGGTGCTCAATACACGTCGAACAACCTTCTAGAATGCTCTAGAAATGACCACAAGTAACTTTTTAAAGATGAAACTTGCGCATTTTGACCTTTACAGGGGGACACACCTGCCCCTTTACATACAGAGCGTCCAAGGACGCAGCTTTTGTGAACATTGGGTGCGTACCCGCAGGTAAGGTTGAGAGAACCTGCGTACCCAGAGACAAATACATTTATAAAGACTTTCTCTCTTTTTGGAGTTTGACATGGAGAGCATAGGCATAAGACTTGCCTAAGAGGATAGCATGACTGTTGATAGAGCCATACTAACTGTAAATAGCCATGGTGACATTTTTTAGTGTAACAGATTTCCCCCTAAAGTGCGAAGCCTGTAATAGATTAGGGTTTTGTATTATCTAGGAAGGGTGAAGCACTTTATCATTTCAAGGATTATCTCGCGGAGAGCCTGGTCAGAACCTGCAATTTTCAACACAAAATACATGTATAAGATTATATCATCACTGAGGTAGGTATTCCCATACTCAGATCAAAACTTTAACTAACAGACTAACTACTCTGATACAGGAATGATCTTGCAGTACATCATAATCATAGACTTTTGTAGACACAGTATGGACGCAGCCATCTGTTTATGATTAGTCTACTTAGACAATGAATACAAAACTCCTCGCAGCCTGGATGGTGGAAACTAAATCCAGGGTCTTCATTTCCGCTTCTCGAATTGGTACGATTCTAGCCATGCGAATAAATGAGTTGGTGTCGAACATGGTAGAAACCACTTGATTACCAGTCGATGATGTAAACTGTTAACAAGCGTGAGAGAGACCACCAGTAATGTCAATGGTTCTCAAAGTACCCAGTACAATCCATGAGATGTGAATGAATGAGTTGATGTCGAACATTTCACGGAATCCTTCGATCGAAAGTCAATGATGTAAACTGACGTCAAAGGCGAGAAACCTGCCATTGATGCATGCAGACTTCAAGGTACTGACGATTTCTAAGTCATCTCTCTAGATAATGTGCTGATGTCGATAGAAAGCGACCCGTCGCAGGCAAGCCCACAACACGAAATCATTGTTCAAGTTGAAGAAATGTTGCTGTAAGGACTGACTCAGGGATGGTCAAATGGATGTCAAGTATTTTGCAGATGAAAGTTTTGTTTGCAGACCTCTTGAACACATAACGACACGAAAGATGGTTTGGTGATAAATGACTCAAAGTTAATCCCCAGAACCCGGCTGAAGACTTTCAAAGTGGTTTGATCAACTGTGAGGTAAAAGATTTCCCAACCCAGGTGAATGAAAAGTGTCGTGTTCAAGAGTGGTAATAAAGTTTCTTCTGAGACAAAAGATAACAAACAGGTTCATTCTTCTCTCTTTTCCCCCACCATTTCTGGCAAGTACCTCTTTATTTTTAACAAGCTTGAGGAGGATAACATATGCTTGATTATAAGCTCATCCTTCGGATGAGTCCAACCTAGTTTTGATTCGAACCCTAGGAAGGAGTGGTTCGTTCCTGTTTGTAATTGAACAGGTCCTTTACTGTGAAATGTTTAACGAGTCCAGTATAGGAGAAACTCGGCGTTTTTCAATTTTAGAGAGTCTGAAAAACTTAAGAAGACTCCAAGTTGAACTTTTTCGTAGATTTGTGTCCCTCAAGCCCGAAAAAGTATAAAATAATACCTGGGGGAACCGCTTGATCTTACGACCAAGGAGTACTTTCATAATTAGTGCCACTGACCTGAAAAGTAAAAAGCGATCAAGGACACGTCATTTTATTTCCAGTATCGAGTTTGAAACGACAAAAACCCGGCAATCTTTTCCTGATTTTACGGTCAGAAAAGACCTATAAGGGGACCGTCTTTTAATTCTGTTTTAACGAGTGTAAAAGAAACGCTCGGCAATCTTTTCATATTTTAGGAGTAAGAAAAGGGCTTAAAAGATGACTCTGATATTTTGGTTCGTGAAAAATGACAATTTTCCCTCTAAATCCCTTTGTCCTGCACAAAAACGACACATTACTCATACCTGTTTAAGATAGGCAAAAATACATTGAAAAATATCCTTCCATGGTGAAAAATGAACAAACCTAGCATTCATTCATCCAAAAAACCTATAAAAAGACTTTTTACCATGTCATTTTTACCATTTTACTGTTGAGGTTGAAAAAGGGCTTTTGGCAAGAAACTTCCCGTGGTCGCTGCGGAGAATCCGACCGTCAGAATCGAACGCCGTCTCTAACATCCTCCTCTTCAATTTCATCCGATTAAAATTTTATTTTAGGTTTTAGTTTTGATTTTTTGGGGGGTTTTGGGTTTCAAAAATCGCTCTGTGGGGTACGCAGGTGCCCTAAGGGTGACCTGCGTCCCCCGACTTTTTCCCACACAGGAAAAAGGCCGGGGGACGCAGCCCACCTTCAGGCCAGCTGCGTCCCGACGCTCTGTGTCCTAAACGCGGGGTGCGTCCCCCGCGAAAGGCGGAATTTGAAACCCCAAACTCCACAAACAACCATTTGAATTTTCCCAAATCAATTCTAATCTTTGTTTCTTGGTGTGTAGGGCACTCACCATGTTGGATTGGAGAGAAAGAGAGCACGAGGATGTTGATTTAGCCGCAATTAATCATCAACCTTCCATTGATGCCCTAAAAGCATGCGGACTATATAAATACTGGGCCATTCCTGGCATGAGGGCTCTGGTGAGATTCTTGGAGTGGCTGGTTGAGAGATGGAACATTCATGAGCAATTCTTTTACATCGGAGGACACCAGCTCGAGATAGAGCCCTCTGACATATACTTTCTCACTGGCTTGCCAAATAGGGGCGAGCAACTTAATCCAGCCGGGACTAGGCCAGGTGGCCAATCCCTTGCTAGTCTCCGGGCAGATTGGTGCATACCCAATGCACACCATGCGAAAGGCGTAGAAATCAAACACATCTCTCTGCGTGAACTCAAGGTTATAGCTTTCACGGTTACCAGAATTTGCGGTGCAGCCGCTTTACATATTGCCACCGGGTCCCAAATGCGGATGGCGATTGACTGTTTCCAAGGCACCATTTTCAACTGGTGTGATGCTGTGTCGGCCAATATGAAGGGCCAACTGACTAGGGCAAAGAACGGACAACTGAAGACCTTTGGATATGGGCCTCTAGTTGTGAGCTTTGCCTTAGAGAGAGTTCCGATGCTGATCCCTCAGCAACTCACTGTTGATATCTTGGGTCCTCGGGAGCCAAAGCTGATACGATGGGTTACGGTGATGGCCCGGCATCCTGACAAGGGCACGGCGGTTGTTCGATTCCCTGATAGTTATTTTCACTGGTTAGAGGACCAGGTTTTTTCGATCCAGGACTTTCTGTATGCCGGAGTAGATTTTCGAGGTGATCCGGACATGGTTCTTCCACAGGGAGAACAATGGGATGACAGAGGTACTTTATTTTTCACAAGTTTTCAAATTATATATATTTTTTGTTTTTTATATATATCGTCTCAAAACTGACAGTAAAAATTTTCAAAATGCAGATGTTGGTCCACAGCGCCCAGCCAACCTCCGGCCTTTTGAGAGGAGACATCCAGTTGCACCGGTACCGGCTCCACAGGACGCGGCTGCAGAGTCACTAGCTGAGTTGGAGCAGGATCTAGAGCGTCTGACGGTGGATATACCTGAGACTACCATAGATGATATTCCTATCAGACTTCAGCGCTATGTAGTCGCAGTCCCTGGGCCGTTTAGGAGGTTCTTGTGTAAGGTAGCCCGTGCAGTGGTGTCGTATAGGGAGCACCACCAGTGATTGGCTAGTCACTTTTGTAGACACATATGACATTTTTTACTTTTTGTACTTATCATTTTGCCGATCATAAGGTGTTTTTCAACCTATGATCGAAGACGATGTATATTTTTTGACACACTCCTATCTATCTATATATATATCACTATTACCGGCTTATCTTGTTTAACATATGTGATGAAATGTTTTTAAATTTACTTGCATGATTATCGTAAATGTCTGTCCAACATTCGAGAAGCAATTGCATCTGCTAATGTATTTAAAGACCTTGGAATATGCTGATATTCAATGTAATCAAATTCACGTTCCAAGAGACGCACTCTCAAAAACAACCTTAATAACACAGGATTTCTAATGGCATATACTCTATTAAGCTGTAATACAACAAGTTCAGAATCTAACCTCACTATCAAACGTCGAATTCCAAATGAAATAGATTCGGATAATAATTCAACCACTGCACTGTATTCTGCAATGTTGTTCGTTGTTTGACCGAGGCTTACCCCATGCATAGAAACTAACTCGTCAGAGGGCGAATAGATAACCCAAGCTGCGGAAGAGATATTCCGTGTACTACGACAAGCACCATCAGCAAATCCAATGTATGTTGGGAGAGGCGTCGACATCTGCAATATCAAGAGTAAAACCAAGATAAGCCAGAATAACAACGAAAAACACACCTTCTAAGCTAAGCACACTGACTAAACTAACAAACATACTAGCTAGAAAGAAAACCTAACCTAACTAAAATTCTCCATACCCACCATTTAAGCATAATACCTCTTTAGGTAAAGTCCATTTCTGGGTTTACCCAAAGAGTCCCCATCAAAATCTACCAGCTCATAGGCCCCTTTTGCTAGCTTTCGCTTTACAATGTAGGGTCCATGCCACATAGGAACGAATTTTCCAGCACCTAGCTTATCGTTAGCTTGATCATATAATAGTACTAGGTCTCCCTCCGAAAAACTTCGAGGGGTCACATTTCTATCATACTGAGCTTTCATTCGCTTCGCGTGAGTCTCGATTGCCAATGCAGCGTCACGTCGAGTCTCATCTAATTTAGCTAAGTATAATAAACGTTTCTCCTCTTCGGAAGTAGCTGGAAGTAATTCGACAGCCATTTGAAGTGATGGGATTTCGCATTCAATGGGTAACACAGCTTCCAAGCCATAAACTAGCTGGAAAGGAGTGAACCCTGTTGAAGTTTTCACTGAGGTTCGGTATGCCCATAGCGCTGAAAATAACATGTTGTGCCAATTCGACCGATGAATACCAATGGTTCGTCGGATCATGATAACCAGAACTTTGTTGATAGACTCAACCAAACCGTTGGCTTGCGGATAATAAGGAGTAGAGCTATCGTGGCGCAAACCAAGCTGGCTTGTAAGCTCAGTCATCATGATGTTTCGAAAATGGCTCCCATGGTCAGTAATGATTGCTTGTGGGACACCAAATCTAGTTATAATATGATTGAATACGAAAATTGCAGCTATTTTGCCGCTTGCGTCGAATGTAGGCATCGCCTCGGCCCATTTAGTAAAATAATCAACCGCGAGGATGATATACGCATGCCCCCCGGCCGAGTGAGGGTTACAAGTAATAAAATCGATACCCCATTTGGCGAATGGACCAACGGCAATTATAGGGTGGAGAGGAGCAGGTGGTGCGCGCATCTTGCGATCAAACACTTGACAGTTGTGGCACTTCTAGACTGCAATGATACAATCTTTAAACATGGATGGCCAGAAGTAGCCAGCGCGCAACACCTTCTGAGCTGTGGCATACCCAGACATATGACCGCCACATGCTCCAGAGTGACAATCATTCAAAACCCTCTCAGCCTCTTTGTGAGTTAAACAACGTCGAAAAACTAAGTCTGCCCCCCGGCGATAAAGTGTATCTCCAATAATCTTGTATTGCTGGGATTGAAACCGAATTTTTCGACGTTCCGACTTTGAAGCTTCAGGCCGAAAGGTTTGGGTTTGGAGATAGATGATTATATCCCCGTACCACGGATCTAAAGTACTGATAAGAAACAAAGATTCGTCTGCAATGGACTCCTCTGCCACAGTTTCTGTGTCAGCATGCGGGAAATCACACATCAATTCCGCAAAAACTAAGGATTTCTTAGACTTGGACTTCTCGAACTCCAAGTCGAACTCTTGCAGGATAACGATCCATTTAGAGTACTTGCCCCCTAGCAGTTGTTTTGTCAAAATATAAATCATAGGTTTGCAATCCGAAATGACTGTAGTTTTACGGAGAAGAATGTAGTGACGAAAACGCTGGACAGCTTGAACGGCTGCCAGGGCCAATTTCTCCACATGCGAATATTTTAGCTCAGTGGGGTTTAATGTCCTACTAAGATAATATATCACATGTTCCGCTCCGAATTCATCTTCTTGAACTAACACCATTCCAATAGTGGAATGCGAAGCTGCGAGGTATAAGAAGTAGTCCTGGTTGTAGTTGGGAGGATGCAACAACGGTGCATGGGTCAACGCGTGTTTAAGTGCATCAAAAGATTGTTGGGCAATCTCGTCCCAAAAGAATTGAGCGTTCTGTTTCAACAACCGTGTAAAACCTTTAGTGACCTCGGCGTAGTTTGGAATGAATCGGCGTAAAAAGTTCGCTTTCCCTTGCAAACTTTGGAGTTGGCGCAAACTCGAAGGAGGAGGCAATTTGATGATAGCTTCGACCTTCGAGGGATCGACGCGAATGCCGGCTTTTGAAACAACAAATCCCAGCAATCGACCCGTCTCTATACAGAACACACACTTGTGGGGATTCAACCGAATTCGATAATGCCTACACCTCATAAAGATTGCTCGTAAGTGGACAAGGTGATCAGCTCGATGTAAAGAATGAGCAGGCAAATCATCGAGGTACGGTTGCACAATGTGCTTGATGTCATGAAATGCATAAGACATCGCCCGTTGAAAAGTGGCCCGGCATTCTTAAGCCCAAAAGGTAATTTGCAATAAGCAAATGTCCCCCATGGACAAATGAATGCCGTTTTTGGTTGGTCGGCAGGTAGAATATTGATTTGATTATAGCCCGAAAAACCATCCATAAAGGAAAACATTTCACTTCCGGCACAATCATCAATAATTTGATCGATATAAGGCGTAGGATAGTTGTCTTTTGGACAAGCTCGATTTATATCCCTATAGTCGATACAGATTCTTATTGTTCCTTGTTTCTTGTTGACCGGAACAATATTCGATACCCAATCCGTTAACGGGATTGGATAAATGAAACCTGCTTTCAACAGCTTTTCGACTTCTGCTTTAATCGCAGCTGCTTTCCGAGGGTGAATCTGATGCAACCGTTGCCGGACGGGTTTAGCATCCGGGTAGGTCTTTATTTCATGAACAACAATGGCAGGATCGATTCCCGGCATTTCCTCGTAAGACCAGGCAAACACATCGCGGAATTCTTGGAATAGGGCCTTGTAAGTTTGGATTTCATCTTCTGTACATGAGGCACCTATATGAATGTTTTCCTCGATTCCGGGCTTCACTGAAATATCAACGGGAATAGTGCGAGAAATATTCCCTAAATTCAACTCTGAATCAGAATGTTTCGTTGGATTCTGAGCGTCTTTGACATATTCAGCGGTAAAGATAGATGAAAAATCATTTTCAAAAGCATCATCCTTAGGTAAAAACGAAGATCTGTGATGGAGATCTTCCCATGGTAGATCGTCTACACTTAGGATTTCGCGAAGTTGCTCGTCAGATGACACGACTTCGGGAAACGCTATCCGTTCTAAGGTTGAGGTGAAAAGTGATTCTTCACTGACCACATTCATTTGGTCGATTTGGGTTGAACGCGAGTCAGTAAAAGACATGACAGCTTCATAAGCAATTTCATATGGACTCAAAGGCATAGCATCACCGAATGAGTCTATCTCAGATTCAGATGGGACAATCCAAGGATCATCGTAAATAATGTTGTCTGATGTAATCATATGAATTGATGCAAATGAAGGGTCTGCGTTGATTGGAGGGAAAGGAAAAGTTCCCAGTAAACCGGAATCTTTAACTAAACCTACGCCAACGTCCCTATAAGGGATTGTCGTCTTACCGACATGCTGGATACTCTCTGAAGAGGCTGGGTCGGATGAAAAGTATGACAGCTGATCAATGGTCACGATCTTACCGTTATATGGAAACTTTATTACTCTGAAGACCGATGAAACGACTGCTGTCACAGCATATGACCAACTTCGACCCAAAAGAAGGTTGTAGTCTAGAGGGGCATCAACCACCTCCACATCCAGGCTAACGGTTTTACCTTCTACCCCTATAGGCAATTCCTGTAGAATACCAAACGGACGGAACCCACGGCCATCGAAGGCCTTAAGGATGGTCGGGGATTGGTTCAACGAAGGAGAACCAAGCGATCTCCAACATTGAATCGACATAATACACGTAGAAGCTCCCTCATCAATCACAGTCCGATGAATAGGCCTGTTTTTGACTATCACTGGAATTTGGAAAGCCATTTGATGGGGGAGACGCGGTGTACTACTTTCTAGATCGAAGATTATCAGGTTCGGGTCCTGAACATCAACAGCTCCGATAGCCGACAAAAGTAATTTTCGTTGTGCTGGGCATGATTGCAGCACTTCTAAAGCCGACATTGCTGAGGGTGAAACAGCTAAGTCCTCAACAATGTTGTAATTCTGGGCCGCTCTTGCATGTGGATTGAAAGCAGACCTTCGAAGTACACCCTTGGCGGGCGGTTTAATTACTAGGTCCGGGTTAGGTTTCTCGATCTGTAGTGGATCGGAACCAGGAGCTGAGGTTGATGGGTTAGAGTGAGAAGATTTTGCTTCTTTACCATCAACAGGATTCTTACTACCATAATCTTGCGATCGAGTCGCAATCCTCACATGAGACATCATCAAAATGGGTTCTTCACTGGCAGTCGAGGAAGAACCTATCATCTTACTTTCCTGCTTTGGAAATGGATCTTTTAACACAGCAGGAGTGGGAGAACCTTTGACTATTTTCACAACCTCGGCCCAATGAGGGCAATCTCTCGTAAAATGATCCTCTTCACAAATAAGACAAGGATATCGAGGTTTGTGCTTTTCGTCATTGGTTTCCGACTTTTCCGTTTTCTCCTTCGGAGCCTTGTCTGCTTTAGCCTTCTTCTTTCCTTTCTTCTTTCCACCGTTTTTTAATTTGGCCGTAGATGACTCTACAGCATGAATATCGGCGGAAAGTTCGGGAGAAGACTCTCCTGTCGGGGAATCAGGCAAAGAGATAATAGGAGTAGTTGAAGCCTTGGAAGACTTCTTCTTGCTCTTTGTATTCACGATACCAATCATACCATCAGCGGCATGAGATCCCGAAGGAGCAGCAGCGATTTGATTCGACTTTGGAAGATCTGGAATCTTCTCGTGTAACGTACCCGACTGAGTGTAAACTAAGTCAAGGTACTGCACCTGAGAAATGACTTGCTCCTCAGTAACTACTCCGGCCTTAGCTACATCTTCAGTAATCTTCGGTAATAATGATTTAATAAACCATTCAGCTAAGATTTGGTCCAGGATAAAAACTTTCACTAGCCTTCTTCGACGTCTCCACTCATGAATGTGATCAGAAATATACGTGGACGTCGATTGTTTTAGTGAAGTTAATAACTCCGTGCCATTATCGTATCTGACTGGCAACTGAAAGTGAGTTAAGAACGAGGTAGCTAACTGGCTAAAATTGTAAAAAGAGGCCCGTGGTAACTCAATGTACCACTTGGCCGCGAGACCAATGAGTGTACGCTGGAAAAGACGTAAGCGGATCGAATCATCCGAGATAGAATTTGAAGCACACCAGAGGTGGTAAGTCATCACATGATTGGACGGATCCTCTCCAGACTTACCTTCGAAGTTGGGTATATCACTGGGCAACTTATTTGGCATTGGCGGCCAGAACAGAAGATATTGAATTGGATCATTCGTTAGGCGCGTCAAGTCTGGTAAATCCAAAGTTGCGATAAACGGTAACTGCCGGTTAGGATCTCTAAAACTCTGGGTCACAAGACCAGTCCCAGGAGGAGGATATCCAGGATAACTAGGAACAGGAGTCGCATTAGGGATATTATATCCTCCTGGAAAACCAGGATTAACCGGACCGTACTGGGGTTGTTGAGGTTGTTGATAAGTGTACCCAGGATACGGTTGATACTGGTAAACTGGCTATTGGACAGCTTGCCCAGGTTGGTACTGTCCCTGGTACGGTTGTTGAACAAATTGAGGTTGAGTAGTGACAACCGTACTTATACCAGGCTGACCTGTAGGCATCTGGACCGTGGTTTGAATCGTAGATCCGGACAACGGTAAAGATGTCTGAGGAGTGGTTACAGAGACAGTAGAAACCGGAGCTGTCGATACTCCAGAAGTAAGTGCGGTAGATGTAGCGGTAGTTGTAGTAGCCGTTTGAGATGGAGTACTAGGTGCAATTGGCGGCTGAGTAACTACCGAAGTTACAGAAGTTTGAACATTTGACTGGACAGGTTGCGGTTGCTGGGGGGTACCAGAAACTACGGGTTGTCTAGCTTGAGGTACCAACTGTAAACTTGGCTGCAACACCTGTTGGCCCTGTGATGGATCCCACACTAACATTCTGGGGTATTGACCCGTAACAGGTTGAGGATACTGAGATCCATAACCAGATTGAGGATAGGATTGATAATTGAAAGGTGCAGTTCCCATACCTGGAACATATGACTGACCTTGAGGTGGTTGATAACCTTGACTCGAGTATTGACCTTGAGGTTGATAACCTTGAGGTAAATACGGATACTGGGGTTGACCTTGACCTTGAGGTTGATACCCTTGAGGTTGATACCCTTGGGGTTGATACCCTTGAGGTTGCCATCCTTGAGGTTGCCATCCTTGAGGTTGATATTGATACTGAGGTTGACCCTGGGGTACATATTGAGGCTGGGGTTGACCTTGAGGCATGTATTGCACCATAGGTACATACTGACCTTGAGGTTGCCCCCCAGACACAATTTGTGTACCTTGAGGTTGCCCCCCAGGCGTTAACTGAGGCTACCCCCCAGGCGGTAATTGGCCACCTTGAGGTTGGGAAACGGGAACTGAACCTGACATCATGTAAATGTCTCCTACACCCAATGGTATATTACCATTGTTTCCAGCTAATAACCCATGATCAATGGGTTGAGGAGATGCCCCCGCAAAGGTACCAGAAAGTGATTGATACCCGGTGGGAACAGAAGGACCGCCGTGTAAGAAAGATTCAGGAGTTTGAGTAAACACGGACGACTGACCAGACATATTTACAGGAGTATAAATACCTCCAGGTGGAAAGGAGTACGAGGTGTAGAAAAACCTACCCCTGAGTTGTCTAAATAATTGGTTAACGAAAGGTACCAAGTAGTACTTCTAGGAGGACTGTAAAAGATAGATTCACGCTCCCTTAGATCAATAGTAAGTTGATCTTCAAGGTTAGAGACGCCTATTTCTTCCTCTGGAGCAAGTTCTTCAATAGCAATCAGACCAGTAGGAAGATTTTCGGTGATAACTCATTCTACTCTTGGTGAATCTGGAACACTAGAAGTCGGAGTAACAGGTTCAAATATTTCAGGTTCTTCGCCTGTATCACTAGCAGACGAAAAACTACCAACAAGCTCAGAAACTGTAACAGCTTCGGGATTATAACCTGTCTCTAGGCCTTGGTAATCTGAATGGACTACCAAGGAAGATTCTCCTTCTTCAGGTGAACCTACTCTACTGCCACTAGGAGGAGTTACAAGGACCTTTAAACCTTCTAAATTACTGGGGTCGTCTCGAGGAGGTTCACCCCGAAGTCTACGGGATCTTCTCAACAATTCGGCCATAGAAACAACTTCAAGAGACTGGCCCTGAAGTCTACGGGACTGTCTCGGTAATTACGCCATAGCTAAAACTTTTAACTACTACACACGAAAACAAAATAAAATTTCAAATCAAACCACCTAAAGTCTCTAAAGAACCAAAGAAATTTGAATCACACGCCTAAAGAATCTAGGGCATCAAACCAACCACAAACAGTAGCCTTCCAGACCGAAAACGCTAGTTGGAGATGAAACCCAACATCGCCGGATTCAGTACAGAAGTGGCGGGTGGAACAGTTACCCCGGCAACCTGCTTAATGAATAGACCGGCACAAGTTCCTCCACTTTAACCGTCTCGAGTGAAATGAACCCCCCGGAAAATCCAAGTGAGTCTAGCCGACGTCTGCTCCAGGTACAGTGGGATCTTCCCTCCACCGTCACCTCGGTAGAATCCTAAAGATAATGGTCACTAAGGTTACCAACCGCAACAAATGCACCTGGGGGAACAGTCTACACTCCGACAGCACGCAAGGGCAGAGTATCAAGCTCAATCCCCTTGCCGGTTCCTTGACAATAATCCAAGGTTTACCGACAAGTGACCCCTGGCTCCTCGACAATGGTTAATCCGAGGTTTACCGTTTGTAATACGTGCGTGTCTGGCATCGTTCCCAACGAGGGGGGATTGATCCCCTCACTGGTTCGGACACGAGCTCGTGCTTCTCCTTTAAGAGGAGCTTTCCCAGAGTAAAAATGAGACAATTGGATTTATTCTATCACAAGATAAGCTACTTGTTTGGTTTTGTTGTCTTGGAGAGTTAATTACTCACCTACTCCAAGACACTAGCCTGATCTAAATTGGTGTTTCAGAGCCCTAGTAAATAAAAGTTACTACGTTGATTTTACTTTAAGCGTTAATTTTATGGTTTTTCTTAAAGACAAAAGGTAGCGGAAGTGAAACCAATGGTGTGTAGACTCGACTCAAACCACCACAAAGATGCACCTAAGATGATTTACGCTACTTTCCTCTTTCAATGAAATTCCTAACTAAGAGAGTTGAGAGATGCAAATTTTATAGAAAACAACTTTCTTAGTAAAGACAATCAAAGAAACAATTCTCTTTATCTTTTCAAGCATACAAACATGACCACTCCTTACGTGCATGAAAAACTCTTTTTCTTTCAAAATGCCTCAAAGCTACTTGAAACAAAACTTTTCAAAGGAGATGTTTTTGTATTTTCTCTTATTTAATAAAGCATATAAATCTATTTTAACGAAAATCAATCTCAAAAGCTATAAAATCTATGAAAACTTGACTCACAAGCAAATCAAAAGAAATTTACACTAAGTAAACCTAACGAGGCAAGAGCCTACAAAGATGATTCTAGGTTGTTTTACTTGACCACAATCAAGTCAAGGACCATCTAATGCAGAATCAAAAGACCAGTCAAAACAAAACTCAAATCTTTTTGTTCTTTTTGTAAAATGGAATTCAATACTCAATCAACAAGCACTTCGAAATTTGCCAAAGAGACAACTCAAAGGTAAGTTGCTCTCACAGGTAGACTTTATGACAGGTCTGACTTCTAAGAGGGCTGACAAAACCAGAGAGATCTAAGGCTTGACAACTTCTACCGCCAAAGTCACTACAAGACCTACTCAAAAATCAAACCCTAGGGCTTAAACTTCTATGAAATCCACTAAAACACTCAATGCTATCGAAACAAGTTCAGGTGAAGATCTTTGACAAGAGACTAATGGATCTGGGCAGTAAAAACTAAGAAAAAGCAAAATCTAAGAGAAAAAATGCAAAAAATGGAATTTTCTTAAATTTTAGTAGGGGACGCAGGCAACCCGTTAAGACAGGTGCGGGCCCGCTCTATGCACACAGCGACAGTGCGTCCAGGGACGCACTGTGCAATACTCAGAGGGTGCGTCCTACTAGAAAATTCAAGAAAAACTAAATTGAATCTAACCCTAAGCTAACCCACCCAAAAACAAAGACACAGAGCCAAAAACCAGAAAATAAATGACTTTTCTCAGATCAAAGTTGCATACAAAGGAAAAGACTTTCACATCAATGGATTCCCCAGTATGGTCGCCAATTTGTCAGGCGAAAAGAGTCGATTGTGCGGACACAACCAACCTCCCTAGGAGCCTAAGACTCTCTAGTGACAAACAAGACAAACAAGAACAATCCTTCTCTAAACATGCATTTACTATATAAGAAATCAAGTGTTTAGATCCTACCTGTAGTCCAACGCTGTTGTAGCAGTCCAGCTCCGCTGATCCGGATGAGCTCCTCCTTCACTTTGAAACCTGCATCCACTAACAATCAAACGATTAAATAGCACTTGATAATCTCATAGAATAAAACATATTTAACACATAGACCAAGGAGTACATGAAACAACTCATAAATAACAAGTTATTGAGAAGAATGGACTCATTTGCATTAATAGGTAACAAAAGGAACAAATACAACCTGAGCCTTGGTGTTGTGCAAGTCCCTCCCAGGGTCCATCAAGAGTTCTCCTTTACTTTGACAAAGCTCACCCACTTCCAAATAGAACAAGCAAAGATGGTAATCTCTCCTCACAAGCTTCTAAATGGGAGTCCTAATTCCAGCAACATCTACCCTTAGAAATGTATAGCTTCCAACCTCTTCTCCTTCTGGCCCAATGCCTGTATTTATAGTGCTCAAGAGGAAGTTAATCAGGTCCACCATCAATGGGATAATCCCCTCTTTGGATGGGATAGCTCCCTTATTGATGGGATAAGTTCCTCTTTGATAGGGGTACATGAACCATCTGGAGGCGCTCAATACACGTCGAACAACCTTCTAGAATGCTCTAGAAATGACCACAAGTAACTTTTTAAAGATGAAACTTGCGCATTTTGACCTTTACAGGGGGACGCACCTGCCCCTTTACATACAGAGCGTCCAAGGACGCAGCTTTTGTGAACATTGGGTGCGTACCCGCAGGTAAGGTTGAGAGAACCTGCGTACCCAGAGATAAATACATTTATAAAGACTTTCTCTCTTTTTGGAGTTTGACATGGAGAGCAGAGGCATAAGACTTGCCTAAGAGGATAGCATGACTGTTGATAGAGCCATACTAACTGTAAATAGCCATGGTGACATTTTTTAGTGTAACACTCCCGGGTAAGACTCCCTCAGATCTGGATCAACAACTAAAGAGTACGATCCGCAAAGCCAATATGATGTTGACAGATGGACAACATCATGCATGGTTTGTAGCATCTCTGGCACTGCACTTGAGGATGGCGCTGTCACAACAGAAACTTTCCACTCAGGGCGAAGCATTGGAAATGGTGATGAGATTACATGAAACCTCGATACAAGACCCTAGGTTGGGAGTTCAACAAATCCACGCGTAGCTACAGAATCTGTTTTTGGAAATGAAAAGTTTGAAGCAAGATAGGGCACCGCATTCAGAGGCACGTGAGGAAGTATGGTGCATAAAATGTTAAGGCCAAGGCCATGACAAGGATCACTGTCCAGTGTTCGTGAACTACTTAGCAGGAGGAGGGCCAATGCCATTGAGATCGGAGGTGCAGGCAGGGCTGAGCATGACACTCGCTTTATGGTGTGTGATCTGTTAGATAGGAAGGAAACACACGATGGAAAATTGTCATTTGCTGCAGAAATATACAAAGACACCCCAACAATTGTTTTGTAATTTCTGCAGGTCGATAGGGCACGATGAGCGCACTTGCTTCAGTTATGAGCTAATGATGGATCAGACCCCAACCCATAGGATGCAGACCGAAATGCAAGCCATCGACCCAGATGTGGGGATGGCGTGCGTTGGATTTCAGGGGCGAGGTCGAGGATGAGGTGGAATGGGACCAGGAAGGGGCCGTAGACAATTAATTTGTTACAATTGTAGAGGACCAGGGCACTATGCCCGCGACTGTACCAACCTGACGAGGATATCCTGTACGTATTGTGCTCAGTTTGATCATGAAACAATAGACTATCCTACGTTGATCACAAAGATGCACGAAAAAGGGGTATTCTAGCCTCCCCCGACTCAGAATATACAAATGATGAGGTCTGAGCCGCGTGAAGAGGACCCAAATGTCAACATGATGCTCAGAATTGGTGCGACCACGGTAGAGGATAAGGAAAGCATCTAGTGGAAAGTATGTGGGCTCACAAGGCTCCTGCAAAGGAACTCGAGTTTGACTTAGAATGCACAAATGAGACATTCATGGAAGCTAAGAAGAGCTTCGTAGAGGCCTCCACTTCAGGTAGTAAGGATCAACCAGAGCCAGGAATTGATCCTTCTATGCTCACTACCTTTCTGGAGACATGCATGAAACTGTTGCGTGACATCAAGGTAGTCAAAGGACTATAGGAACTGAACACCAGGTGTGTGGGGTTAGGGGAACCGCAGGTCGTCTAGAAATTTGGGAAGCATGCATTATGCACTAGAAGGGAAATGAGGTTGACTGCACAGATTGGGGAATATGAAATGGATTAGGTAATCCTAGATCAGGTTTTGGACGCGAATGTATTATCGAAGCAAACATGGGAATGCATAGGTAGGATCACGTTACAATGGTCCTCTATTCAATTATGAATGATGAACCAACATAAGATTTTGCCCATGGGGAGGTTTCAAGGGGTAACAATTGATATTGAAGGCGTGAGCGCGGAGGCGGATTTTGAGGTAATAGAAATTATCGATGATAGCAATCCCTATCTCAGACTGTTAGGAATAGACTGGGCCACCGATATGAACAGAGTCATCAATCTGAAGAAGCGTAAAATGATCTTCGAGAAGAAGTCACTATGTGTAGTAGTCCCACTAGACCCAACCAAAGGAGCGCGCTACACTGAACCAGTACGCGACGATGATCTTGATTGCATTTACAAGATAACTACATGAGACCAGGATTGGGTGAATCCAAATGCAAATGGGGGGATCTCATGGGAGCATGAAAGCTCCTGCACTTTGGATTTAAACGAAGAAGTAGAGCGATGGAAAAATCAGTTGCATGAAGTAATGACGTTGAATTGCAACATGATGGTTAGATCACTGCATTGCGTGACAATAGAGGCAAGAGAGCTGCCGACATATGATGGATTGATAGTGGTGGATGAATTCTTGAGAAAATTTGAAAGTGCAGTACCAGGACAACAACGGTTCGATGCATTGAAGTGGGCATTGCTCGCAACACCTGCACGATGGTGGGGTACACATCAAGGAAATTTTGAGTACTGGTTCAGATGTAGAAGGATGATGCGCCTACGGTTTGGAATCCCCCAGCTTCGAACGAGAGTCGGGTAGCAAGGACGGAGAAGCTTGCGTGCCCACCTATGTCAATGGGTACAGATCTGTGTTGTGCAGCCCACTGAAGCACACCCCAAACTAAGGATCGAAAATCAGAACAGAACGTAGTAGAAGGAAAGGTGACGCGTACCACAAACGTTCCACATGGAAGCATTGAATAAGGTATGCAGAGTCCTGAACAGGGTTCTCCAAGCAAGACAAACAGATTGGGACCTGCGCGTTCTAGCGATTCGATGGGCCTATAGGGCCATGTGTGAAAAATTGAGATCAAAGACGATTTTGAAGTTGAGGAGCAGAGTCGAGACCATAGCTTTGGAGGAAAGGAATCCTCACGCAATAGCTCCCACAGTTGGGACAGTACGCAAGGACCAGGATGAAGAAATTATGCAGCTACGCGAGGATGAACATATGCAGATTCAGGAAGCTGTTCGGCGAGGGAACCTTAAACTTCATGAACTCAAAGAAGATTGGGTACGAATGAGGAAGAAAAGCATGTTAATGGATGCGAAGATCAAAAAACTGGAAAACGAAATCGCGCGAGCATGTATCATCAATAAACTAAAAAGGAAAAGACAAGATACGGACAACCATACTACTGCATTAGAAGATTGCTGCCAAGAATTTGTGGGTCTGCTACCATGGCTGCGACCACACCTTACCAAACAAAGTAACCAGGGGAGCGCACTACATCAGGAAGAATGCATGGCGCTAAATGTCGCGAGGGTAATTGAAGAGTGCCTGCAAACGAGGCTGGAAGGTGAATTGAATGCCTCACATAGGTAGTGCAACCACCTAAATATCCATAGGGAGCACAGTCTCAGTGCTCCAAGCAATTGAAAGAGAGCGTGAGACTATAAAAGAGTTTGTGAGGGAGCTGTGTGATAAGGAGGTTGCGCACAGGATCGGCGTGTCACAAGGATCGTGCTCACATAGAGGGGGCTGCACTGCCACGCGGGTAGGCCGGGAAGTGACCGTTGGTGTCACTATTCACGACAAGATGTCCAATTTAAGACAAGGAGGAGCGGGCAGTAGGAAATTAATACATGAAGTCAGAACTAGATTTGGGATGATCTGCCGCCAATCTAGCATTAACGAGCCGAATGTGGGGGGAACGGTCGAATTTGAATTCAAAAAGGCCTATAAATCATAGGTGGCTATCCAGTGAACAACCCTTGGCGTTTTGAGAATTCAGTTGTTGCGCTATCAAGTGGTTATGGACCTTACGAATTTGGAAGCTTTGAGAGAAAGTTCAGTGTTTGAGACATTGCCAAAGGAGACGCAGGACCTCCTGAATAGAATGATGTCGAAAACCGAGGAAGCCGCACAGAGCCCTATGCTGCAGGTGGGGGATGCACCAGAAATTCCAAAATCACCCCGGATGCCGAGGCCCAAAATGGATCCACAAGTAGCAGGACCAGTCCGCATGTCTCCATGAAATCTGTGGTTTGGTAAACTTTCTATGGAAGACAAGGGCAAGACTATTAATCTTGAGATAGATGATGAGGAGGAGGACCTCCAGGCTTTCGTAGAAGAGATTAAGGTGGATGAAGAAATGGAGGAGGACATTCAGTCGGGGCGCGCTGCAGCAAAAATGCTTAAGTATGTCCCTCCGCAGAAAGGGAAATAAAAAGTACCCAAGGATTTGGATGTCGTTAAGAGCTCACTCCAAACCTCGCTCCTCCCAGATGGAATTATGTTTGAAGGTTTGGTTCTGGGCCACGTGCCCATGATGAAATTTGAATATTGGGACCTCGTGGACAGTGAAAAGTTCCCACATTTGGAGACTATCAAACTCATGAAACAGAGCAAGGAGGGGTCCGTTATAATGCTAGAACCATAAAAATGGCTGTGCAGTGTGGAGAAGGCCGGGCTACTCCACCTACTATGGATTCCACATTTTCACCGCGCACTGATTATGATCTTTATCATCAGGCAGTTGCTTTGCTTGGTACACGATGGGTACCTGTGGCTGGAGGAGCCCATTCCCATCACGGTGGAGCTTATTCACAGGATTTCTTGGCTTCCTTGTGAGGGAAGGGACCTCGTGGAAATAGCTGGCGAAAGCAAAGATTTTGCGCTCGTAGAGGCCATGAAGAAGAAATACAAGTTGGAAAAGAAGCAGAGAGGCTACGTAATTAATAGCATTGCAGACAAAGGGGTGCGTGTAGCCACCCAACTACTGGCCAGGAAGGTGATGAGAAAATGCTGCGACAATGAGGTACCAGCGATGGTCATCGCATTGGTTGAACAATGTGTGGAGGGAGTCCAGTTCAACTGGGCCACCTTCCTCTGTGAAGAATTCCTCACCAACTGCAAGGAAGTCCAGGAGTAGGGCAAGACCTTCCACTACACGTGGTTGCTCTTGTCCATCGTACTCATGTCAGGAGAACTGCCTGAGGACAGTCAGTTCCCTCCACTTGAACAGGACTTGCCAGAGGTCGCAAAATATGCGTCGCTCTAGGCCGTGAAGGACGCCACATGGATCCTTGAGACCAAGATCTTTAGGGTGCTCATGGAGGTGAGCATCCGGATGTGGATTAACAAAAGGCCATGCCTATCCCCCATAATGTATGACAGTCTACAGAGCTTTGCAGACTTCAAGATGGATATGCACAATGTGTATATTAAGGCGCGCAAAGATCTGGCATAGAACTGGACCAAATTATCATTCATCACAATTGATGATGACATTTTCACTGTGCTCGACTCATGGCCACCCGAGTGGCATGCCCCGAATCTGGTCGCACGCATAACAGTACAAAAAAAGAAGGACACCACCAAACTACTGGCTCAACAGAAGCACAACGAGCAGTTGGATGAGGAGGTAAGGGCTTTCCACAAGGTAGCAAAGGTCGCTGCAGTGCAGACCAAGGTCACTGAACAAGCAGCAACAACATAGGCAATAGGGGCCATCACAACGCGGGAAGAAGGAGGCCTGGACTTGACCATGGAGCAGGGAACAGAGGACACAATGGAAGGCACAGACCCAAGCACGACATCTACACAACTGAAACGGCCACGTGGTATGGAACGAGTAGGCCCACGGAAGAAGACCAAGGCTTCCAAGTTGAACAGCGAACCCATTACACTGAAAAAGGTTGACCTCTACGACATCGGAGACACAATTTGCGAGGTCACCAGGGAAGCACTCCAGGAAGCAATGACAGAGTAGCAAAATGTGTTGGGGGCCCTTAGGGTGCAGCTACAACAACTTCAAGTGTGGCCCCCATAGGAGGGAAGGGTAGCTACCTACAGTGCCGCAGGTACATCTGCAACAGAGTAGTTGCTGCGGGCCAAAATGGCTAACACCTTCACACTACTGGAAGGAGCACTGATAGTGGACATCACGAAGGACAGAGCCGTGGTGGGCCAGATCAAGGGACTTGGCCTAAACTTGGCTACCCTTCCATAGGAAAGATTATACCAACTACAGGACAGAGTGACAGCAAAACCCCACGCTAGGGAAGGATGCGCGGTACAAATTCTTAGCGAACAACGAATCAACATTGAGCAGCTTAGTCTAAAATGCGATGAAGCGTTGGCATAGAATCAATATCTGGAGCAGATAGTAGAGAAAGCATTTCATTTCACTCTAGAGTTAGAAATTGCGATAGCCCTACTAGTTGGAGTGCGAATTCACAGATTGGCTAGTGGATTCCGCAAGGCAAAGGAGGAAGCAACGAGGATACAGCTGGACCTCAACCTTCAGATTTCCAAACTGCGATTGAAGGTGTAGTCATCCATGCCCTCGGAAGTTAGGGAACAGTGCGTTGGTGCTATCCAAAAGGGGCTAGAGGAAATAGGACATGCAGTGCAGGACTGTACTATGATGTTGGAAGAATCCCTCGCGGTCCTCACTTCCTTATAGGAGGACCCCACCATATAGCGCATGGAAATAGAAGCACGGGAACTTCAAGTTCAGTATGACAATGTGCATGGAATGGTGCATACAGTTGTCCTGACCTAGCAGTTGATGAAGCTACAACAAGCGAAGGCGTTGAAGGAAAAGGTGGATGCCGCATGACAGAAAGAGGTAGTACTTAAAGCGCGTGTCCAGCCTTGGATTGATGGAGCCTTCCGCATCACTACTGATATCGAAGGAAAGCTCGAACAAATTAAGATGATGCATTCCTTAAGACAGGGACCTGCCCCTGACAGTGAGCATTCAATAGAAAGAGTAGAGCAGATCCAGCAGATGATAGAACAGTGTGCTGTGGACCTTCGCAGAGAATAGGCACAGTTGGAGGGGCTCCGTGCCAAGATCTCCGCACCAGCAGAGTGACTCGGGATGAGTCACGATGATTGTGTTGGGGGCCTGTTGGGCATGGGATCCCTCGCAACATGTTTTGGGGCTCAAAGCCCAAGTTTTGGTCAATTGTATTGTAAGACTCCGCGAAGTGCAGGCGCGGAGCATGAAGTGTACAATCGAGTCATAGGGTTGTTTTCCCTAAGCATTGTATTGTAATTTAATGTAAAGATGTGTCAGCCTACCCATGGTCTGCGGACCATGGGATTTTATAAATAGAGCGAGGCTCTAAGTGTAAAGATAACTTAGTGAAGAAGATAATAGATAGAGATGTGAAGGCATGGTTAGAGCATAGAGTGGAATCTGAAGCGTATTGGGTCCTAGTAGTAGGTAGAGGCTCTGCAGCTGAGTGCACAGAGGCCTAGTAGAGTCCATAGCTGAGTGTGTGGAGCCCTACAACTGAGTGCGCAGGGTGGAGTCGGCTCTGTACTTGGAATTTACAGTTAATAAATAGAACTTTACTTTGTGCATCTATTCTTGAATTTGTAATTTTATGTTATGCATTACTTTTATTTGGTTTATTTACTGCGCGCACTTGATGAATACTCGTATAAATGCTTCTATGTGAATTTAATCTAAGTAATCAACTAACGAAGACTAATTAAGGAAGACTTGGGTAAATAACACGGGTTGCGCTATGGTTAGAATTGCGCAAAGATAGTCTCATAGGGCTCGGGGTG
Source organism: Pinus tabuliformis (assembly GCA_031772625.1). Classification (NCBI taxonomy): domain Eukaryota; kingdom Viridiplantae; phylum Streptophyta; class Pinopsida; order Pinales; family Pinaceae; genus Pinus; species Pinus tabuliformis. The sequence continues at coordinate 338,859,679 of CM062817.1, forward strand.
CCCGCAGGTGCGCGTAGCACAGTAAGTGCGAAGGTTGGACCACATACCAATCACCACATATCAGACATCCCCAAGGTGTAGAAACCTGGATCTAGCACCATTCCATACTACTTCAGGTGAGACCTCAATCCACGCTCTGTTAACTGTTGTCGAAAGGGCCAGTAGTACCAAGATTTGCTTGGCTAAATCACTTTCGAACCTAGGTTAGGCCCCACTAAGCCAACAACTGTTTCGCCAATGTCAGAAAGATCACCTTCTGTAAGTGTGATTGGGTTGATAGACGTCTTCGATGCCTTAACCTTCTTTCTGGGGACTGGTTGCTCAGGGATGCACGACCGTTTCAACTGTTGCATGGTGGTTTTTGGGTCCGTGCGCTCTTTAGCCAGGTCTATGTCCTTAGCCCCCTACCCTGTGGACATGTCACGGCCCTCCTCGGCCTCTTCTGTTGGTGCTGTTGTTGTTTCTTCTATCTGCATTGTTGTTGTTGCATCGGCCAGCTTCTGCTATGCGGCTGCCTCTGCTACTGCTTTTTCCTTGTGCCTCTTTTTGGCCAGCTACGTGATGCACAACTTGGTGTCCTTCTTCCTTTGTTGAGTTGCGGCCCTTTCCATTCCTGCCAAGTCTAGGGTGTGCCACTCCGGAGGCCATGTTTCCAACGCCATGAAGATGGCGTCATCAGTAGCAATGAATGGGAGCTTTGTCCATGCCTTTTCCAGATCCTTCCATTCTCGGACATAAATGTTGTGCATGTCCGCTTTAAACTCGGCAAAGCTCTGTAGAGTGGCATACACTGTGGGAGGAAACTGTGGTCTTCTGTTGATCCACATCCAGATGCTCGCCTCCATCAACACCCAAAAAACCTTGGTGGCATGAATCCACTTGGCGTCCTTAGTGGCAAAAAGTGAAGCGTACTTCGTGGCCTCAGGTATGTCCTAGTCGACATCCGGGAACTGGCTATATTCCGGTAGCTCGCCCGCTATCAATAATATGGATAAGAGAAACCACGTGTAGTGGAAGGTCTTACCCTTCTCTTGGGCCTCCTTGCAGTTTGTTAAAAATTCCTCATAGAGGAACTCCACCCAGTTGAACTGAACCCCCTCTATGCACTGTTCAGCTAGTGCAACCACAGCCATTGGTACTTCATCGGTGTGGCACTTCCGCATTAATTTTCCGGCCAGGAGTTGGGTGGCTATGTTCATGCCTTTTTCCTTGATACTCACAATTGCATAACCTCTCTTCTTCTTTTCCAGTTTGTATTTAGTTTTCATGGCTTCTGCGAGAGCCAAATCGCTGCTTTTGCCTACCATCATTGCGGGGTCCTTTACCTTATAGGGAAGCCGAGAAATCCAGTGAATAAGCTCCGCCGTGATGGGAATAGGCTCCTCCAGCCATAGATACCCATCATGCACTAGGCATAGCAGCTGCCTGATGACAAAAATGGTGATGCGCATGCGGTGAAAGTGGGGTATCCATCGTAGATGAAGTAACCCAGCCTTCTCCACACTGCACAACCATTTTCATGGCTCTAGTGTGATTACTGGCCCCTCCAAATTTTTCTTCATCAAGCTCTCCGTCACTAGGTACGTGAACTTAGCGCTATCCGCGAGGTCCCAATATTTGACTTTCAGAGTAGGCACCTGGCCTAGGAGTAGACCTTCAAAAGTAATTCCATTGGGGAGGAGCGGGGTCTGGAGCGCACTCTTTGTGGCCTCCAGGACTTTGGGTGCCCTAAATTTCCCTTTCCATGGAGGGATGTACGTGGGTAACTTCGCTGCGGAAGGCATTGGTGGGACATCCTCCTCCACGTCGTCTTACTCCTATATTTGATCAATTAGAGCCTGTAAGTCCTCCTTCTCTTCGTCTGATTCAATAGTGATAGCCTTTCCTTTTTCTTCCATTGATATCTTGCTGAACTGCGGGTTTCTTGGGGACATGTGGACTGGTCCCATAGTCTGTTTCTCTTTCTTGGCCGTGGCATCTGTGGTGATTTTGGAACTTCTGGCACAACCGTCGCATCTCCAGGCTCCTTAGCGGTATCTTCGGAAAATTTTACACCTAGCTTGGTAGCAGTCATCGTGTTTGCATGAGATATGTTCTGTCATGTACTCAAAGATGGTAAGATTGCTTAGTGCTTAATACTCTGCAACTTCTCAAATCCCAAATAGCCAAGTGTTGTCTCATGGTTAGTCCATGGAGTTTTATAGTGTCTTTTGAATTTGAATTCGACCGTTCCCCCCACTTCTGAGTCATTAATGAATTCTTGGCAGCAGATTGTCCCAAATCTAGCCCTTAATTCATGTCTTAATTGCCTGCCGCCCACTCCCTTTTACCTTAAATTGGACATCTCGTTATGAACAGTGACATCAACGGTTACTTCCCAATTGACCCGCGTGGCAGCACAACCCCCCGTGCACGGGCATGAACCTTGTACCATGCTGATTCTGGCGCACCTTCCTCACTGCACAGTTCCCAAATAGAATCTTTCAGAGTCCCGCACTCTCTTTCAACTATTTGGAGTGCTGAGACTGTGATCCCTACGGCTAGTCAGGTGGTCACACCATCTGTGCGAGACTCCAATTCGCCTTCCAGTCTAGTCCATGGACACTCCTCAATTTCCCTCGTGATGGCCGGTGCAGCGAGTTCTACCTCATGTGGTGCGCTCTCCTTGTTATTGCGTTTGGTAAGGTGTGGTCTCAGCCATGGTAGCAGAGTCATAAATTCTCGACAACAATCATCTAACACAGTGGTATGATCATCTGTATCTCAGCTTGTCATCCTTGGTTTATGAACGAGACATGCTTGCGTGACCTCGTTTTCCAGTCTTTTGATCTCAACGTCCATCAACATGATTTTCTTCCTCAATCGTACCTAATCTTCTTTGAGTTTGCGAAGTCTAAGGTTCCCTCGATGAATGGCTTCTCGAATCCTTGTATGGTCGTCCTCACGTAGCTGTGTGATTTCTTCGTCCTGGTCTTCACGCGCTGTCATCACTACGGGGGCTATTACGTGTAGATTCCTTTTGGTATTCCCTTCAAAAATCTCAGGTTCTACTCTGTTTCGCACCTTTGGAATCATTTCCGCACTCAGGTTTTTGCATATGGTCCTATAGGCCCACCGAATTGCTGGCACGCGCAGGTCCCAGTTAGTTCGTCTCGTCTGGTAAACCTTATTCAGTACTCTGCGCACCCTATGGAATGCTTCATCGTGGAGAATTGGTAATGTGCGTTGCCTTTCCTGTTGCTGTGGTTTGTTCTTATTCTCTAGGCTGGGGTTAGTGTGCACTTGTGCGGACTGTATAGCATGTGTCTGTACCCATCTGGAAAGGTGGGGGCGCAAGTCGTTTTGCCCCATCTGATTGGCTTTCATTCAAAGCTGGGGTTTTCCAAAACATAGGTGCATCATCCTTCTGCATCCATGCCAGTCTTCAAAAGTTCCTTGATGCGCACCCCACCATTGTGCAGGTGTTGTGCGCAGTGCCCACTTCAACGCATCGAGCCATTGCTGCTCTAGTACTGCACTTTCGAATTTGCTCAGAAATTTATCCACTGCTTGTAATCCATGATATGTTGGAAACTCCCTTGCCTCTGTTGTTACGCAATGTAATGACTTGATCATCATGTTGCAGTTCAGTGTTGTTACTTCGTGCAACCGATTTTGCCACCGCTCTATCTCTTCATTGGAATCTGAAGTGCAGGAGATTTCGCACTCCCATGAAATCATTCCATCTGTAGTTGGATTCACCCAATCTTCTGCTTGCGTAGTTATTTTGTAGATACAGTCAAGATCATCATCACTATCATCGTCGCGCATTGGTTCAGTGTATTGCGCTCCTTCGGCTGGGTCCAGTGGTACTACTACGCGTAGTGACTTTTTCTCAAAGGTCATTTTGTGCTTCTTTAGATTTATGACTCTGTTCATATCGGTAGCGAAGTCTATTCCTAGTAGCGCATGATAGGGATTGCTGTCATCGAAAATCTCTATCACTTCAAAATCCACCTACGCGCTCGTGCCTTCAATATTTATTGTCACCCCTTGCAATCTTCCCATGGGAAAAATCTTCTATTGGTTTTCCATTTGTAATTGAATAGGGGACCATTGCAACGCAGGTCTGCCCATGCGTTCCCATGTTTGCTTTGGTAGTACCTTTGCGTTCGATCCCAGATCCAAGATTACTTGATCCATTTCATACTCGCCTATTTGCGCAGTCAACCTCATATCCCTTCCAGTGCGCAATGCATGCTTTCCATGTTTTCGGACCACACGTGGTTCTCCTGACCTCATGCACCTAGTTATAAGTTCCTGCAGCCCTTTGACTACCTTGTTGTTGCGCAACAGTTTCATGCATGTCTCCAGGACGGTAGTGTGCATGGAAGGATCCATCCCTGGTTCTAGTTGATCCTTACTACCTGAAGTGGAGGTCTCCGTGAAGCTCTTCTTAGCTTCCATGAATGTCTCCTTCACACGTTCTAAATCAAACTCGGGTTCCTTTGTAGGATCCTTGCGAACCCAAGCGCTTTCTTCTAGCTTCTTCCCTTTATCATCTCCCATTGTCATACCCCTCCTGAGCATCATTTTTACATTTGGGTCTTCTTCGCGCGGTTCAGACCTCATCATTTGTAAATTTTGGGTCAGAGGGGGCTAGAGTACCACTTTTTCACGCATCTTCACTATCAGTGAAGGGAAATCTTCTGCCTCATGATCAAATTGAGTACAGTACCAACATGATATCCTAGTCGAGTTCGTACAATCACAAGCATAATGCCCTGACCCTCCGCAATTGTAACAGATTATTTGTCCGCGACCCCTTCCTAGCCCTATTCCACCTTGACCCTGATCGCGCCCCTAAAACCCAGCACGCACCATCCCTATATTTGGGTCGAGGGCTCACGTTTCGGCCTGCACCCTATAGGCAGGAGTCTGATCCATCATTAGTTCATAGCTTTGGTAGGTGCATTCGTCATGGCCTACCAACCTGCAGAAATTACAAAACAATTGCTGGGACGTCTACGTATACTTCTACAACAGATGACAATTATCCATGGTATGTTTTCCTCCTATCTGGCAGATCATGCACCATAATGCAGACACCATGCTCGGTCCCGCCTATGCCTCCGGTCTTAATTGCATTGGCCCTCCTCTTGTCAAGTATTTCGTGAACACTGGACAATGATCTTTGTCGTGGCCCTGGCCTTTGAATTTTATGCACCAAACTTCCTCGCACACCTCTGGCCGAGGTGCCCTATCCTGTTTCAAACTCTGCATTTCCAAACACAAATTCTGTAGCTGTGTGTGGATTTGTTGGACTCCCAATCTAGGGTCTTGTATAGTGGTCTCATGCAACCTCATTTCCATCTCCAATGCTTCGGCCTAGGTGGAAAGTTTTTACTATGATAGCGCCGTCCTTAAGTGTGGCATAAGTGAGGCCACAAACCGTGCACGATGCTGTGCATTTGTTAACGTCATGTTAGCTTCGCGAATCGTACCTTTCAGCCTTTGGTCCAGATCCCAGGGAGTCTTTCCCGGGTGCATCACGATCTCTTTAAACCCGATGATTGATTATGTCTCTGATTTTGGTCTGCTAAATTCCCTGTTCAACACGATCTGGATCTCTGCAAATTCCTGCGTTCGGGTGGTCATTAGAATGCTTGATATACCATGTTAATGCGCGATCCTGTAGTACGCTCACCAGTGTAGCCTTTTTAATATTATCATCCACGACGCACTATGATTCCCATACTACTCTTACCAAGAACCAAAATTGGTCTGGATCTTCATTCCCTGCTCCTCTGAATAACGGTAGTTTGATCGCACTCGCCATACTAAATTGTGGAGGTGGCAGAGGTGGAGTGGGTGGAGATGGAGGTGATGGGGGTGAAGCAGGTAGCGGTGTGGGTGGAGGTGGTAAACGTGGAATTTTCTACCTTATCAATCTGACTGCGCTTCTTGGAGAAACCTTCACGAGCTCGTCCTCCCTCTCCCACGAGGGTGAAATTAAGGGACTATTTTCTAATTCTTCACTGCTTCTTCTTCTGTAGATCTTTCCACTCCGCGTAGTCCCAACCATTAATTTATTTCCATAACCCACTTTTCACAGAATAGCATCTTAATCCAAGTGTTGAAAGATTTAACGTACTTACCTTGCGGTCCCTTGAGAAAACATTGCTCTGTCTCATTGTAGCTGATGGTCATGTCTACCATGAACTCAGTGATAAATCCTCCTATTATTCGGTTGAGCCAGTGGTCCACAACTCATGCTATCTTATCTTCTGAGGCTTCTAGTCTATGCACTAGTTCTGGAGTCCACACTATTGGGTTTTCGAGCCTACACCTTCCCTGATTGTCTGCTAACTTTGTGATCCACTCATACAGCTTAGATGGAAAATATGAAAAGAAAATTTCATGGATTTCAGTGTACAATTAGTGATCCAACCACTGCAACTTAGATACTTGCGGATTTCTGTTTTCCTGCGCCGCGAACTCGTGAATCCTCTTGTCCAACCACTCTTCAATTTCTTTCTTTGTAGGGTTCTAGTGGCATGACATCAGACATCCTTTATGCAGATCCCGGTCCCAACAATGAAACCATTTGTTGGCTTAGTGGGTCCTGACCTAGGTTCAAAGGTGATTTAGCCAAGCAAATCCCGGTACTACTGGCCTTTTCGGCAATAGTCCGCAGAGCGCGGACTGAGGTCTCACCCGAAGTAGTATGGGAGGATGCTAGAACCAGGTTTCCGCACCCTTGGGATGTCTTATGGGCTTCTGGAGGTCCGCGGTCTAACCTATCGCTGCGCGCACTTGCGATCCCTTTGCGACCTGCAATGCGGCTTCGGCACAGCCCTACTCCGGGAGCGACTCGTATAATCCCCAAGTTCATTTCTATTTAAATGATTACTTAAAACAATGTAAACTTTGAAACGGGAACTATAAACTCAAAATGGGAACTCTAGCCAAAAAACCCCGAGAAAACATCAAAAACATTGCTAAAAACGAAAAGTGTGTATATTGGAACGATGGTTTTTCTTTTAGGGTCAATTTTGAACATGTTTTAAAAATGGTAGTGAAAATGAAATTTTCGTGCAGAAAACACCTTGAAAACGAAAAAGTGATGATACTAGAATGATGATTTCTTTTTAGGGTCAATTCTCAACATTTTTAAAAAATGCTAGTAAAACCGAATTTTTATGTGCCAAACAAAGTTGTTTATGAGAAAAAAAAACACACTAATGTTTTTGGTAGAATAACATTTTCTTTCCTAAGTATAAATTCAACATGTTCTCAACCATAACATGCTAGATACAAAAGAAATTGAAACTTTTTTCAACCATACAATTAAAAAACCATGACATTATGAACAAATTACATGACTAAATGAATTCAAAAGTCATTATTTGTATATTGAACGAAACATACATTATATCTCTAATTTAATTTTGCATTGTATATATTCTAAACAATAAAAATTATCATAATTAAGACATATAATCCAACAACATAAAAATGACTCATAAATTCTCATTTAACACCATATGGAAATAAACAAATTTATTTCAAGATACGATGCAAACATCAGTTATATAAACTGTCTTAACAATTATTCAAAATCACTCATATTTTTTTGCACACCGTCAGAATTCACATCTTCAGATGAGTGACTGGATGCTGACGAAGATGTTCCATATTCTTCTCTTTCATCAACTAGTGCCCCATCTGAGTCCACATGCATGCCCAACATTTCAGGTTTCAAAATTCTTCTAGATCTACGACTGGTTTCAACAGACTCCCATCTCAACACTGTTTCTTCTTGTAACAACCTTTTTAGAATCTCTATCGTCTTGAATCGAAGAGTTCCTCTCTTTGTTAAATTGAAGTCATAAACAAGTATGTCAACATCCTCCAATTTTAATATGTCTGTGCGGCCGCGATTTATATTTGTACCCTTTCTTTTTCTCTTTCCACCATTTTTTTGTCAACTACCATCTCTGGCTTATACACACCATTGATTGGGTGTGTATTTGTGGCATACCAATGTACTTCAACACCTGTAACATCCTCATTTTCTGTAAAGACCTTTATAACTTTAGCAACCCAGAATGGATAGCCATTGGGATCTCCATCTGCTAGCACTGCGATCATGCAACCCTCCTTAATATCCTGTACTGAACCCCTGTAAAGGTCTTCCATGGCTTCATGTTGTGCACGAGATCTTCTAGAACCAATATACATCTCTCTTTCCTCTGCCTGTGAGGAATTAATAATACCTTGAGATTGTTGTTGTTCAATAATGTTTATTTCCTCATGTTCATTCGACACATTTTGTGGCCAAATAAATGGATCTTTCAAAGGTATATCTTCATTTGTTGTTGTTGAAATGATATCACTTTGATTATTGAAAAATGAATCCCACCAAATTGAATCAGCAATGTCAAAGTACTCATATGTATATCTAATACATTTTTTAGTTTCTTGCAGGCAATCAGAGTAATATTTCTATTTTGTCTGCGTGCATTATGAACTTCACCAACTAATTGTAGTAACAATATTTCTAATGCAAATATTGGATGATCTGGAATGAACTTCAAAAATTCCAAACCTGATGATGGTGCCCATTCTGTAGTAGTTGAATACTTCTTGCCCCATATTAGTGTTTTCCCATCAATTTTTTTGATACAAAATTGATGTTGGAAGCTATTGTCATTAAGTTGCTCAATGCATTTCCCCTCACCATATAATCCAATAGTAAACCTTCGCATGTCAACAGTTTCTTCCAACACATCAAAAGTAGGCTCTGGCATGTATGATTTCTTAATACATTCAAATAATGATGGAAAGCTCCCAACTTCCTTCCTCCTCAATGTGACTGAAAAACGACTGAACATCTGATTAATATGGTCATGAGTGTGCCCTGTTGTACTCCTATAGTAATAGGTGTCATATTTCATGATTGACTGGTTGATCTCTGTAATATGTTCATCCTTTCCTTGCTGTAAAGGCTTCCATATTATCAAAAATAAAAAATAAAAAATAAAAATGTAAAGAGGGTATACCCTAAAAGAAAAATCAAAGGGTGAAAAAAATAAATGGTCAAAAGAAAAAATGAAAAGAAATGAACCCCAAATAAAAGGACCAGGAAAGTGTGCAAGTCCATATGCCATTACTATTTCATTTTCTATAAGTAAAGCATCATGTACAGTTTGTTGAACTCTTGCCACAATTTATGAATGGCCAAACATCTTAATCTTGGCTAATTCATGTTTGAATTTTTTGTTTTAGAGATAGAGAATAAAATCCGTGCAAACTGTTTAATCTTGGTAGATAAGTAGATAGGGTAGAGAAGCAAAGGAGCTCAACTGTTTAATCTGAGCCCTTGGAAGAAATAAGTGCAGACTTAGGTAGGCTTACCATGTAAAAAAGAGAAAAGTTGAAAAGGGTTTGTTAGTCTAAGTGCACCCGAGCAGAGAAGAAAAAATGTTAGGCAAAGTAGGCTGGGTAAGTAGATTACTGTTGCAGAACGAGACTTGTGATAAATTTTATCTCTCAAAATGTAAATCTTACCTCTATCACAGGTACCATGGTAGTTTTATAATTTGGAGCAGTTCAAGCGAGGCATGACTAACTTCCCTTCATGTTTTTCCCCAAAACATTTACTAACTTCCCCAATGATATTAAGATTTTCTTAATATCACTAAGCCACTCATTTCATTTCATCATTTGCCTAAGTGAATTCCCATTTTTACTTAGGAAAAATACATTCTCTCACCTCAAAACCCCTTTTCACCCTAAGCCTAAGTTTATCACTTAGCGCATTCATTTATATTTCTTTCATATTAACAAGCTAACTTTATATTATATGAATCCCATGCAATATTACCCTTATCCCGTATTATATCTATATAATAAAAAGCCCCATGAATTAATATCCCTGCCCTGGTTAACTATAAACCATAGTCACTGTCTAAGCAAAGGGTTAATAAGTTCATTTGGAACTTGTTAAGAACCTCACCGCGCTCAATCAGGGATTAATTAACCCAACGTTAATTAATAAACCTATCCCCGCAGACCAATCAAATCCACCCTGATACAATTATAAACCATTGTTTAATACATTGGCCCTGCGCATTAAATCCCCACCATCTCCGCAAAGCGTCCACCGTTCGATCAACCTCCGTCCATTTGATGGCTGATAGTCATTTCATGACCCATTTTCGGCCGAATATTAACGCCTGGGGAACTGGCAGTTTTGCCACCCATATAATGCCACGTGGCATGCTCCTAGGGTGCTCGCTCCCTCCTCGCTCGATACTGCCCAGCCCCAAAAGAGGTGTGGGCAAAACAGCTTACCACCCTCTCGCTGCCCCTCACTGATGTTATCCTGCCACATCACCCCTCGCTGACATCACCCTCCATGTCACCATCCGCACTGCCATGTCACTGGCACGTCATTTGTCCCATACCCTCCACTAACGTCATGCTTACATCATCCATCCTTTAAACCAAAATTTCCCACCAAAAATCATTTTTGTTCAATAAAGGGTGAAAAAGTCATTTTTCTATGTTTTTGGGCATATAGTACCCCACGCTCTTCTGCAAAGTAAAATCAAATGAGGTCGCGTTTCTGGCCCCCAACCAGAAAAGTTACAACAACGAACTCACGGCCTCAATCAAACCGTCATTTTGCAGTTTTTCTTCCTCTTAGACACAGTTGAAAGCAAACAGAGGAGTTTCCAAGCTCGCAGAAGAGAAAAATGAAGATATACAGGATATTTGCTACTCTAGCCAGCAGAAACCTATAGAAACATGGATTTCCGGAGAAAGGCGATGAAAGGACACGCAAGCAACTTTGTTTTACCGGACAGATATGAACAAAGAAAATAGGGTACACAACAAGTCAAAGAGTATCAGATCAACATTAAAGAGTATCAGTGCAGAAGTAAAGGCAAATCAAATCAGAATTAATGAATATCAGAGCCGACTAAGACAAGCAGATCAGAAGTTAAAGAACAGTTAATACAAATAGTCGGCACAGAGCTACAAAGGACACTTGCAAGCCGAACCCTAAAGAGCCAGCCTCCAGCACAACATAAGTTAGTTGTTTCTACTTTGCTTGTAAATTAATTTAGGTTAAAATCTAGATATTATCCCACAACTTTGATGAAATACCTTTTGTACATATTTTGTTGTATAAATACCCCCTTCCTCAGAGTTTTGAAGAGGTTGGGTATGTGTAGATTGCCTAGACTTTGCTGTAACTCAGATACTTTAGAATAAAAGGCTATTGGAAACAAACTGTGGTCTGGCCTACTGGATGAAGAATTGATGCAAAAGACTTGTCACAGAATTCTTGAATCAACCTATGGATTAATAAGTACCCTTATATCTTGTGTTTTACATTTTTCATGTTTACTATATCATCTGTGTTTCATGATCTGAATGGTAAAGTAAATGATTAATTCAGAATTTGCTTAACTGCACTCTGTTTTCAGTCTTTATTATTCTCTGTGTTTTCTTCAGAATTAGTATAAATAGTGAATTCTTAATTGCTCCTGTTTCCTGATTCTCTCATATTGATTATTTGATAAAGAATTCCTAACTGCTCCTTATCAGTAATCACTCACTGTCCCTCTTTTCAATATGTTGGAGGATTCTTAGCTGCCCTTCACCCATTTGAGCCCATTCCATTTGATTTCAGCTCTTTAATTGTTCCATGTTTGAGTACCTTGCTCTGTGATGCCATCTTCTGTTAGAAACCAAATCCAGAAAGCCTGTTTCTTTTGACTCCATCATGCCCAATGGACTGAAACTTTTCCATCTTACCTCACTGTTTTATTGAATCTCACCACCCAAACTCAAAGAAAAACCCTTGAACTTCATAACTAGCCTAAAACCTTTAAAAACAAAGCTAAATCATAAAGAGAGAGCCCTCTCTGGATGCAGATTGGCTAGAATCTGTATCTAAAAGATTGGTCTGGGGTTACCTCGGCCGTATTCCCTTTCTTACAACTTTTGGGAACAACCTGAGTGATAACATGCCCAACAAGAAGGAAACCAACCTTTACCTTGTGAAAACTTCTCAGTTCAACAAGCATGTTTAGATATCCAAAAACAACCTGATTTTTGTTTTCATGGCAAGTGTTGTCCAATTGCAGATACAAAACTTCAGGAAGATTACCAAACCAATGAGAAAGCACATCATGAATTATCGTTATGGTTAGATTTGCATCATTATGAATATTTGGAGATGTGAAGTACACCCTCGGCAACATTTTCCCATTCAAAACCATACAACCGACCAAGTGATACTAAATAAAATTTTTCTCCTATAAATTTTTGGGTGTGCGAACAAAATGTGGTAAAAGTGTTTTCTTCTAGTAAAAGTGTTTTCTTCTGGTCCATACCATCAATTATCAAACCCAAATATTTATTCGGATTATCATCACACTTCTTTTGATGCTTGTACAACTTTTTCCTTTCATTTGTTTGTTGTTCGCGATGCTCGTGAAGTTCTTTGACAATTGAATCTACACAACATAAAAGAAAGCCATTAAGAAATATGTTTTCATAGTTGATGACTATATAATTTTAAAATTTAAATTTATTAATGCTTACCTCTTTCTGACCCTTCACATTTGTCCCTTTTTGATTTTAGAGAAGCACATGTACTGCAAATCCCCATCCTTGTATTTTTAGGAATACAAACATTGTTGAATTCTTTCTTCCATACCTTCACAAAATATTGATATGTAATAAACTGGCCATGTCCCTTAGCACCTTCTATATATTCTTTGTATAAGTTGTAGATTGCTCATCTTGAAAAATTATCTAGAATATGTATTGTCTCTCTATTTGGCATACACTCTCCATGCTTACAAAAGAAATCTTTCATCCATGACATTGCAGTATTTGATAATGGCCTGAACTGTCTTTTATGACGTACTTCTGAATAAAATGTGGGATCCTTTTCCAAATTTTCTCGAATTCTCAAGAGATGAAAATTCCCAATCGAATGTAACATTTTGAAAGCCTTTCTATAGATAAATAAAGTCCTAATGTGATAATCATAACCTGACAATGTAGATTGCATGCACCCAACTAAATATGAATTTTGCATGCTTTTATTCATTGACAAATATCTCTTCCTACTCTCTAATGCAAATTTGAAATCCATATGTTTCAAGCAATATTTTTGGCAACATTCAGTTAAAATGAGAGCATTGATAGAACTTCTTCTCGTCAGATATTCTGCTCTACCCCTTGTATAACTATAACTTCTTGCATTGATACGAAAAGGTTTGCTCCTACTCCTCGATACAATATTTCTTGGCAACATCTCCATAATTGGATCATCATTTGTATAAGGATTTTCATCATCATTAAGAGGAATGTTATCCACACTATGATCAGCTGTGCTTTTCAAACACTGACTTGGAAGATATTCTTCATCTTCCCCTTCTTCAGTGCTACTGTCACAGTCCTTAGAATTCAGACTGAATGGAAAATTTGACTCGATGTTTATTGGATATTCTTCCTCATGTGCATTGTCAGTGCTGCTCTCATAGTCCATAGAATTAGGACTACGTCGAAAATGTGACTATTTACTTACTGAAAATGCTACATCCTGTCCTTTGTCACTGTTATCTTTATACTCATTAGAATTAGGAATAAGTGCATCATCCTGTCCTTCATCACTGCTGCTCTCATAGTCCTTAGAATTAGAGCTAAGAGAACACCGTGACACTCCATTATTTTGAAATTCATCATCATGCTCTTCATCACTACTGCTCCATATTCCTTAGAATTAGGACTAAGAGGACACTGTGACACTCCATTATTTTGAAATTCATCATCATGCTCTTCATCACTGTTTCTCTCATAGTCCTTAGAATTAGGACTAAGAGGACACTGTGACACTCCATTCTTTTGAAATTCATCATCACGCACTTCATCACTGCTGCTCTCATAGTCCTTAGAATTAGGACTAAGTGGACACCATGACACTCCATACTTTTGAAATTCATCAGCATGCTCTTCATCACTGCTGCTCTCATAGTCCTTAGAATTAGGAATAAGTGGACACCGTGGCACTCCATTATTTTGAAATTCGTCATCACACTCTTCATCACTGCTGCTCTCATAGTCCTTAGAATTAGGACTAAGTGGACACCATGACACTCCATTATTTTGAAATTCGTCATCATGCTCTTCAGCACTGCTGCTCTCATAGTCCTCAGAATTAGGACTAAGTGGACACCGTGACACTCTATTCTTTTGAAAATTTTCGTCATGCTCTTCATCACTGCTGTTCTCATAGTCCTTAGAATTAGGACTAAGTGGAATCTGTGACTCTTTATTTATTTGAAATTCTCCATCCCCTCTTTCATCAGTACTACTCTCATAGTCCTTAGGATCAGGACTAAGTGGAAGAATTGACTTTCTATTCATAGTGGAAGAATTCCTGCTATATTCATCAATATGAATAGAGTCGTTATACGATGAAGATGTTGATGATGTACAAATCGAAACTTCACTATCGAGACAATCCATCCCTTTCAAATAGAATATGTTGAATGATACAAATGGAGAGTCTCCTAAAGATATTATATAGCTTAGAGAATGAAATTTTCCCTCCAAAAAGTTTCGCCAAAATATTTCCCTCTAAAAAGTTTGTTAGATTTATTTCCCTTCATTATTTTATTCTACAATTTATTGAAAAATGTAAACTAATTTTTTTTATGAAATAAATCTTTAAAGTTAAAATTGTAAACTACAACTTTTATCTAAATTATTTTAATAGTTAAAGTATATAATATTTATTAAACAATTGAATGTTTTTTTTTTTTTAATTTTTATAATATATTCTAAAACAAATTAATCCCACATTCACACCATTGTAAAACAATTCCATAATATTCGCTTTATCATATTTTTCTTCGTTGCCATAAAAAAATTAACATGTTAATTTTTTTTTTAAACAAATTAATCTCACATTAACCGTACAGTAAAACATCTTCGTAATTTCACCTATATAATAAATTCCATTATCACTATTACTCATATCACATCAAGGTTTTCTGAGGTTCATTGAAAGACTTAGAGAGAATTTGTGGAGCAGCTACATTGCTATCACAACATATTCAACGGAGAATTCTCGCAATTGAAAGGTTAGCTACATTTTTTCCTTGAAAACTTTAATATTAAATAAGTTTAATGAAGTAGATTTTTTTTTTTTTTGCAAGCCAAATTAACCATTACGTCCATTGTGAGCATGGTGGGCCCAGTAAATCTCATGATGGCCAAATGAGCCCATAGGTTAGGGGTGATGAGCATGTCTGGCCTGCCCGACCGCGGGGTGGTAGGGCGATTCTTGGATTCACCCGCCACCCCGTGGGTGGGCTGGCTGCCGGGGTGGTGTAGGGAGGGCTACCACAACCTTCCCCCGCGCCACCTGGGTGGCCCGCCCACCCACGGGGTGGTGCGGGGGGAGGCTTTGGTAACCCCCCTCGTGCCACGCTGGCGGCCCACCCGTCCACAGGGTGGTGGGAGATTCTTGGAATCGCCTGCCACCACGCGGGTGGGCGGGTTGCTGGGGTGGCATGGGGGGGCTGCCACAGCCTCCCCTTATACCACCCTGGCGACCTGCCTGCCCGCGGGGTGGCGGGTGATTCCCGGAATTGCCTGCCACGCCGCAGGTGGGCAGGCTGCCGGGGTGGCGCAAGGGGGGGGGGGCTGCCACAGCCTCCCCCCGTGCCACCTTGCCACCCCGCTCACCTGCCTGCGAGGTGGCGCAGGGGGAGGCTATGGCAAAAACTTCTACCATTTCTCCCCACATTGATCTCCTTCTCCGTCTTCAATCTACTCCTTAGCCTTCCCCGCCGCGCCACCTCGGCGACCTGCTCGCACGCGGGGTGGCGGGCGATTTGACCCCCAAGGGGAGGCTAAGGGGTAGATTGAAGACGGAGAAGGAGATCAATGTGGGAAGAGATGGTAGAAGTTGTTGCCACAGCCTCCCCTGGCGCCGCCCTGGTGGCCCGCCGCCCGCGGGGTGGCGGGCGATTCCCTGAATCGCCCACCACCCGGCGGGCGGGCGGGCCACTGGGGTGGGGGGGGGTGCTGCGGCAAGGCGATATATTAATACTAAGAAAATTTCAAATTTTTTAGTATTAATATTTTTTTAATTTCAATGATCTGATTATACAAATTAAAAATTTATGATATATTTTTGTTGTTAATTTAAGTTAATATTTTTCATTATTCACTGACTTATGTGTTTCTTTTTTAAGGAAAATGGCATCAAAGAAGATTTCTATGAATCTTGCTAGACCAAAGACTCTTAAAGGTGGATCTTCAAAAAACATTGGTGAACGAACTCCACCTGAGGTCATGGCTACAAATCTTTCAAGTGCCTCAAATGATAAGAAGATGATTTCATACTGGAAGAATTCAAAAGAAGTGAAATTTCCATCAAGAATCTGGTATGTGAAAGAAAGAGAAAGCCAAAATGTGAATATATATCTATATATTGATATACTGAATGATAATGGAATTTATGACGTGATGGGAAGAGTCATAAATATGTGTTCGGTACTAGACAGTGAAGTTGTTTACATACTTACAAAACCGCCCAAGTCACATAAAAGGATTAAATACCAGTTATCATATTCATTGTATGACACGAGAGAGGTATCTACAAATTTGTGTAAACAAATCGTAAATGAGATGAAACAAAATATCGTAAGTATTGTTATTTATATTTGTATTTTGCGTTCTTGTAACTGTCTCACTATATTTTTTTAACTTTGTTTTTATTGACATATGATATTTTGTTTGGCAGAATTTTGTTGAAAGTTGTTCAATTAGGTTGGGAGGCACTCATTTCATAGAGCATGATATTATGAAAGTTTTCAGTAGTTTCTACTCGGTTTTAGAAGGAAATATGGCAAACAAGCAAAATGTAGTAATTGATGATGCTAGAAAACTACATCCAAGGGATAAAAAAAAGGCCTCCAGTGGGTAAATCTAGCCAGGGTAGACAAGTTACTTTTGAAGACGATGAAGTTGAAACTAATATTGAAGCATATGTTGCCATTACTAAAGATGACATTGGAACTGAGAAGAGAAGTAAAATACCAAAATTAACAATGCCCAAGAATAAATCTGTTACAGTTAATGATGAGAATGTTATGAAGAAGAAAAGTAAAGTTAAAGATTTTGAAGTAGTCATTATCAACAGTCAAGAACCTAGTGAAACTTCAAAAGAAAGCAGAGAAATCATTACACTAGGAGCTGATTTAGAGGATGGCATTATTAAAACAAAACAAAATGCCATTCGACAGAATTTGACAAAGAGAAACTTAATTGAGGGCGGTTGTACATTTCATCTTAATGTCAGACAAACCTATAAGGCAAGTGAAAGACAATGTAAATATCAAGTCAGAAAGACACATCATCTGCATGTTCACAACATGAAGACATTGATGAGGTACAATCCATATGCTCATGTGGTTAGTTATGTGCTTCTTGTTGATCCAGTTCAAGTTCCCAACAAAGAAGCATTTGATAAGTCAAAATGTTTTGAATAAAATTATTATGTGCTTGGGGGGAACCATTCTGTAGAAGCTCAAAGACAATTGATGGAGGAATATCCCAATAACTCACATTTTGAAACAATTAAATGTATCATTTATGCTGGTTTATCAAATACAGAAGCAAAGTTAGTGGCATGGGATCATAATTCAGATAATGAATATAGGATGTCTATGACTTTCATCAAAAGGGTTAGATTTATTCATAGTGAATTTGAAGAAAAATGTGGTGGGGATAGGATAAATGTTACTGTAGATTTCCAAAAGGAATGTTGTATGGAAATAGGCTATCCAATTGAAGAAAAAATCAATTCAAAAGGTGGAAAAGACGGAAAATTTAGTGATTTATTTAGAGGTATTGATAACATTTTCCAGTTGGCTTTTAGAACTATAGATATATGGGAGTTGATTAATGAGATTTTTAGCATGTGGGAAAACATTAGCATTAAAATCCAGAAGGTCAAAAAGTCTAAGCCATTGATATGTAGCAACAGTAAATCAGGTCCTGAAATGAAGCAACTTCAGAAGATATGACTATCACACCTTGGAGAGCAATGCAAGGAGTGAAAAATGAAAAAATTGTCAAAACAATCTTATCTCATTTGAGGTCAGGGGAATTATCATTGGAGAAAATGTCTAAGGAATTTCAAAAGTAAGTTTGTTGAATTATTTTTATTTATTTCTAGATTATAATTTTCTTTTAAATAAAACATATTGTTCTTGGTAGTATTTGTTATACATATCATTATATTAAATTTTTGTTACTTTATCTATGCAGTCACAAATTTTACATGAAAATTCAAGAACAAATGGTTAAATTGTTGAATGAAGATAGTTGGGTTGATGTTGTACACAACTATCCAGATTCAAGTTCTACATCAACATTAAAAAAGTTTTTTTATCTTGCATTTAAAAAGGTATCTTGATTTATACATTCATTTTTATTCATTTGTGTACTATTTTAATTTATAACTTACACATATATTTGTTTATTTTATAAAATATGAAGAAGGATGATAATGGAGCACCAGATAGTTTCAGAACCTTTATTGAAAAATTAAAGATTGAAAGACTGAAAAAGCAACGTATTAAGAATGTTGAACTTGATCCAACTCTTACTCATTTCATATGGAATGGGCTAGACACTATTCAATATTATGTAATACAAGGCGACTGTGAAGACATTGCTAAATTCATACCTCAAAAGGGATTATGCCCTAGTTATTGCAGATATTCCCCATGGTTTCAATATTCTAAACATTGTTTATGATAGTGACACTTCTGCTTATCAAGCTCTTAGTAAAGTGGCTGCGGGATTTCTAGAAGTCACGTTATCACCATTATGGAGATTTGTGACATTTCATTCAGAAAAACAATTGGCAATGGTATTGTCAAGCTTCAAGGGGAAAACAAATTCAAGGATGGAGCTTACATAGTAAGACGTTTAAAATGTATATTTGATTGATGTTGAAAAATTAATTTATGTACAAGTTAATTGAACTTTTACTATTTCATGTTACAAGCAAAAGTCAAATCTTCTTAACCATGAAGATCAACTATTTATAAATGATTGTGTGTTCATTCATATTGATAGTTGGGCAAAAGATGATAGCTATATGTCTATGATTTTTAATCGGGTAGACAAAAAGAGTCATAGCCAAATACCGACTTATGATGTTGTTGTGAGAAAACTAACATATGAAGACAAAGAAGCAAAAGGAGAGATAGTTAACATTTATCAAAAACCACAATTATTGATTAACTATCTTATAGACATATGTTCAAATGAAGGAGATTGGGTTCTGGATTTATTTTCTAGCTCAAGTAAGTTTTATTATATGGAATTGAATTTCAATATGTTATTTTTTAATTAATATGTCATTGTACTAATTTACTTCATTATTTATTTTGTGCTTGATAATTAGGTACAACACTAGCATGTTGCCTTCAAAAAGGAAGAAATTGCATTGCAATTGAAAAAGATCCAATACAGTGCAATTTCATTCAACAAAGAATTAATGCTCTTCAATTTCTTCCAGATGCAATGCAAGAAATTGGGTTGAAGAAAGGGGACTTCAGTGAATCACTTGTGGAAAAAAGGGCAAAGGAACCCCAACCACCATTACACGGAATGATTGGAAAAACATACATTGGGAGATTCACAGACATCAAAGATCCATTAGAAGAGAAAAATGAGCAAAATGAAGTAGAAAATATTGTGGAAGAAGACAATGATGAAACTCTAGAGGACGAAGACTTTGGATTACGTGATGTTGTTGATTAAATTTAAGTTATAATTGGAAATCAAGCTCATTTTTTGTAACTATTAATTAGTTATACTTGTAATGTTTTGACTTTGACATTTTATGAGAAGAATATACACTCAATTAAGGTTGTTATGCGTTCAATATTTGTATTATGTGATTTTCACATTAATTTTTAAGTTAATCATTATTTTTTGAAAAATAAGTGATTATTATTATTTTTTTGACATGAAATTCATAAAAAAAACTATTATTTAACCATTTTTAGTTAAAATTTTCCTATAAAAATTGTGATTTTGACATGTCATTTCTAGCAAAAAATTATCAAAACGTGTAGGTTTTTAGTTATATTTATGTTAAAAATGGTTATTTTTATGTCAATTGTTAAAAAATATTGTTTTAAAAAAAAATTATTTCATGTGGATTGAAAAATTAATTAACGATGTCTAAATATGTAGAATATAGAAAATTCAAAATATCGACCTTCTTCTTTAAATATGCAAAACAATAAAAACCTCACTACAAAAAAATTAAAATTAATGTAAAAACAAGAAAATATGAAGAAAAAGACCACTTCAAAAATTATTAAATTTACAAAATAATTATTTACATTTCATACATTAAAAAAAAAAAGAGCCTGGTGTAGAATTAGCACTTTTTTAAATTAGCATCAAAATCACTACCATTCTAAAATGCAATGTACATAAAAAAATTTATAGTGCCAAAAACTATGCTCTAAAAAAAACATGTGTGTTCTGCATCACCCCATTTCAAAATTGGGTCACTTTTTTGCTATCTCTACAAAATGGGTAACAGTATGAGTTCTCGTTTAAAAGTTTACATTGTTTTAACTTGTGTGTGTGAAATTTATGGTTATTACAACATAATCAACAATCATATCAATGCGTGCAATACATAAACGAGTATAAACATAAAGAAGATAATGCACAACAATTACACAGAATTAGGATAAACTTGTCTTTATTAACTTTCTGTCCTGATTACAGACTCGACTCTTCCCTGCGCACTCAACTGCAGACTCTACTAGGCCTCTACGCACTCAGTTGCAGAGTCTCTTCCTACTACTACAACCGAAGACACTTAAAATTATACTCTAAGCTCGAAACATTTCTTTGCTATTATCTTTATCTATCACTATCTTTACAACTTAGAGTCTCGCTCTATTTATACAATCCCATGGTTTGCGGACCATGGGTAGGTGGACTTTACACTATTTTACAATACAATGTTTAGGGCGGACAACCCTATGACTCAATTATACACTTCGCTCTTCGCGCCCGCAATTTGCGAAGTTTTACATCTTTGACCAAAACTTGGGCTTTGAGCCCCAAAACCTGCTGTGGGGGGCATTCCATGCCAAACAAGAGGTGTATTTTAATGCCTTGTAAAAAATAGATAATTGCAGAGCAGACTGCTCATCTTTTCTTTCAGCTTGTTTAGGTCCATTTTGGGTTGCCCACATCGATTGTGTCAGATTGGGACTCTCGCTTTCTCGGAGAGTTTTGGACCAGCTTGTGGAAGATGATGCACACCAAGTTGAAAAGAAGCACGACATTCCATCCACAGACTGACGGATAGACAAAGGTTGTAAACTGCACCGTGGTACACTTATTGCGGGGCTGTTGTGGGAAACATCCAAAGTTGTGGGATGAGCATCTTCCATATGTGAAACATTCCTACAACCAAGCAGTGCACTCATCTATGCAACGTTTACCATTTGAGACATGTTTTGGTTATCTACCAAAGGACCCTTTTGATATGGTCTTTGGAAGGGAAGACGACTCCAGTGGATGTAATGACAGGGACAAAGTGTAGTAGTTCATTCAATGGATCTAGTTGATTCACCAAGTAGTACAGGAACAGTTGGAGAAAATTCAAGCCTAGTACAAGGCTCGACATGACAAACACCAAGTTGACCATCAATTTCAAGTGGGCGACAAAGTGTGGTTCCACATCAGTAAGGACAGGATGAAGGGAGAAGGGAAGAAGTTGTGACCAATCCGGTATGGTCCATTCACCATTTTGGAGAAGATTGGAAATAATGCCTTTCGTCTCAATTTTCCGATATATATGTAGATGCACTCCGTAGTGAATGTGGAGAACTTAAAGCTGTATGAGCCACCATTCATTATGGACACCGAAGAGGTGGGCATAGTTCCTACAGTTGATGATTTTGCACTAGAGTATCTCGATGAGTTACATTAAGACATCATCCTTGACAGAAGAACCAGAACTTCACGATAAGGAGATGTGGAATATCTTTGAGTTGGTTTCAAGGGGATGCACCCTAGCAAGGCAAAATGGTTGGAAAATGAAAGAGTGAGGGAACAATTCCCTCACTTGCCAATTGACTGATAAATCTTTTGGCAGTCCAAAAGCTCCTCAATGGGGACGATTGATCCAAGTGGATATTCAGACACAGTGGCATGGGAAAAGCTTAAAATTCAAAGTGGTGGAAAGGCAATTAACTTGGCATCAGATCGAAGTGCTCGTCGCCCTGATTCCAACGGTGCAAACAACACTCCAATCTGAGTCTGGATGAAAGAGATAGAGGCAGTCAAAGTTGGGTTGACTTTTGATGATAGGCAGGTTAAACGAGGACACAATTTGCACTTTTCCAGCAGATAGAATTCGGCCAACTCCAGCTAGATTCCGGGCAAAATCGTGGCCTAGTTAAAAAGACTCCTTCGGTCCAAAACTGAATTTCCAAAAAAATGCAATTTGTTTTATATATATTAAAAAAATAGAAAAAAAGGGAGGGGGGTGGCGGTCCACGAACCTCGCCACCCCAACTCTATCCACCTGATATGTTAAAATTAGTGGAGGGGTGGGCCACAACCCCCGACCCCTCCCACGGATTGTTGAAACAACACTTAAATGGGAGCAGAGTGGGTGGGCCGGCCCTTGGGGTGTGGACCCAACCCAAAACCAACAACCCAAAACCAACAATCCAACCCACAATTGCAACAACCATTACCAAAAAAAATGCAGAGGCGGAGGAGAGTACGGTAGGTGGGTGGCCCAAGGTGGGCCCGACCCAACCGAAAATTTTAAATTATTTTTTTTTTGTTGTAATGTATAAAAAAGGAGGAGGCGGGGTTTGACTTCCCGACATCCTCCCTATTAACCAGATCTTTAACCAACGCACCACAACAAAAACTTGGAAAAATCCGCTGGAATTTTTTATTTAAAACAAAGTTTTTAGTGTGCTCAAGCAGAGAGGGAAGTGCACGTGGTTTGAGGCAGAATTTTGCAGGAGGGGAAAATTTTCACTTTGTCAGAATTTGACAAATTTTATATGATTTCACCACTTCTCGATGCCATGAACGCAATGGCACTATTCATTTCTCCGTTAGAGTTTTTAATTTTTCAGCCATTTTTTAGTATGGAGGTATAAGAATCCTTTTTGTAACTGATGCTTGTACTCTTCTTTTTCATGCCATTTAATGAATGAAGGCCTCCCCATTGATTGAGCAGGGCCCAGAGATGTAGTCCAAGATGGACGAACTCCGCTATCAAGTCTTGTTGTCTTATTTCATGCTTTATGTGTTTCTCCTCTTTTCTCATGTGCACATTAACTTTTCTATGTTAAGCTACAATTTATGCATGTAATTCTTTAACACATCTATAAGAAAAAGATTTTGGATCAATAGATAGTGACCGTCACCATTTCATATGAACAATAATGATTTATTGTGATGGATATTTAACGACCATCACTATTGGTGCATATACATGGTGATGTTTATTGACCATCACCAAAAGCCTCATTTCCAGAAGTATAGGTGTTGTGGTGACATTCAAGGTCCATCACGAATAATGACTATAATGATAGACAATGACTAACTATTTCATATCAACAACAACGATTTATGGTTATGGACCTTTGAGGGTTGTCACTATTGATGTGTATATATGGTGGCGTTCGTTGACGGTCACCATTTCATATTTTTGGTGAGGGTTGAAAAATGTCACCAAATCTCATTGGTGATGGTCAGAAGAGCCTCCATCACCAAAAATTGATCATCGCCATTCCATATGGATGTCAGGGTACGATGGAATCAAACCACCAACCTCCTGCTTGTAAAGCAGGTGCTCTTCCATTGAGCTAGCACCCTTTAAATATTATACTTTTAAAAATTAGACCTTGAAACTTCATAAATTGTAAATTCTACAATTTTTAATAAATTAAAGTCTCGGCAATATTTTACTAAACAAGAAAAGCAGCGTCAAAGTTGCAACTCCCTACCTAATGGTTATTGAAGTTATGAAAAGTGTGCGGAGGGAAAAACAGTTATGTATAAGAGAATCAATATGTTGAGTTGAATACTCAATTAGAAGTGAAACTCTAAAAACATTTATAATCTATAAATGACCTATAACTAGAAAATGCACCAAATATTGCAAAGGAAATGTCATAAGTGTATAGCATATGAAAGAAGAGGAGGCAGGGACTTGGAACCCTTGTACATCTTGGCATGCCTTAGCACTTGGCACATATTAGCTTGTTTGACATGTCTTTGTACTATCTGGCACATGTTAACATGCCCTAGTATTCCATAACACACCTTGGCAGCCATGACCTCACAACTAGAATTACATTATTCCATGACTTGGGAACCTTACATTCACTAGAACACCTTAGCACTCCCTAGTTTTCATGCCCTCTGTTATCCTCCACAATGTCCCAAGCTGATGAGGAGATCGATGGAAGGAACCACAAACCAAAATTTTAGTTTGGTAGCTAGCCCTACCAAACCAGAGAGGGCTCTCTCTATGAAATCACAACCAAGAGATGACTGGAATGTAAAGGATTTTAGGCTAGATAGCTAGGCTCAGGTGGGTTTTTGGAAAATTTAGGGACTTGGAACTCTGTCCACCGGTGTCTTGTCTGGTAGGGACTTTGTCAAGGAGGCAGGGACTTGGAACTCTGTCTAGGATAAAGCACCTAACATGCATGATAGAATCTCCCTAGAATATAGAACCTCGTACCTAGAAGAGTGTCCCCTACTCAAAATATAGAACCCTTCTCTACTGTGCACTTTTATTAAAGATAAATCTATGCATAAAATAGTACTAAGAAAAAAACCTAAATTCAGAAAATTGAGCATCTAAGTCAAACTATAAAAGTATACTAAATATGTCTCTATATAAGTTTGGGAAACCCTAGACAAGCATGCTTGCATACAACAACCATAAGATGCCTAAAATCGTTGCACTTCTTTCATCGTTGCTATGCCCTCATAGCAAAACTGAAATCTGTAGCATGTACCCCAAGGTTGTATGCATATCATGAAGGTGTAGATTGAAAGGATCTACTGAGATGAAGTACTATTGAAGGAGCAACACCTTCAAAATAATAGATAAAGTCTACTTTGAATTAAACCAATTTTCACACATACCAAGGTTGCTATTGGGTACACTTCTCCGCTGAATGGAAACTGCAATGTATTGTAGTGTTGTAGAAGAAAAAACACCTTTAGTGCAACACAGATAAAACTCTAATAGATATTGTCATTGTGGCCTCTATTGTAGATGATCTCATTAATAAAAGTGACAACTTCAATAATTGAAAAACCAAAAGGTGAGCTGCATAGATAATTTGAAATGATAGATTTGGGCATACTTTATTATTGTTTAGGAGTGTTAGTATAGAAAATGTAAGGTAACCTGTTGCGTCTTTATGTCACAGGCCAAGGATGTGAAAAGGTAGCCTGTTGAGTCTTTATGTCACAGGCCAAGGATGTGAAGAAATACATAAAATATTAAATAGCATGGTATAAGTCGATTGCAAGTTCTTTTGAAATAGGAATGGAATTCTCCTTGTGTGGGTTCTAATCTAGTGGGTATAACTTTAAATAAGAAAATGATAGTTATGGGGTTGGAATTGTCTCACAATTCATGAAAAGTCCCAAACTTGTTCACTAGAAAGGAATAGAGCGAGTCGTTAGGTTTATGGAAGGGAACACCTTATTCGCAGGAAGATAACTTGAAATTAGTCGGGCATATTATTTCTCTTCTTCTTGTACGTGTGTGATTTGAAACAATAACCACATCCAAAGACTCAATAACAGCTCTGGTAAAGTTTATAGGTGTGAAGCACTTCTGAGAAAACCCATTGCTTAATGACAATTGAGCGAGGAATATGTCAAAGGATTCAATCTTACACTCAGTAATAAAAAGGCAGTTTTGGTATCCAACATCTTTCCAACAAACCAACTCCAACCATAATGTGAAAGGCAGGTTAACTGTGAAACCTCTTTCCCACTTAGTATTGTTTCCTCTTGAATTCCAATAGGTACATGGCTAATTAGATCCAAAAAACTCATCCCAGGTAAACTCTGCATGATACAATTGTGACGTGAAATCTTGACACACACTCTAGTTTCCCTCTAAAAGAGGGTAAGTAAAAATATTATGAAAAGTTTAACTATAATTTGATCATACACTATTGAGGTATTGCATGGAATAAACAATATACTATCAATGCACTAATGAAGAACTCAAAATAAACGAATTTCTTATTGCTACAATGTGCCACTCTTGGGATTCTCGAATAAAGGACCTAACTTGCATGGAAAAAGCTTCCTAGAATACAGTACCTCCTACCTAGAAGTGTGTCCCCTGCTCAAAATAAAGAACCCTTCTCTACTGTGCACTTTTCTTAAAGATAAATATGTGCATAAACAAAACTAAGAAAAGCACCTAAATTAAGAAAAGTGAGCATCTAAGACTTTATTTTTATGTTCAGTAGTGATGAAAAGCAAGCCAGTGACACTCATGTGTATGCCAATGAGGAATTCTTAGGGAATTTCCTCTCTAGAAAATGACAAACAATGTGAAAATAAATGTAAAGGTGAACCTACAACCATGCAGTGAAGAGCACCTCTGTAAAACAAAATGAGATCCATCTATAAAAGTTTTTTTTTTTATGATAACATCATTTTTTTTTTAATTTGTGATTTGAGGATTTGGCTTCTGTTTTTCATTGAATTATATCTAGAAAAGGAAATTATTACCATAGTTACTTGTTTCCAAATGTTGAGGCTGTAAGCTTTTCTTTTCTTACAATATTGATTGTGTGACAGTCAGAGGCTTAGACCTACAATTCATGAAATTATCACATCTAAAATAAAAGCCAAATCAACAGCACTAGATGCATCGCGGCCTCGTATAGATCAAGTTTCAAAAACAACAGTTCCTGGTTTGAAACATTCCAACGGAGCAGGGTTGGCTGGTTACAAAATTCCAGGCAAACAAAAATATCAAAATGATAGAATAGTCATAGCTCCAACACCTACAATAGGTCCAATTTCATCTTTAATGGCTTGTATGGGTCCAGCTCAAGTGGTATCACAAAAGATTTTAGAATGAACACTGGAAATGGTTGTTCAAATACTAGCTCAACTTCACCTTTTATGTATACCTGCCATTCTCTACTTTAGTTATCTGCACTCATCCTTACATTATTTTTTTTCAAATTTCATATGATACCCATTCTCCTTCAATTTCTTGGTATGCATTGACATGAAAACACTGGAAAATTACAGAAAATCATGTTGTAGTTGGAGAAATGATGGAACTAAAGTCTATAGTTCAGGGTAAATCTAGCTCACCAAACACACTAAATGGAGACTTAAGCTGGAATCCTGATTCTGATTCTACTCATGCAACTAGAGGCTACAGTTTGGGCTTCTCCTTGATGGTTCTACATGTATGTACCATGCAGTCAGTGCTTTTGTAAGAGAGAAATCCTATTTCTTTCATGTGATAGTTAACTTGCTTAAATCCTATATCATGGTCAACTAGTGAACTTCTTATTTGTCTGAAGTAAACTTAAACATCAATCCAGCAAAAGCTACTGTCATTGTGGAATGCTGATTTGCCAATAGAAGTTGTTTGGTAGGCATGTTATGGCAATGCTTTCATCTACATGTTTATCTGTTTCAACTGATGTGTGGAAACTTGCTTTGACTTAGGCTGACAGAGTGAATGCCAACATCTTATTTGTGAGATTCTATGTGCTACTTCAGAGGCATCAACTGTTGATGCTTCCGTTCAAACAACTAGACTTGCAAGCAAGGTTCTTGCAAAAAAAACATGGTTGGCTATAGTCAATCATTTTATTTAGTTTTTCTATAATTCCGAGATCAACAAATGAATATTCAAGTTCTTATTTTGCCTACTTCTGGTTTAGCTTGATTTAAGATTTTCATGTGAAGGCCTTTTTCTATGGTATTTTATAACAAAAGTTTCCCATGATGACATAAGTTTGACCAATACTTTTAAGCAGTAGCTGTCACTTTATAGATAAAAATAGAGAAGTTCTAGTGACTTGCATTCTGCTACTGACAAATGTCCAAGTCTTAAAAGTTGAATTTATAGATAGTGGTACTATTTTCCTATTAGAGATATTTAAAGCATAATATGACTAGGTAGATGATAATGACCTTCACTGTATGCAACAAATACTGATGTTTTATGTTCTATACACTAGGAAGTGGAGTGCTACAACTAGATTTGAGGAGAAGCCCGTGGAGCTCCAGAACTTCAACAATTATGATTTATCAATTATTATATGGGGGAATGCTGTGATGTGCCACACATCATCACCACATTATAGCAGATCACTTATCCTTGTGTTGCTTTAGGATAAGAAAGGAAGAGAGAAAGAATTTATTTTTATGTTCAGTAGTGATGAAAATCAAGTTAGTGACACTCATGTGTACGTTAACAAGGAATGCTTAGGGCATTTCCTCTCTAGAAAATGACAAACAATGTGAAAATAAATGTAAAGGTGAGGATGAACCTGCAACCATGTAGTGAAGAGAACCTCTGTAAAACAAAAGGAGATCCATCTATAAAGCTTTTGTTTCTTTTATGATAACATCAATTTTTGTTTTTTATTTGTGATTTGAGGATTTGGCTTTTGTTTTTCATTGAATTATATCTAGAATAGGAAATTATTACCATATTTACTTATTTTCAAATGTTGAGGCTGTAAGGTTTAGTCAGAGGCTTAGACCTAAAATTCATGAAATTATCACATCTGAAATAAAAGCCAAATCAGCAACACTAGATGCATCACGGCCTCATATAGATCAAGTTTAAAAAACAAGAGTTCTTGGTTTGAAACATTCCAACGAAGCAGGGTTGGCTGGTTACAAAATTCCAGGAAAACAGAAATATCAAAATGATAGAATAGTCATAGCTCCAAAATGTGCAGTAGGTCTAGTTTCATCTTTAATGGCTCTTATGGGTCCAACTCAAGTGGCAGCACAGGAGCTTTTAGAGTCAATACTGGAAATGGTTGTTCAAATACTAGCTGAACTTCACCTTTTATGTATACCTGCCCTTCTCCGCTTTAGTTATCTACACTCGTCCTTACATTTTTTTTTCAAATTTCATAAGATACCCGTTCACCTTCAATTTCTTGGTATGCATTGACATGACAACACTGGAAAATTACAGGAAATCATGTTGTAGTTGGAGAAATGATGGAATTGAAGTCTACAATTCAATGTAAATCTAGCTCACCGAACAAACTAAATGAAGATTTAAGTTGGAATCCTGATTTTGATTTTGCTCGTGCAACTTGAGGCTACAGTTTTGGCTTCTCCTTGATGGTTTTGTAGGTATGTACCATGAAGTTAGTGCTTTTTTAAGAGATAAATCCTATTTCTTTCATGTGATAGTTAACTTACTTAAATCCTATATCATGGTCAACTAGTGAACTACTTATTTTTCCAAAGTAAACTTAAACATCAATCCAGTAAAAGTTGTTGTCATTGTGGAATGTTGATTTGCCAATAAAAGTTGTTTGGTAGGCATGTTATGGCATTGCTTTCATCTACATGTTTATCTGTTTCAACTAATGTGTGGAAACCTGCTTTGACATGGGTTGGCAGAGTGAATTCCATTAACTTATTTGTGAGATTCTACGTGCTACTCCTGTAGTAGATGCTGCCATTCAAACAGCTAGACTTGCAAGCAAGGTTCTTGCAAAAGAAACACGGTTGGTTACAATCAATCATTTTATTCAGTTTTTATATAATTCAGAGATCAAAAAAAGAATATTCAAGTTCTTATTTTTCCTACTTCTAGTTTAGCTTGATTTAAGATTTTCATGTACAGGTATCTTTCTATGGTATTTTATAACAAACGTTTCCCATGATGACATAAGTTTGACCAATATTTTTAGGTCGTAGCTATCACTTTATAGATAAAAATAGAGAAGTTCTAGTGACTTGCGTTCTTCTACTGACAAATGTCCAAGTCTTAAAAGATGAACTTATAGGTAGTGGTACTATTTTCCTATTAGAGACATTTAAAGCATAATATGACCAAGTATATGATAATGACCTTCAATGTATGCAACAAATACTAATGTTTTATGTTCTATTGTTGTATTGTTGCGGCTTGACCCAGGTTCAGAGTTAATTATCCAAATAAATCCCTGTACTACATGCCCTTCTGGAAACAGTTCGCGGAGTGCGGACTGATGTCTCACCTGAAGTAGTATGGGAGGGTGCTAGAAATAGGTTTATGCACCCTTGAGATGTCTGAGAGGTTCGACTGGTCCCACTATTTGTCCCTATGCATAGGTCACATTGTGCACTTCCCTGTTCCTCATGCCCTGATACACTGCCTTTGTGCAGCGCTAGAGCCGTGCTAGAGCCGTGCTCTGTGCTATTACCCGAGATCTTACATATCTTCCTATACCAGTTAATTACCTTCGCGTACTTGGATGTCTTACGTTATAATTAGTTATACAAAACATTCATATAAGTTCGTGCAACAAATAAATAGTATACTTGCAAATTATACCCAATCATATATTAAAACAGGAAAAGATGCACATAAATATGGTAAACTTCTCTTTATTGATTCTTCCAATGGTTACAGACCAGACCTACCTTGCGCACTCAGCTGCAGGGGATTGCACACTCAGCTGTGGACTACTAGGCCTCTGCACACTCAGCTGCAGATCCTTCCCCTACTCTACGAACCAAAGACACACTTTACACTTTTACTCAATCACTTAGACTTCTCATGCTCTTCTGCCCCTTCTTTCTACACTTAGAGCCTCACTCTATTTCTACAATCTCATGGTCCACAGACCATGGGTAGGTCTATTAAGCTGACATTACATTACAAAATGAGGGCGGACAACCCTATGACTCTATCATATTCGTGCTCTGCTCCCACAATTCGCGAAGCTTTAAAAAAAATATTTGGTCAAAACTTGGGCTTTATGCCCCAAAACATGCCTTGGGGGGATTCGATGCCCAATAGGCCCCCAACACAAACATCGTGACTCACCCTCGAGTCACTCTGTCGGTGCTCTTTGTGTGAAGTCCTTCTAACTTTGCTCAAACTGCGGTAAGGTTGGCAACACACTGAGCTGCTGCCTGCTAGATCTACTACATGCGTTGTTTCGAGACCGCGGTGTCAGAAGTATTTGTCAGCATATGTGCCTATATCCTCTACATGTGTGCGAGCTTGCCTTCAATTTATGCTGTGATGGTGAAGGCCTCGTCGATCCAAGGCTGAACGTGTGCCTTCACGATTGCTTCCTTGTGTCGTGTCGCATCCACCTGTTCTTTCAGCACTTTGGCCTGTTGCATCCACGTGAGCCTCTGAGTGAGGGCCACCATCTACACAATTCCTTTGATGCTATCATACTACTGTTGGAGTTCTCGCACCTTTGTCTTTAAGCGCTGGATGTTGGGGTCCTCTTGTAGATTTGTGAGGACCTCAAATGACTCTTCCAACATGCTGGTGCAGTCTCGCACTACACTGCCAATCTCATCTAGTCCTATTGTAATAGCGCTAGCACACTATTCTATGACTTCCAAAGGGGTAGAAAACTACGCCTTTAACCGCAGCTCGGCGATCTGAAGGTTTAGCTCCAGTGAAACCTTTGTCATTTCCTCCCGCGCCTCGCGCACACCCCTGCTGCTAGCCTGTGGATGTGCACCTCTACTGGTGTGTCTTCTGGGATGGCTAGCTCTAGGATGCTTTGGCATGCTTCATCTAGTACCTGTACCAGCTTTCAATTCTGTGACACCACTTCATCACGCTGTAAGCTCAACTATTCCATGTTGATTTTCTGCTCGCTGAGGACTTGCAGTACGCGGCTCTCCCTAGCCTGTAGTTCTACAGTTATCACATCCTCTAGAATGTATAAGGTCTCCCATAGGAGTACATCCATGTTGATGTCGAGAGCCTTCAACACACTAAGCATAGGCCTGTCCGCCTCATTTATTGTCACTAGTGCCCCTTCTGGAAGCAATATGGTATTCGTCACCTGAGCGTGCAACATTTGTTCTGCTACCATTGTTCTGACTGTGAGGCTGGTCGAAAGGGTACCAGCTGGAGGAGGGCACACTTGCAACTCCTACAGC
Source organism: Pinus tabuliformis (assembly GCA_031772625.1). Lineage (NCBI taxonomy): Eukaryota > Viridiplantae > Streptophyta > Pinopsida > Pinales > Pinaceae > Pinus > Pinus tabuliformis. Next base: position 338,891,947 of record CM062817.1, read on the forward strand.
TGCTCTCTAAGGGCCTCCAACACAATCTAGTTCTCCTACATAAAATTTTGGAGGGCCTCAAAGGTGACATCACACATTGTCTCGCCGATGTCATGCAGATCACCCTCAGTTAGGGTGATCGGGTCAATAGACAACTTCGATGCCTTGACCTTCTTGTGCGGCCCTGTCTGCTCAGTTGGGTGCTGGTGCTTCAATTGTGTTAATGCGGTTTGTGAGTCCACGCCTCTCTCTTCTTCCTCTACTTCCTGCCCATGTGAAGGCGATGCTTGGCCCTTGCATGCCTTCATGGCTACCTCCTACGCTGCTACTATTGCGACCTTTTCCTATTCAATTGTTGTCTGTGCAGCGTCCCACGCTGCCCACACTTCTGCTGCCACTGCCTCCTTCCTTCTCTTTTCTTCCAACTGTGCGATGCACAGTTTGGACTCTTCTTTCTTCCTCTGTGTTGTTAACTTCTTTATCTCCGTGATGTCTGGAGCATGCCACTCTAGTGGCCATGTCTCCAGTACGTTAAAGATGACATCATCTGTGGCTACAAAGGGTAGCTTTCTCCATTGTTTGGATGGGTCCTTATGCACTCTGATGTATATGCTATGGATGTCCGCTTTAAATTCTACAAAACTCTGCAGGCTATTGTAGACAATGGGCAACAACCACAGCTTGCGGTTGATACCCATTCTGAGGTTCATCTCCACGAACATCCAGAATATCTTATTGTCATGGATCCTATTTGCATCCTTTCTGGCCCAGAGCGAAGCATATTTCACGGCCTCTGGTAGATCCCTGTCAATTGTGGGGAATTGACTATCTTTCGGCAATTCCCCTACCACGAGTACTATGGATAGTAGAAGCCACGCATAGTGGATTTTTTTGCCACGTTCTTGAGCTTCGTGGAAATTCTCTAAGAATTCCTTGCAAAGGAACTCAGACCAGTTAAACTGGAAATTCTCCAAGAATTTCTTGCAGAGGAATTGATGCTGGATATGGCGTAGCCCTTTTTCTTATTTTCCAGCTTGTATTTCTTCTTCATGGCCTCCGCGATGGCCAAGTCACTACTCTTCCCTTCCGAGATGTCTGCGGGGTCCTCCCGTTTGCATGGAAGCTGGGAAACGTGTTGAATCAAGTTTGTCGTGATGGGTGTTGTACCTTAAGAAACCAATTTCCTCGTTGTGGAGAAATTGTGCTTAAGACATTAATGATTATTGTTTGTTGTCACTTATTTGTCACTTTATTGTTTGTTGTATTCTTAAATGAAGGACCTGGAAAACTTGGTCTTTAACCCTTAATACATATGTGACCAGAAAATCTCAACATGCCATTTGTTGCTAGATATAAATGATGAATGAAGAAAGCTTGAAGGAGAAGTTTAAGATAATATGATACTTAACACAGAACCTACTATCCGTCACATAGAAGAATTATGAAAATGAGAAGTGAATCATAGACAATATGCTGCTTAAACTATTATTTGCAACCCTTGGAGAAGTTAAAGATAATATGTTGTCTTACATAGAAACTATTATCTATAACTTAGAAAGGAAGATGAAAAATTCAAGTATAGGAGTGCTCTTTTAAGGGATTTTAACTTTATCTACATAAGCAAATAAAGACCTGCAGGTTCATTACTATACTTGAAAGAAGAAAACATAAGATGACATATGACAGAGAAGTTACAAAATTATACCCAACAATTCATGGAAACTTTTGATTCTTTCATTAATCAACAACTATATCAGGAATACAGTGGCTTAGTCTCTAGGTTCTCCAAAATTCAAACCCCTTGTCTGTAAATTTTCCTTTTTCTATACATTGTGAAACAATTACTGATCTCTGAAACTGTCAAACTACTAAAACTATTTCTCTAACTATATGAAGTAATAATTAGTACAAAATATTACACAGAGGGTAAAGACATCTCAAAGAACATAAAATAATGGAAAATAACTGAACATAGAAGATGACAATAACTGCTGGCTTTTTGGCTCTGTTAATCGGCTCTTGAGTTCTTCTGTAGATGTTTAAATAATGATTAATCCAATTTAACCATAATAAACAGTGTTTGACTTGTGTAAACCTAGGCTTACGCATGTATTGGGCACATTTCAATTGGCCAAAACACCAAGAAACTCGACCAATTGCATTTTCTTCAGATTCGGCTTTAACACTTATTTTCCCTTTATACAATGAAATTAACGAAAACCTTTGGTTTACCAAGAAACTCAAAAAGAATTAAATCTGTTGCATAAACCCATCGGTTTCGCCTTTGTAGTGCTCTGTTGACTTCCCTTCACAAATCTCAATTGGCCCTTTCAAATGATATATCAATACAAAACTTAACAATATGCGATATCAAGGACGCGCCGGAAGTATTAAACATAATGTATAAAATATCGGGTCCAGAATCTTCATCACAAATCGCAATCGGAAGTGCCCATATACATGTACATGAAGCGCGTTGCAATACGGCAGACCCGCTGAGACTTTTAAATATAATGCATATATTTTCGGGTCTGGCTTTACCATCACTCATCGCAATCGGCAAGTGTTATGCGATATCGCGGACCCACCGAGACTTTAAAACATAACATATATGTTTTTGGATCCGCCTATCGCAAATCGCAATCGGCGGAACCAACATCCATTGCTCTGTGGACCCGCCAGAAGTAGTAAATGTGATATATATGTCTTTTCGGGTCCAGCCAGGGGTGATTTCATATAATTGTCGTTGTGATTTGCGATTGCGATTTGATCGCATCACAACCAAAGCACCGCTCTTTAACACTTGTCTCTTTCTATTATTTGATTACGATACACAATGTGCTTTGCAACATGAATCCTTATTCATTCAAATGTGTTTCTATACTTTCTTTTAGTGATTTCGATATGTAATTACCACAAACAAAATACTTCTTTACTTTTAGGCTTTGCGGGGGGTAAAGAATATAAAGGAGTTTCATTGAGTTTGAACTCCCGATAGTGATATAACTGATAAATAAACTTCAAACACAATATAAGCTACAACATCTGGCTCCAACTGGGGATAGTGCTTTTGCCTTAGAAGCACTAAGAACCATAGATTGGTGCCTTATCGATTGGGCATGGAGTCATATATTGCTTCACCAAGCTTAACTGTGTGAAAATTTGTATAGTGAACCCATGCCGATATCTGCAATGATAGGATGCTTGTGCTTTGATAGCAAAATATTGAAAATCATAGATCAGTAGCCTTAGTTGGGCATGGAGTCCAAAACTGTGAAAATCCTGAAATCTAATAAACTAAAACTTGACACTCTTGAAGTTTGAGACCTTTACAAATAGTTTTCCAATTGGGACAATCGTCCTTATTTATCCACTCAAATTGAACTAAAGAACTGCAACTGAAAACCAAATGCTCAACACATGAGCTTATTTATGTACAAGTTCCTACATATGTACATGACTGATCTCCATCAGGTGAAGTCAATCTTCCAATGGTACCAAGTTAGCATCTGAGTGCCTGATCTAGAACCATTCTGCCAGTTAATCTTGAAAATACAATTCATCCTGAACAAAAAATAAACTATACATAAAAGCAGCTCACAACAAAAAATAGAAGTATATCCACAAAATGATATGTGTAGACTGTTGATAAATTATTCCATGTAATTTGCCACAGGATCTTCAAAAGTATATGAAAAAATATGGTCCTGATCAGCTCCAAAAAAGAAAGTCTCTATGTATAGAGGCTCTTGCTCAAATAGACCTTCTGTTGGGATAATGTGCTCAACAGAACAATCAGCAACATCTTTAAGAAAATGATCTATGTCGCTTTATGTCTCCACTTTTCATCTCTAAGCTTTGATTGAAAATAATTTCTAATTATAACCTCAGGAAGAAAAATATTTTCTTTCACATCACTATATGAAATATGGTCAAATTCAAATAGATTGTTTACCTCTGATCCATGGGCATCATTGTGCTCTTCAATGCAATGATGTACAATCTCTTTATCAGCTTTCTTTTTACATGAGATAGCGTCTTTTGCTATGATAATTGGCTCAATATATTGTTTTTCAACATATCCCACTTGTTGGTTTCTTCCTGTATGTTCAACACCTAACTGATGAACTTGAAGATCTTCGTCTTGTTCCCCATTTAAACCATTTTTGTCATAGATAGGAGGACCATCAAATTTATCAAAATAAGATCTCTGGGGATTTATTTGCAACTTAATTATTTCTTCCTCTTCTTAACTGTTGAGCAGAAATTCTTGATGCATGTTTGAATTTTCCTCCATCTGAATACTCTCTTGATTTCCTTTATTCACTTGTTTTGCAGGCTGAGATTCTAGTGGAGTCGCGTTTGGTGAGGAAGTTGAAACTTGCTGCTCACTTTTATTTTCTTGACTTCTTGATCTTTTCCTCCTTTTATACATTTGTGAAATAGTTACTGATCTTTGAAACTGTCAAACTACTAAACTGTTTCTCTAACTATTTGAAGTAAAAACTATTATATAATTTTACAGAGAGGATAAAATACACCTCAAAGAACATGAAATAACAGGAAAATAACTGAATTTAGAAGATGACGATAACTACTAGATTGCTCTATTAATCAACTCTTAAGTTCCTCTATGGATTCTTTAATAATGCTTAATCCACTTTATCTGTAATGAACTGTGTTTGACTTGAGTAAACTTGGGCTTTCACATATATTTGGTGCACTTATATTTGCCAAAATGCAATTGAACCGCACTAATTACCTTCCTTTTAATTTGCCTCTAACATTGATTTTTCCCGCAACCTTTGATTATTATGTAACTCAAAAAGAATTAATTCTGCTTCATAAATCCATTAGATCCACCCATTCAATACTCCATTGAATTTGTATCGCAAATTGCAATCGGTGCCTTCAATTGATATATCAATACAAAACTTAACGACATGCGACATAACGGATGCACCGGAAGAATTAAACATAATATATACCATATCGGGTCTGGCCTATTGCAAATCGTAATCGGCATAACCATATACATATACATAAAGTGTTATGTGATATCATGGACCCATCGGCATTATAAAACGTAACGCATATATTTTCGGGTCCGGATTTTCCATCACTCATCGCAATTGGCAAAGGAACCAACACATATGCAAAGACACTTTGCGGACCTGCCAGGACTTATAAAATGCAACATATAGTTCTTTGGGTCTGGCCCATCATCGCAAAGCGCAATCGGTGATTCTGTGGTGATAACATAAATGCCCATTACATTTTTTTGTGATTGTGATTAACTACATCGCTAAAACACACACACACACACACACATATTGAGTCTGGCTCCATATAACCATTTATATAGCGATTTGATTTGTTTGTATAGCAACCTTCGATACACCGGGGCCGATTCTTTTACACCTATTTATTTTGCGATTTCGATATATAATAAACAAAATACTTCATTTCCCTTAGACTCTGCAGATGTAAATAAAATAAGGGAGCTTCATTGAGGTTGAACCCCTGCAGTGATTTTAGACTGTGCATTGTAATAAAACTGATAAATAAGCTTAAAACACAATATAAGCTACAACATCTGGCTCCAACTGGGGATAGTGCTTTTGCCACAGAAGCACTGAGAATCACAGATTAATGCCTTATCCAATGGGCATGGAGTCATATATTGCTTCTCCAAACTTAACTGTGTGAAAATTTTTACAGTGAACCCACGCCAATATCTGCAGTGATAAGACGCTTGCGCTTTGATAGAAAAATATTGAGAATCGTAGATCAGTAGCCTTAGTTCAGCATGGAGTCCAAAACTGTGAAAACCCTGAAATTTGACAACTGAAACCTGACAATCTTGAATTCTAACACCTCTGCAAACCAATTTCCAACTGGGAAAGTCACCCTTATTCATCAACTAATGATTAAACTGAAGAACTGTAACTGAAACCAAATGCTCAACACTTAAGCTTATTTATGTACAAGTTACTACATATGTACATGATTGATCTCCATTAGGTGAAGTCAATCTTCCAATAGTGCTAGGTTAGCATTTGGGTGCTTAATCTAGAACCATTCTGCCAATGAAATTTTAAAAAACAATTCATCTTGAATGGAAAATAAACTGTGCATAAACGCATCTCACAAAAAAAATTAGGAGTATATCCACAAAATGATACGTTTAGACTGTTGATGAATTCTTCCATGTAATCTTCCACAAGATCTTCAAAAGTATAAGACAAAATATGGTCCTGATCAACTCCAAAAAATAAATTCTCTATGTGTGAAGGTTCTTGCTCAAATAAACATTTTGTGAGGATAATATGTTCAACAGAACAATCAACAACATCTTTAAGAAAATGATCTATGTCACTTTCATGTTTCCACTTTTCACCTCTAAGCTTTGATTGAGAATAATTTGTAATTCTAACCTCAAGAAGAAAAAGAAATATTTTCTCATTACTATACGACATATGATCAACTTCAAATAGATTGTTTACCTCTAATACATGGGCATCATTATGTTATTCAATGCAATGATATACAATCTCTTTATCAAATTTCTTTTTACATAATATAGCTTCTTTTGCTATGATAGATGGCTCAATCTATTGCTGTCCAACATATCCCACTTGTGGGTTTCTTCCTGTATGTTCAACACCTCACTGATGAAATTGAAGAGCTTCCTCCTGTTCCCCATTTAAACCATTTTCATTATAGATAGGAGGATCATCAAATTTAACAAAATAGGAACTCTAGGGATTTATTTGCAACTAAATTATTTCTTCCTCTTCTCGACTACTGAGCAGAAATTCTTGATGCATGTTTGAATTTTCCTCCATCTGAATACTCTCTTGATTTCCTTTATTCACTTGTTTTGTAGGCTGAGATTCTTGTGGAGTTGCCTTTGGTGAGGAAGTTGAAACTTGCTGCTCACTTTCATTTTCTTGATTTCTTGATCTCTTCCTCGATCTCAAGTCATATTTCTTATGTAGTTCAGTCTGCATAAAATTAGAGAATTTCTTCCAATATTCATCAATTTTATTTTCATCATGAATGGCATATGTTTCATCATATTCATACTCTTCTCCTTTGATACCAAGTTCATCTTCATCTACTGCATATAATGCAGGTCTCTAAGAATTCTTATTTTCTAACTCTAACTTATTCAACCTATTTGAAAAAGTTTTAATTACATTACACATATCCTCCAATGTTTGACTTTGAGAGGATTCGATCTTTTCCTTTCTCTTGTCTTGGATAGGCTGTGTCTCTAGTGCTTTTCTTTCAACCACCAGATTTTCTTCTATCTCTAGTGTGTTTGTTTGGATCTGATTAATCTGGCTATAACCTCTCTGAATGCTTGATATATTATCAACAAAATAATTAATTTCATCAACAAGATTATCTTGAGCCTTTAAAGTTTCTTTAGCATCATAATATTCACAACAACCTTCAAAATAAACTTGTGAGGATAATAAGCTCTACAGGAAGAATTGAACACTGAATGGAAATCTTTCAAAGATGAAATGATTGAAAGAGGTAGCGACCTGAACCAAACCCTAGCTTCTAGGTCCAAAGAAAACAAAAACAAATTCATCTTCACATATTCATGAATGATGCCCTATTGCTCCATGCATTCATGAAACTCTTGGAGGTGCTGAGCCAGATCTTCATATTCCTTTCTACTGAATTTTCGAAGATACTCATTCCACGCAGAAAATGCAGGCATATCATGAGGATATCCAGCGATCCCAGTAAAATCAAATGGATCAAATTTATGAACTAAGAATGCAGGGAGAGCCACTAAAACCCAGAAAAGAAAACTTCAAAGTGAAATAGAGTCACCAATTAATGTTGTAAGTGAAAATCACAGGTGTGAATGTACAACCAACTGCTGAAACGTGTCATTCTCAAGACTCAGCTTCAATCTTAATAAACCCAAGGAAAAATGCTCTTATTCCATTTCTTTGTAAGTTATGGTTCCTGCTATTATGGAGTCGCCTTTTATTGCTTTTATTCGAAACAACCAAGTATTTCCTCCTCTCTGAACAATGAGAGTAAAATATTGAAAAACCTAGGGAAAAGTGTTCTTATCTTCTCTCCCCGGCAATGATGCCAATTAATGTTGTACCTTAAGAAACCAATTTCCTAGTTGTGGAGAAATTGTGCTTAAGACATTAATGATTATTGTTTGTTGTCACTTATTTGTCACTTTATTGTTTGTTTTATTCTTAAATGAAGGACCTCGAAAACTTGGTCTTTAACCCTTAATACATATGTGACTGGAAAATCTTAGAATGCCATTTGTTGCTAGAAATAAATGATGAATGAAGAAAGATTGAAGGAGAAGTTTAAGATAATATGCTGCTTAACACTGAACCTATTATCTATCACTTAGAAGAATTATCAATATGAGAACTGAATCATAGAAAATATGCTGCTTGACACAAAAACTATTACCTGTGACCCTTGGAGAAGTTAAAGATAACATGCTGCCTTACACAAAAACTATTATCTATAACTTAGAAAGGAAGATGAAAACTTCAAGTACAGGAGCACTCTTTTAAGGGATTTTAACTTTATCTACATAAGCAAATAAAGACTTGCATCTTCATTACTATACTTGAAATAAGAAAACATAAGATGACACATGATATAGAAGTTACAAAATTATACCCAACAATTCATGGAAACTTCTGATTCTTTCATTAATCAATAGATATATCAGGAATACAATGGCTTAGTCTCCACGTTCTCCAAAATTTGAACCCCTTCTCTGTAAATTTTCCTTTTTTAATACATTGTGAAACAGTTACTGATCTCCGAAACTGTCAAACTACTAAAACTGTTTCTCTAACTATTTGAAGTAATAATTATTACAAAATATTACACAGAGGGTAAAGACATCTCAAAGAACATAAAATAATGGAAAATAACTGAACATAGAAGATGACAATGACTGCTAGCTTTTTGGCTATGTTAATTGGCTCTTCTCTTCTATTGATGCTTTAATAATGATTAATCCAATTTAACCATAATAAACAGTGTTTGACTTGTGTAAACCTGGGCTTACGCATGTATCGGGTGCATTTCAATTGGCCAAAACACCAAGAAACTCGACCAATTGCCTTTTCTTCAGATTCAGCTTTAACACTGATTTTAAATTTATACAACAAAATTAATGCAAACCTTTGGTTTACCACGAAACTCAAAAAGAATTAAATGTGTTGCATAAACCCATTGGTTCCACCTTTTCAGCGCTCCATTGACTTCCCATCGCAAATCGCAATCGGCCCTTTCAAATGATATATCAATGCAAAACTTAACAATGTGTGATATCACGGACGCGTCGGAAGTATTAAACATAATGTATAAAATATTGGGTCCGGAATCTTCATCACAAATCACAATCGGCGGGGCCCATATACATGTACATGAAGCGCTTTGCGATATGGTGGATCCACTAAGACTTTTAAACATAATGCATATATGTTCGAGTCCGGCTTTACCATCGCTCATCACAATTGGCAAGTGATATGTGATATCGCGGACCCGAAGAGACTTTAAAACATAATATATATGTCTTTGGATCCACCTATAGAAAATTGCAATTGGCGAAACCAACATCCATTGCTTTGCAGACTCGCTAGAAGTAGTAAACACGATATATATGTCTTTTCGGGTCAGGGTAGGAGTGATTTCATATAACTTCTGCTGCGATCTATGATTGCGATTTGATCGCATCACAACCAAAGCACTACTGTTTAACACTTGTCTCTTTCTATTATTTGATTGTGATACACAATGTGCTTTGCGACATGTATCCTTATTCATCCAAATGTGTTTCTATACTTTACTTTAGTGATATCGATATGTAATTACCACTAACAAAATACTTCTTTACTTTTAGGCTTTGCGGGGAAGGTAAAGAATTTAAAGGAGTTTCATTGAGTTTGAACTCCCGATAGTGATATAATTGATAAATAAACTTCAAACAAAATATAAGCTACAACATCTAGGTCCAACTGGGGATAGTGCTTTTTCCCTAGAAGCACTAAGAACCACAAATTGGTGCCTTATCGATTGGGCATGGAGTCATATATTGCTTCACCAAGCTTAACTGTGTGAAAATTTGTACAGTGAACCCATGCCAATATCTGCAATGATAGGATGCTTGTGCTTTGATAGCAAAATATTGAAAATCGTAGATCAGTAGCCTTAGTTGGGCATGGAGTCCAAAACTGTGAAAACCTTGAAATCTAATAAACTGAAATCTGACATTCTTGAAGTTTGATACCTTTACAAATAGGTTTCCAACCGGGACAGTCGTCCTTATTATCCACTCAAATTGAACTAAAGAACTGCAACTGAAAACCAAATGCTCAACACTTGAGCTTATTTATATATAAGTTCCTACATATGTACATGACTGATCTCGAGAAGGTGAAGTCAATCTTCCAATGGTACCAGGTTAGCATCTGAGTTCCCGATCTAGTACCATTCTACCACTTTATCCTAAAAATACAATTCATCCTGAACAAAAAAAAATTATGCATAAAAGTAGCTCACAACAAAAATTAGGAGTATATCCAAAAAATGATATGTGTAGACTACTGATAAATTCTTCCATGTAATTTGCCACAGGATCTTCAAAAGTATAAGAAAAAATATGGCCTTGATCAACTCCAAAAAGAAATTCTCTATGTGTGAAGGGTCTTGCTCAAATATACCTTCTGTTGGGATAATATGCTCAACAAAGCAATCAACAACATCTTTAAGAAAAAAGATCTATGTCGCTTTTATGTCTCCACTTTTCATCTGTAAGCTTTGATTGAAAATATTTTGTAATTATAACCTCAGGAAGAAAAAGAAATTTTTTCACATCACTATATGAAATATGGTCAACTTCAAATATATTGTTTACCTATGATCCATGGGTATCATTGTGTTCTTCAATGCAATCATATATAGTCTCTTTATCAGCTTTCTTTTTACATGAGATAGCCTCTTTTGCTATGATAATTGGCTCAATATATTGTTGTCCAACATATCCCACTTGCTGGTTTCTTCCTCTATGTTCAACACCTAACTGATGAACTTAAAGAGCTTCATCTTGTTCCCCATTTAAACCGTTTTTGTTATAAATAGGAGGACCATCAAATTTATCAAAATAAGATCTCTGGGGATTTATTTGCAACTTAATTATTTCTTCCTCTTCTTGATTGCTGAGCAGCAATTCTTGATGCATGTGAATTTTCCTCCATTTGAATACTCTCTTGATTTCCTTTATTCACTTGTTTTGCAGGCTGAGATTCTTGTGGTGTTGCCTTTGGTGAGGAAGTTGAAACTTGCTGCTCACTTTTATTTTCTCAACTTGTTGATATTTTCCTCAATATCAAGTCATATTTCTTAAGTAGTTCAGTCTGCATAAAATTAGAGAATTGCTTCCAATATTCATCAATTTTATTTTCATCATGAATGGCATATGTTTCATCATGTACATATTCTTCTCCTTTGATACCAAGTTCATCTTCATCTACTGCATATAATGTAGGTCTCTGAGAATTCTTATTTTCTAACTCTAACTTATTCAACCTATCTAAAAAAGTTTTAATTACATTACACATATCCTCCAATGTTTGACTTTGAGAGGATTCCATCTTTGCCTTTCCCTTGTCTTGGATAGGTTGTGTCTCTGGTTCTTTTCCTACAACCACCAGATTTTCTTATATCTCTAATGCATTTGTTTGGATCTGATTAATTTGGCTATAACCTCTTTGAATTTGATATATTATCAACAAAGTCATTAGTTTCACCAACAAGATTATCTTGAGCCTTTAAAGTTTCTTTCATCATAATATTCACAACAACCTTCAAAAAGAAACTTGTGAGGATAATGAGTTCTACAAGAAGAATTGAACACTAAATGGAAATCTTTCAAAAATTAAATGCTTGAAAGAGGCAGAGACTTGAACCAAACCCTAGCTTCTAGGTCCAAAGAAAACAAAAACAACTTCATCTTCACATCTTCATGAATGATGCCCTGCTGCTCCATGCATTCATGAAACTCTTGGAGGTGTTGAGCTGGATCTTCATATTCCTTTCTACTGAATTTTGGAAGATACTCATTCCACGCATAAAATGCAGGCATATCATGAGGATAGCCAGTGATCCCAGTAAAATCAAATGGATCAAATTTATGGACTAAGAATGCAGGGAGAGCCATTAAAACCCAGAAAAGAAAACTTCAAAGTGCAATAGAGTCGCCAATTAATGTTGTAAGTGAAAATCACAGGTGTGAATGTACAACCAACTGCTAAAACTTGTCACTCTCAAGGATCAGCTTCAAACTTAATAAACCTATGGAAAAGTGTTCTTATTCAATTATTTTGCAGGCTGTGGTTTCTGTTATTATGGAGTCACCTTTTATTGCTCCTATTCAAAATAGCCAAGTATTTCCTCCTCAATGAACAACCAGAGGAAAATATTGAAAATCCCAGGGAAAAGTGTTCTTGTCTTCTCTCCCCGACAACAACGCCAATTAATGTTGTACCTGAAGAAACCAATTTCCTGGCTGTGGAGAAATTGTGCTTAAGACATTAATGATTATTGTTTATTGTCACTTATTTGCCACTTTATTGTTTGTTGTATTCTTAAATGAAGGACCTGGAAAACATGGTCTTTAACCCTTAATACATATGTGACCGGAAAATCTCAGAATGCCATTTTTTGCTAGATATAAATGATGAATGAAGAAAGCTTAAAGGAGAAGTTTAAGATAATATGCTGCTTAACACAAAGCCTACTATCCGTCACTTAGAAGAATTATGAAAATGAGAACTGAATCATAGACAATATGATGCTTGACACAAAAACTATTATCTGCGACCCTTGGAGAAGTTAAAGTTAATATGATGCCTTACACAGAAACTATTATCTATAACTTAGAAAGGAAGATGAAAAATTCAAGTATAGGAGCGCTCTTTTAAGGGATTTTAACTTTATCTACATAAGCAAATAAAGACCTGCAGCTTCAATACTATACTTGAAAGAAGAAAACATAAGATGACACATGACAGAGAAGTTACAAAATTATACCCAACAATTCATGGAAACTTCTGATTCTTTCATTAATCAATAGCTATATCAGGAATACAATGGCTTAGTCTCCAAGTTCTCCAAAATTCCAACCCCTTCTCTATAAATTTTCCTTTTTTTATACATTGTGAAACAGTTACTGATCTCCAAAACTGTCAAAATACTAAAACTGTTTCTCTAACTATTTGAAGTAATAATTATTACAAAATATTACACAGATGGTAAAGACATCTCAAAGAACATAAAATAACGAAAAATAACTAAACATAGAAGATGAAAATGACTGCTAGATTTTTGGCTCTGTTAATCATCTCTTGAGTTCTTCTGTAGATGCTTTAATAATGATTAATCCAATTTAACCATAATAAACAATGTTTGACTTGTGTAAACCAGGGCTTACGCATGTATCGGGCGCATTTCAATTGGCCAAAACACCAAGAAACTCGACCAATTGCCTTTTCTTCAGATTCGGCTTTAACACTGATTTTCCCTTTATACAACGAAATTAACGCAAACCTTTGGTTTACCGCAGAACTCAAAAATAATTAAATTTGTTGCATAAAACCATCGGTTCCACCTTTTTAGCACTCCGTTGACTTCCCTTCACAAATCACAATCGGCCGTTTCAAATGATATATCAATACAAAACTTAACAATATGCGATATCACAGACACGCCGAAAGTATTAAACATAATGTATAAAATATCGGGTCCGGAATCTTCATCGAAAATCGCAATCGGTAGGGCCCATATACATGTACATGAAGTGCTTTGCGATACGGCGGACCTGGTGAGACTTTTAAACATAATGCATATATTTTTGGGTCCGGCTTTACCATCGCTCATCATAATCGGAAAGTGTTATGTGATATCACGAACCCGCCAAGAATTTAAAACATAATATATATGTTTTTGGATCTGCCTATCACAAATCGCAATCAGCGGAACCAACATCCATTGCTCTAAGGACCCGTTGGAAGTAGTAAACGCGATATATATGTCTTTTCGGGTCCAGCTAGGGGTGATTTCATATAACTGCCGTTGCGATTTGTGTTTGCGATTTGATCGCATCACAACCAAAGCACCGCTCTTTAACACTTGTCTCTTTCTATTATTTGATTACGATACACAATGTGCTTTGGGACATGTATCCTTATTCATTCAAATGTGTTTCTATACTTTCTTTTAGCGATTTATATATGTAATTATCACAAACAAAATAATTCTTTACTTTTAGGCTTTGTGTGGGAGGTAAATAATATAAAGGAGTTTCATTGAGTTTGAATTCCCGATAGTGATATAATTGAGAAATAAACTTCAAACACTATATAAGATAAAAAAATGGGGACGGGCTCCTCCAGCCACAAACGCCCATCATGCACTAGGCAAAGCAGCTGCCTGAGGATGAAAATTATTATTGGGGTGCGGTGGAACTACGGCACCCAGAGTAGGTTAAGTAGCCTGGCCTTTTCCAGTCCATGCAACCACTTTCACGGGTCTAATTCTGTAATCCCCACAGTGGTATTTTGCTTGGGCTTCATGAGGTGCGAGGTCTCAAGGTGAGGGAACTTCTTGTGGTCAGTGAGGTCCCAATCTTCAAATTTTAAGCTCAGCACCCATCCCAAGTGTGTGCCCTCAAAAATAATGTTGTCTAGGAGGAGCGGGGTCTGGAGTGAGCTCTTGGTCTCGTCAAGGTCCTTGGGCACTTTAGCCTTCCATTTCTACTGGGGGACATAGCCAGGTAGCTTTGTCAGGGGGTGTGCAGGCTTCTTTCCCTCTTCCATTCCTTTGTCCTCGTCCTCTTTGATGATAAGGTCCTCTAGGTATTCTTCTTCTTAGTTGGTCTCTATGGTGACGACTTTCCCCTTGTCCTCCATTGACAGCATGGTGTGCAGCGAGTTTCGTGGAGACACACGTACGGGAACCATTGCTTGTTTATCCTTCTTTGGTCTTGGTGTGCGCGGTGATTTCAAGATTTCTACCACAATCCTGGCACCTTCTGGAGCAACCCCCACAGTTAGGGCCTATGTGGCCTCTTTGGTAGTCATTTTTGTTATCTCCATAACTTCTCAGCTGCTCCCATTGTGTCCATCTAGAAATCTATCACTTGTGAACTCAGGGGCTCAATCAATGCTTGACACAAAACAAACAGGGCTCTGCTCAATAGCTCAATTCGCAAATGACCAAGTGTTGTTTGCTGGGTAGCCCCTTGTAATTTATAGTGCTCTTTGAATTTGAATTCGACCGTTCTGCCCAAATCCGATTCATTAATGCTCCCTTGGCAGCAGATTTTCACAAATCATGCCCATAAACCACGTCTTAAATGCCTACTGCTCGCTCCATTTGGTCTCAATTCGAGCATACCATCGTGAGTAATGACTTCAACAATCACTTTCTGGCCAACCCGCGCGGCAGCGCAGCCCCCCATGTGCGATCGCAGACCTTGTGACTCTTTTCTTTTGCACGCAGCTCCAACATTGCGCTGCTCTCGAGAAGAGTAGTTTATAGTCTCGCGCATCCTTTCAATTGCTTGGAGCACTAAGACTGTACTTCCCTCAGCTAGTCAGGTGGTCACATCACTTGTGTAAAGTTTCATCCTGTAATCCATCACGTTTCCTGGAAAATACCCACCTTTTATTGTTACGGGCGGCATCGCGCACTTTATCATCTACAACGCGCTACCTTGGTCGATTTTCTTAGTAATGTGTGGTCCAAGCCAAGGCACCAGACTGATCAATTCATGGAGATAGGCCTGAAACTTGTCATCGTGATCGTGCACATCTTGCCTTATCACCATGGTCTTTTTACTGAGAAAATATTCCTTTATCTTGTCCTCTAGCTTCTTGAATTCCACGTCTACCAGAGCGCTTTTCTTCCTTAATCGTACCCTTTCTTCTTCAAGTTCTTAGAACCTAGAATTTCCCTGTTGGATTTCTTCTTCCAAGGTTCCGCGAACCGTCGTATCTACCGGTGCTATCATGCATGGTCTAAGATTTTCATGTACTATAGGGCTTAGAGTGTTTGCTTTATACTCCAGCCCTGGCAGTGCCTGCATGGTCAGGTTCTTGCATGCGGTCCTATAAGCCCATAGAACCGCTGGTATGCACAGGTCCCAGTCAGTCCGCTTCACATTGTGGACCTTGTTCAGTGCTTTGCGTACTTTGCTAAAGGCTTCTGCATGGATATCGTTTTGTGTACTTGGTCTTTCCATACTTCGCGGTCCCAACTGGAGGGGTTGTTCATGCCATTGCCTTACCCGCACCTGCTTACTGATCGTGTCTCCTACCACGAGGACTGTGTGCATTCGTGCAGGTTTCGCACCATATGCCTGTATCCACCTAGATAGGTGGGTGCGCGGGCCATTTCGTTTGAAAATCTTGTCTATTAATCGCATCGGAGGCTTCCCAAACTATGTGTGCATCATCCTTCTACATTCGCACCAGTCCTCAAAACTTCTTTGGTGCATACCCCACCATCTTGCGGGCATAGATCGTAGTAACCATTTTAGAGCGTCGAAGCATTGCTGTTCTGGCACTTCTCTTTCAAATCTATTCAGGAAGTCATCCACCTTGTTTAACCCATCATACGTACGCAGATCTCTTATCTCTGTTGCTATGCAGCGCAACAATCTTGTCATCATGTTACAGTTGAGCGTGGCTACCTCGTGTAACTGACTCTGCCATCATTTTATCTCCTCGTCAGAATCTGATGTGCAGGAGCTTTCACGCTCCCATGCGATTCGGCCATTCGTGGTTGGATTTACCTAGTCTTGCTCCCACGTGGTTATCTTGTAAATGTAGTCCAGATCATTATCGTTGTCGTAGTCACGCATTGGCTCTATGTAGCGCGATCCTTTTGCAGGGTCTAAAGGTACCACTACGTGCAGAGACTTTTTCTCAAAGATCATCTTGCACTTCTTTAGATTTATCACTCCATTCATGTCAGTGGCCCAATCTATTCCCAATAGTGTGGGGTAGGCATTACTGTCATCAATAATATCTATCACTTCAAAATATGCTAGCGCGCTTGCTCCTTCGATATCTACTGTGATTCCCTGCAATCTCCCCATAGGTAGGATCTTTTGCTGGTTCTCCATTCATATTTGGATAAGAGACCATTGCAAGGCAGGCCTCCCCATGCGCTCCCATGTCTGCTTTGGCAGGACGTTCATGTTCGATCCTAGATCCATAATCACTTGGTTCATCTCATATTCCCCAATCTGCGCAGTCAATCTCATCTCCCTTCCTATTCGTGTTGTGTGCTTCCCAAGCTTCTAGACTATGCACGGTTGTCCTAGCATGGTCCCAGCGCATCTAGATATGAGTTCTTGCAGCCCCTTTACAACATTACTATCACGCAACAGCGTCATGCATGTCTCAAAGAACGTAGTGAGCATTGATGGGTCCGTTTCTGGCTCTAGTTTGTCTTTACTTCCTGAAGTGGAGGCATCAGTGAAGCTCCTCTTAGCTTCCATGAAGGTCTCCTTAGCGCACTCCAAATCAAATTCTAGTTCCTTTGTTGGAGCCTTGCAAACCCAGGTACTTTCTTCAAGCTGTTTTCCTTTGTCATCCCTTGTCGTATTTCCACTCCGGAGCACAATCTTTACATTAGGGTCTTCCGCGTGTGGCTCAGACCTCATCATTTGTAGGTTTGGAGTTGGGGCAGGTTGGAGTGCTCCTTTTTCACACATCTTCACTATCAGTGTGGGACAATCCTATGTCTTGTGATCAAACAACATATAATACAAGCATGATGGTTGTGTTGGATTCATACAATCGAGGGCATAATTCCCTAGCCCTCCGTAATTGTAACATATCAGCTGTCCCTGACCTTTTCCTGGTACCCCTCCACCTCGGCCTTGTCTGTACCCCTGAAATCTAGTGCGCGTCATTCCTGCATTTTGATCGAGGGCCATGATTTGGCCTAAACTCTGTAGGTAGGAGTTTGATCCATCATCAGCTCATAACTTCTATAGGTGTGCTCATCATGTCCCACTGACCTACAGAAATTACAGAACAACTGTTGTGATTTCTGCATATACTTCAGTAATAGATGGTAATTATCTGTAGCATGCTTTCCTCCTATCTGACAAATCACACACCATAGTGCAGGCATCGCGCTTGGTCCTTCTTGTGCCTCCAGTCTTAGTGGCATTGGCCCTCGTCCCACAAGATAATTCGCGAACATTGGGTAGTGGTCCTTATCGTACCCCTTGCCCTTGCAATTTGCACACCATATCTCATCATGCATCCCTGGGCGGGTTTTCTTGTCTTGTTTCAAACTTTGCATCTCAAGGCACAAGTTTTTCAACTGTGCGTGAATCTGCTAAACTCCCAGGTTGGGATCTTGTATCGTGGTCTCGTGCAATCTCATCGTGACCTCCAAGGCCTCGACCTGAGTGCTTAGCCTCTATTGTGACAGTGCGTTCCATAGATGTGGCGTTAATGATGCTACAAACCATTCGCAGTGTTGCCCATCTGTTAACGTCATGTTTTCTTCGCGAATTGTGCACTTTAGTCTTTGATCCAACTCCCACAGGGTCTCACCTAGTAGCATTGTGATTTCCTTGAACCCAATGATTGACTATGCCTCAGACTTTGGCCTACTAAATTCTTTGTTTAGCGTAGCTTGGATATCCACGATCCCCGCATTCGGATTGTCATTGGAATGCTTAAACTACCAGGTTAGCATGCAATCTTGTAGAGCACTGACCAACGTTGCCTTCTTTATATTGTCATTTGTGACTCCCTGTGCTTCCCATACAGCTTTTATCACGAACCAGAACTAGTATAGATCTTCATTCCCTACTCCCTTAAACACTAGTAGCTTTATCGTGCTTTCCATACTGCTTCATGGTGGTGGCGGAGGTGGTATGGGTGAAGACGGTGAAACTGGCAGTGGTGTGGGTGGGGGTGGTATGCACGGAATTCTCTGCCTTATCAAATTGATCACACTTCTTGGCGAGACCTTCGCGAGCTCTTCTTCGCCCCCTCATGGAGGTGAAATCAAGGGGCTAGTTTCTAGTTCTGTGCTACCTTCATTTCTGTAGATTCTCCCACTTCATGTAGCCCCAAACATCAATTTATTTGCATAACCCGTTTTTCACACAGTAGCATTTTAATCCAAGTGTTCAAAGATTTAACATACTTACCTCGTGGTCCTTTGAGGAAGCGTCGTTCTGCCTCGCTATAACTGACTGAAGTATCTACCATGAATTCGGTGATGAATCCTCCTATGATTCGATCGAGCTAGTGATTAATAGTGCATGCAATCTTATCTTCCGATACTTCCAGTTTGCACACCAATTCTGGAGTCCACACAATCAGTCTATCGAGTTTACACCTTCCTTGGCTATTTGTTAGCTTTGCTATCCACTCGTATAACTTAGTGGGGAAGGATGCGAAGAAAATTTCATGGATCTCTGTATATAAGTAGCAGTCTAACCACTCTTCCTTTGATAGTCGCGGATTCTTGTTTTCCTGCGCTGCGAATTCATGAATCTCCCTGTCCAACTAATCTTCAATTCCTTTCTTTGTTGGATTCCAGTGATACGAAATCAAACATCTCTATGCAGATCCTGGTCCTAACAACAGAACCATTTGTTGGCTTGTTGGGACCTGACCCAGGTTCAGAGTTAATTAGCCAAACAAATCCCTATACTACTGGCCCTTTCAGCAACAGTCTGCGGAGTGCAGACTAAGGTCTCACTTGAAGTAGTATGGGAGTGTGCTAGAACCAGGTTTCCACACCCTTGAGATGTCTGAGAGGTTTGATTGGTCCCACTGTTTGTCCCTATGTGTAGGTCACTTTACACACTTCCATGTTCCTCATGCCCTAATACACTGCCTTTGCGCAGCCCTAACCAGGGGTTGTGGAGCTTCCACGCTGCTAGAGCCGCGCTCTGTGCTATTACCCAAGATCTTACTTATCTTCCTATACCAGTTAATTACCTTCACGTACTTGGATGCCTTACATTATAATTCGTTATACAAAACATTCATATAAGTTCACGCAACAAATAAACAGTATACTTGCAAATTATACCCAATCATATATTAAAATAAGAAAAGATGCAGAGAAATATGGTAAACTTATTTTTATTGATTCTTCCAACGGTTACAGACTCGACCTGCCCTACGCACTCAGCTATGTTGGTTGATAACAGGTGTCTTCTAAAACTCCAAATTACCCCACATTAATCATCAACCCGGGCAAGTCCTTTTATTTCAAGAGTGTACACAATATGTGCATGCTATGAATTCAGAGAGTAATGTTTCTTAAAATGAAGTATAGATATTTAATACAAGAACAAACGAAAGCATCTAATAAACTCAAATTACAATCATTAAAGGAAATATGACATCTAAGCTTCAAGACTGAATTATTTACTGAAATCATAATCAAATCTCACACAAGCAATTTAATCAATAATAACATCAGCCGAGAGCATAGTAGCAATAACTCATCTCTTCCTAGCTAATTCGATCTAAATCATACTCAATCTCTATGAAGCAATCCAGATGGAAATGATATCAATCTGAGAGTTCAATAGCAATAACCAAACTCTTTATAGTTGATTAAATCAATTAGAATAATTAGCTAAGTAACTTAATTTGCAATGAATGTAAACTAAATCAAACGATAGTGCTGTAAATCATATAAAGCAAAGATATTACTTCAATGCAGGAAAATAGTAAAAAGCACATAAGATGGGAAAATTAACAAATTAATCAAACTTGCTGAAATCAAAAAGATATAATACAGAGAAGTAGTTTAATTCACCAGAGGCCGGGCCCTTAGCCACCAGCGAATGCTGCTGAGCTACTTCAGATAAAGTGAATGAACAACAACCTCAAATTATATATTAATCATTGAACTTGAGTAACATTACAATATAATCGCATTCTCTTGACAACACCAGTCTGTAAATTAAAATTACAGTTTGAAATAACCATGATTCCTCCTTTCTTACTACAATCATCTCTTTTATAATCAGAAAGGGTAAGACATAAATAAGATCCCTCAGGATCTCCCGATCTCGAGGGATTCACAGCTGATTACTAACTTCAGATACCTTTCCCTTTTCACGCTGATCCTCCTGATTCACCCTCAACCTTGTCCGCAATTGATGCATTCCACCCTCCATTTGTTGGTTTATGGTGTTCCATCGTTAAGGAACAACAACTGTTCCTTTCGTCATTTTTCTACATAAAGAAGAGTAAAAGTCAGTTACTATGGCTAAATCTTAACTGCAAGTAGTTCAGCCGTTTCTTATCATAATCAATCAATATATTAGTGAATTAAGATATGAAAAAGATAAGAAACAAGGAAAATGGTATTGAAATTAATGGTAAATACATACCAATTTCATGACTCAACATACTCCCCTGCTTACCATGTTTCATGTCCTCATGAAAAGTAAGTAATTCTGACGCAGTGTAGTTAAAGAGTAGGCTAGAGAAGGAGCATCAAACATGGGTCTAAAACCATGATGTTGAGCCAGGAGCGCAAAGGCAGGCCCTTCCTTTCCTTCAGGAAATTCGTAGATAGCCTGATAACCTTCAGGAGGATACCAAATGATGGGGCTACGAGACCAACATCCTAACCAATAAGGTCCTTCTCTCAAAATAAGGTTGCTATAGGTGACAAAACGGGCTGTAGCTGCTTTGAAATTCCTGTAATTAAATGGCTCCCTATCTTGCACACTACTAGTGGAGACCATCCACCTAAGCTTGGATGCAACCAGAGAGCTTTCTTGAATGGAGTGAAAATATGATACTCCACTCTATACAATCTCCTTATGAATAGGCCCCAAAATTTTAATCACCCCTTCCCTTGTCATCAGACTCTTATGGTTGGCAAGCATTTGCAAAGGGTGCTTGGGTTCACTTCTTACCCAGAGATCCAATCCATGCTCTTGTCATTGGAATGTGTTATGAGCTTTAAAGAATTTAAGTTGGTTAACTGAAAATGAGATAAAGGCCTGGAATTGAACATCTCCCACAAAGGGTTTAGGGTTCTTTTCCACCTCGTTCTCTAATACAAAATTGTGCAGGTAAAATTCGCAAAGAAGCCTTTGAACCTTTACACCATGCTGTTTGCAACAATTTATAAAATCTTCAACTATTTTTAATTCAATTGGTTTTCCATCTATCACATCTTTAATTTTCAACAACAGGTATCGCTCTAACGAAAAAAAGGCATAAT
Organism: Pinus tabuliformis; assembly: GCA_031772625.1. NCBI lineage: Eukaryota > Viridiplantae > Streptophyta > Pinopsida > Pinales > Pinaceae > Pinus > Pinus tabuliformis. Next base: position 338,914,240 of record CM062817.1, read on the forward strand.
TGGTGGCAGGAGACTTGCATGCCAAGACATCTATATATAATGAGCAGATGGTGTCTGTCTGACCTATGACCCTATCTAGTTTGGGCTTGATTCTCTCTATTTTCTCTTCTGCCTTCCTGCATCTGTCAAAAGTATCGCTCTTTGTTGCATTCATTTCTCGAAGTTGTCTCTACAACTCTTGATATCTCTGCTGGGAAATGGTTTCTTGTTCAAGATGTTCTAACAGGAGCTGAGCTTGTGCTAATTCTTCCTAAAGATTTAGTATAATGGGGTCATTGTGTGTTATGACATCTTTGGCTTGTAAGCTTGTCTGAGTGCTTATGCTATGAGAAAGGATATTTTCTGTCTGAATTTCTTTATTATGGGAGGTCCAAACCTCCGTTTGAGTATCCATGCTATAAGAGGTTACATCTTCTATCTGAATAGCTATGTCTACTAGAATTGCATGCTATTCCTCTTAAGTGATAACTGGTTGAGTAGGTATGGGTTTGGTTTGGGTCCCTGTAGCCCTACCTTCATATAAATTTGTTTATACGGCTGCATTTACTGTCTCCGGGGCACTGTCCAAAACCTTTCCCACTGTGATTTCTCTTATTTTTCTTCTGAGCCCTTTGACCGTTTTGTGAAGCTTCTGCTATTATTTTCTTATATTTTTCAATTTGGCTCTATACTTTTTTGGAGGAGGGACTGTTCTGCTGACAGTCTTGTTAATGGCTTCTGCTTCTAAAGTGCCTAGTTGGTCACCCTAGCTCTGTTCTAATAAGACCATGTTTCCAGATTTATTATCGGCTTCCCGAATTATCTCTGTCTTGACTTCTTCTTCTTGGCCTATGTTTTTTGTGCTTAGGCCTACCTGGCTGGTTTCCACTGGAAGTGTGTCACCAGATTAGTTCTCTTCTTCTTGAATGGCCTCTGCATCTGTTTCTGCTTTGTGGCTTACATCTTTTGAGGGAGATAGAATTCTGGTATGGCTAAAATTCCCAGGATATTAGGTTTCTTCTGAGTTGAGATTGAGCAGTCTTTCAAGCTACATGTAAACATTCATGTTGGCCAGGACCTGGGCCATCTCGAAATCATGCAAAAAATTGCCTTGGGGGCTCATATTTGGTGTTGAGGAAAGTCCCAATTCATTTCTTTGTTCATCTCTAGAATGCCCTGTTCCTTCCTTAGGTTCTGATTCAGGGTTATCCTGTCCTTCTAACTCTAGATGCAAGTATTGTTCACTTACTGGGCTGGATAATTCTATAGGCTGACTAGCGCTGCCTTGGGGATTTTCAGACGCTCCCTGTTTTGACCTCAACCTTGTGGAACGTTTGCGCTTGTGAGGTATGCTCCCTGAAAGGGTAGTCCTCTTTCTTTTTGGAATAGGGTTAGGTGCTGGTAGGGCGATACCTCCTTTGAGGGCTAATATTAGATAATCCGAGGTTGATTGTTGCTGGGCAAGGTTATAGCTAACTATTAACCTAATCAAACAATGATGGCTAACTACTATTTCTATGTGTTGGGACCGTCTCAACCTCTCGACAGTGTCATGCAGTAATGAATTCAACAATGCAGGTAAATTAATAGAGCATTTTCATTTTAGAGCTGCTAAAAGTTTGAGTTGCCATGGCCTTACCACGTCTTTACACCCATCACAGGTAATATAATTCTGGATGATTCGTGCCAATTCTCCCCATGGATCTCCAAGAGAAGATGGCCGAACGCCTTTGCCCTTCTTAATTAGCTGCTGCCCTTCATCCTTAAAAGCCTCGATAGCATCCTGCAGCTTCAATCGCTTGCCAGCCCATACTAGTCCTTCTGCTGGCAACCTGGACACTTCTGCTATCACAGCGTCTGATACAGTGATTTGCCTGCCTCTTACCATAGATTGTCCATTTTGTAGATTCCATAAAAATTCGATGGCAATTTCCTCGTTGGGTAGTTGAAATCTTGTAAAGTATGCTATCCATCCTGCATGAGCTAGAATTTCCCTGGCTTCATCAGTGACAGCCAGTGTTAAATGTTCTCGGTGCACTGTTCTTCCTCCCATGATGCTTGAATTCTACAAATGATTAGTGTAGCGGAGATAGCACAGCAATGAACAGAGCCGAGTGATGGAACAACAAATGGTTGTAATGGCTCTATCAAGTGATACTTTATAAGCATAAATACCGTTATCGAGGACTGTTATAATGCCACATGCTCTGTGATCATGGGATGTCGTATTGTTCTACAAAATCAAATGAAAAGATGACAGCGCATGTGTAAGTATACTGGAGGTCCTTGCCCCCCTTCGAAATAATAGGTCGCTTACGACCGAATGAATGAAAAGAAAGTGCACTGGTGGTGAAGTACATGGGTGATGTATTGGGTAATGAAAGTGGCAAGGTATGCATATTAATAAAAGGATCATAAAGAATATTGGAGTGATGAAAACAAGGTGTGTAACGAGAATTATCCATAAGTGATAAGATGTCGAGAGGTGATGCGATAAAGAAAAAGGACAGCATACGCAGAAAGGATGCTTTACTGCCTTTATTCCACTTAACTGTTGTGATTGATTAAAAATATTAATGCATGCATAAAGGTTCATGGTAAATAAGGAACATAGTCTCTCTGTAGAAAGTTGAAAACATAAGTAGAGGACATTATAATAATTACTGATGTAAAATAAAACTTCAATACCATCAGTAGAGCTTCTATTGCTTGCAGGCGTCTATAGCCTCGTCAGAGTTTCTTTCTAACCCTTTGGAACCATGGTCCTCTATGTATAATTGGGGAAGTGCATTATGATATCCAAAGCAGAGACCAATGTGCTGGCATGGTAACCAGATGAACACATTGCCATTCACTAGGAAGTAGCGAAAAGTGGTCAAGCCGGCTCGTAATGAGACCTCGTGTTCCAAGGAATCTATTTCTTGATGCATCCATTGAATCATATCCCTAGTGTGGTGTCCATAGTGGAAATGGAACTTTGCTACTTCCCTATGATCATGGTAGGCTGGCTTGTGATGAGACCCCCTATCCTCCATCTGTGGAAAAAAAATCATACAATTGTTAGTGATATATATATATATATATATATATATATATATATATATATATATATATAGATATATATATATATATATATATATATATATATATATATATATATATATATATATATATATATATATATATATATATATATATATATATATATATATATATATATATTATATATATTATATATTTATATTTATATTTATATATTTTGAAAAAACTTCCCATTTATATATAGAGGGTGGCTCAGCACTCATTAAGAGTAGGGATGGCGGAAGAAGTTTGAATATATCAATAGAAAAAAGGTATGCCCATAATCTTATTGATAATAGACAGAGAGAGTTATACGGGACAGGGGAGAACCAGCATGGTATATATAATCAATCAGTTTGATTTATAGTGGAAATGAGGACAGTGAAGTAATAAAGATAATTGTGTCCTTTCTTTTTTGATCAATACAAAGAAATCTCGTTAAAGATGATAATATTCAAGATATTGGCCTGTTCTAGTAAACTCCATACTTGTTGTCCTTAAATATGTATTTGTACTTTTGTGCCATAAAGAGGATCATAAAGAGTGAACTGGGATGGTCTAGGGATGATTATGAAAGGAAAAGAAAAGGGGGTGTTCTTAAAAATACTCAGAAGGTGTTGTTCCTTGAAAGGAACAACAAAAGAAAAACCCACACAAAAAGTGTTGTTCCTTATAGGGAATAGCAGCTGTTCCCTGTAGGGAATAACAACTGTTCCCTGTAGGGAACAACAAAAGAAAAATACACAAAAAAGTGTTGTTCCTTAGAGGGAACAACAACTGTTCCTTGTAGGGAACAGTAAAGCAAAATAAACACAGAAAGTGGTGTTGTGTATAGGGAACAACAAAGAAAAAACACGCAAAAAGGTGTTGTTCCCTACAGGGAACAACAAGAGAATACACACAAAAATTTTTGTTCCTTATAGGGAACAACAGCTCTTCCTTGTAGGGAACAACAAAGAAAAATGCACGCAAAGAGTGTCGTTCCCTGTAGGGAACAACAACTGTTTCCTGTAGGGAACAACAGCTGTTCCTTATAAGGAACAACAAAGAAAAATAAACATGAGAAGTGATGTTCCCTATAGGGAATAGCTGTTGTTCCTTGTAAGGAACAACAAAGAAAAAATGATCATGAATCGTGTTGTTCCCTATAGGGAACAATAAAGGAAAATATACACGCAACAGTGTTGTTCCCTATAGGGAACAGTAGCTATTCCCTATAGGGAACATCAAAGAAAAATACTCACAAAAAAGTGTTGTTCCCTGTAGGGAGAAACAAAGGAAAATGCACACGAAAAAGTGTTGTTCCCTGTAGGGAACAACAGATGTTCCTTGTAGGGAACAACAAAGAAAAATACACACAAAAGAGTGATGTTCCCTATAGGGAACAACAAAGAAAAATACACACAAAAGAGTGATGTTCCCTATAGGGAACAACAAAGGAAAAATGGAAAAAAAAACTAATAAACAATCTACTGTTCTAAGAAAATCCAATCAAATAGAAAGAAAATAGAAAAACAAATTTATGTACATGTTTCAAAAAATAAATTCTTCACTGGACTGGTGCTGTCGAAGAGTTGCCCTCTTCAGCAAGAATTTGTACCGTAGAGTCTTCATGTATCTGTTGGAAAAAGGATTCCCTTGTAAGAGGTTTGTGATAGAGGCATACTCGATGTCCATTCGCTTTAAAAGAGTAGCCAGACCCATCAATGGTGGCTAATGTAAGGGTGCCATTATCGTGCACCTCTTGTATCTCATAGGGACCTAACCATCTAGTCTGGAGTTTTCCCGGGAAATCCTAGAACCTAGAATCATACAGAAGTGCCCAATCACCTTCATGGAATATCTTTTTCTTGATGAGGGCATCATGCCATTTTTCTCTTTGTTGTTGGATCAATGCAGTGTGCTGAAGAGCTGATAGCCGAATTTCATCCAATTCATTAATTTGATGTAGTTTGTTAACCTGTGCTTCATTCAGATCCAGACCTACTTCTTGGGCTATCCTCAATGTCTGAATTTCAAATTCTATTGGGAAGATAGGTTCTTTTCCAAACACTAGCTGATATGGGGAGTATCCTGTGGTATTCCTCCAGGTCGTGCGATATGCCCACAAGGCTTCTGGCAATCGGGTAGCCTAGTCATGTCTATGTGAGGTGACTGTCTTTGTTAGTATGGCCTCGATTACTTTATTGGTACTTTCTACCTGGCCGTTTTCCTGTGGGTGCTATGGAGATGTGATTTTGTGTAAGATATGATAATTTTTTAATGTAGCAACAAGCTTATGGCCTACAAATTGTGGCCCTCCATTCATAATTATTTCTCTGGGCAAGCCATACCGCATGAAAAGTTGGAAAAAAAATGGATTACTGTGTCCTCTGTGGCCCTTGGTAATGCTTCTGCCTCCACCCATTTAGTCACATATTCCGTTGCAACCAGTATATATGTCTTTTGATTAGATGATGTGTTTATTGGGCCAATGAAATTTAACACTCAACATTCAAAGGGTTCAATGACTAACTGTGGATGTAGGGGAATCTCGTTAGACTGGCTAGGGCGGCTGATTCTTTGGTAGCTATCACATGCTTGGACAAATTTCTTGGTGTCCTTAAAAATGGTGGGCCAATAATAACCCATCTGCAAGACATTATGTCTAGTCCTGCAGTCTGCAAAGTTTCCACCACAAGGTCCATCAGGGCAGGATTTTAAGATGTCGTAGATTTCATCTTCACTGACACACCTGTGGATATGCATATCTTCTCCTGTGTGAAAGAGGTACCCTCTGATCCAGGAGAACCGAGTGCTGGGTTGCACTATTAATTTTCTTGCTCTGGGCGTCAGGTGCTTGGGTAATTTTCCCACTGCTAGGTAATTCATGACGTCAACATACCATAGTGTTTTCATAGTTATAGAAAATAGGTTCTTATCGGGAAACTCGTCTTCTATTGCCACTGCGTCGTCTGTTTTTGTCACACGTGAGAGGAACTTTGTCACCAGATTTTCCTTTCTTGGTTGATCCTTGATTATTATGTCAAATTCCTGCAAAAGGATTAACCATCGTGTTACTCTTCCATTTGTAATAGGTTTATTAGCTAAATATTTGATTTCAGAGTGATCAGTATAAAAAACCACAGGGTATCCTGTTATATAGTGTCTGAATTTGTTAATAGCATAGATTACAGCTAGAAACCCTTTCTCGGTCACGGTGTAATTCAACTCAGCAGGAGTTAAATTTTTTCTGATGTAGTATATCGCATAAGGTTTGTTATCTTCCTCTTGGCTGAGAACTACTCTAATGGCTATATCTGATGCATCAGATGAAATCTGAAATGGTAAATCCCAGTTCGGGCCCCGTAGTATTGGAACTGTTGATACTAGCCGTTTTGACTCTTCAAAGGCAATGTCACATTTGTTAGTCCATATAAAATCGATATTTCCTGTTAAAGCATATAATGGTGCAGCAATTTGGGAGAAGTTCTTTATAAATCTTCGATAATATCCAGAAAATCCCAAAAAACTACGTACCTCAGTTTGAGTGCAGGGGGTAGGTATTAAGAGGATTATCTGAATTTTCACCAGATCTACCTGAATTCCAGCTGCGGTAATGTAATCCACTAGGATGAGGCCCTCAGTCATCATCATGTGGCATTTCTCATGGCTTAAGCAGAGCCTAGTAGCAATGCATCTTTGTAGGACTTTCTCCAATGTCTGTAATGTCGGCTTGAAGTCATCTCCATAGGGTGTAAAATCATCCATGTACACCTCGAGTCCCTTGTTTATCAAATCTGCAAAAATATTGAGTATGACTCTTTGGATGTGGTAGGTGCATTGCATAGTCCAAAAGTTAATACCCTATAAGCAAACATTCCCTAGGGGTAGGTGAAGGTAGTCTTATCTTGGTCTTCAGGGAAATTTGGATTTGGTTGTAGCCACTGAAGCCGTCTAGAAAGAAAAGAATTTTTTTCCTGCCAATGTGTGTAGAACCTGGTCGATGAACAGGAGGAGAAAATGATCTTTTTGTGTTGCTTTATTAAGCTCTCTGTAGTCGACACATATACGTGACTTTCCATTCTTTTTAGGAACCATAACGAATGGAGAAACCCATTTGCTATCAGATATAGGATAGATGAAATTTACATCTAATAGTTTTTGTAGTTCGGCTTTAACAACATCCTTTAGGTGAGGGTTTAATCTTCATTGAGGTTGTCAAATGGGTCTCACATCTTTCTTAGTATAGATGTGGTGCATACATAATTGGGGGTCAATCCCTTTCATATTTGGGTAATCCCAAGCGAAAGCCTCTTTATATTTTCTAAGGAGTTGAATAAGCCTCTACTGCTGGTCATCAGTCAGGTTTTTGTTAATGTTTAGGACTTTCCCTGGCTCAATTTCAATGGGTTTGTTGTTATAAACAGTTGTTGTTGGTATTGTTTGGTCATTGATATCTTTTAAAGGATCTTCTTCAATTTCGTTATCCAGGGTTGCTTCAATCATGTGACATTTTAGATTAGATACAACAACTAGGTGGTTAATGTAAGTGTTAATAATGTCATCTTCTGTTTGATTCTTAAATTCAAGAGCATTTGCTATAGTTAATGGTGATCGAATATTCTCAGTTAAATATGTTATAGGTTGTTTCCTAGTTTTTATTATAGTTAAGCTTAACTGAGCTGGAGGATGTAAAGCTAGGTTCTTCACATTTCTTCCTCTTGATATAGTCATACTGCCTGTTTGATAGGTTATAGAAGCATCTGCGGTTACTAGCCAAGGTCTTCCTACTATTAGAGGATGTCCATCTAGCCGGTTTCTTGAATTACTAATCAAGAAATCTGCTGGGTATTCCCAAGAATCTACAGACACCATTACATCCTGTAATGTCCCTTATGGTTTGACAACTAATCAGTGAGCAAGTTCCAACAAGGTCGTAGTTGTATTAAGGCTGTCATGCCAAGTCTCTGACATGTTGTTGTTGTGATAATATTAATGGATGCCCCTAGATCAACTAATGCATTGGGGAAGGAACATCCATTTATTTTTACTGTGAATATAGGGTTTCCTGGGTCCTCATATTTCACCGGTGTTTCTCTGCCTGATAATAAATCAGATAAAGTTCTGACTACGTGGATAGTTGGTGTTGCTTTTATTTTCCTTGTAGGCTTCTTGGTACACAATTCCTTAATGGTTTTTGCATAGATTGGAATGTCCTGAATAGCCTGGAGGAGGGGTATTTTTACACAAAGATCTTTTAATTCTCCCAGGAGATCGAAATTAGGATATTCAATTGGGCGAGGTATAATGAATCTTTCTGGGAATGGTGGAGAAGAGGTAATGGTTTGATCGTGGCTTTTTTGTTTAACTGTATTCTCCATTTGAGGTGTTTGTTCTACAGGTAGTGGTTCTTCTACTTGTATATTTTTATCCTCCTCTGACTCAATTATGTGTCCAGACCTCAATCTGAGTTCATTACACTCTCTCAACTTGGTTTCCGGATCTAGCCCTTCAATAATTTGTACCGACTGGACTAGTCTATTGTTGGGATTTAGGTTGGGTTGGGTTGGGAGTTGTTGTCATAAGTTGGATTGAGGATTCTATTGTAACGTGTATGGTGATGGTAGCATAGGTTGAGGCAGGGGGATTGTTCCTGCTGGCTGGTTTATAGGTCTTTGCCAGTTCGATTACCAGTTTTGGTTTTATGAAGTGGAGGGTGGCCATTGAGATGGATATGGGTTGTTCTTCCAGAATGGTGGAAAGTAAGAGGAATTTGGCCAACTATTGTTTGGACTTGATTGATTGGACCAAGGTGGCATAAAAAATGCTTGTGGTGACCAATTAGGAAAAGTTGGCTGGTTCTGCCATGTAGCCCTTGTGTATTGCTGAAAATTATATTGTGAGGGTTGAAAGAATGAATATGGGTCAGGAGGCATACCTATTTGTTGTGCTTGCCATTGGTGACACTGATTTAACATGTAGACTAGTTTCGTTTCTTCCTTTGCCTCTTTGAAGACCGCTTTTAATCCTAGAAGTGATGGGAAATCTTCTGTGGCATGTTCTTTGGTGCATATGGCATAGGTCTGTACCCTATCCAATGGACATTCTTTATGACTATGTTTCTTCCTGCATCGAGGGAAAAATATTTCCAGGTTATGTTCTGCTTCGGCTTGCTTCTGCTTGGCTTGCATGATGTCTAATTGTGTTGTCAAAGTTCCCAGGATATCTGTTTTGAAATCTTCCAGCAGGTTGCCAATTTCAGTACGAGTAATGCTTCCACCAGAGATTTTGTTGTCCCTAGTGATCATATCACGTTCAGCTGGTTTTAATCTTGTACTTCCCCTCGAGCACCTGATACACAAATTAATAATGTTAGCATATTATTCTTGATAGATATCACCTTTACCCATAATATTTAATGTCTCTATCCATTGGTCTTTCATCCCCTTAATCAGTGTGGTTTTTAGCACATTATCAGGCAAAGGCAGATTTGCATAGGGAGACCTTTAAAGGTTATATTAGAAACGTTCCACATACTCTTCCAACGTTTCACTAGGTCTTGCTACCATTTAGAATATCTCATCTTTTAGCTCCCTAGATTTGCAATAATCTTGATATTTTTTAAGGAAAGCAGTTTTCATTTGGTCCCAATCATTTATGGTGCCCCCACCTAGTCCCATAAACCAATGCAGGGCTGCTCCCTTTAACATGGAGGGACACAACTTTAGTTTCTGGGTCGGTGGTGTAATCATAACCCCAACATAGGACATCAAATTCAAACAGAAATGCGTTCGGATCTTCTGACGTGAGTCCATGAAAGGTGGGAATATTTTATAGAGGGATAGCTTTCATGGGTGCGTTGACAACTGTGTCAACAATAGGATATTGTAATGTAGAGGTTTGGGGTGCTTGTGGATTATTGGCCATTTGATCAAAGATATGCCAGTACCCTTTTGTGAATTCTGGAGCTATAGAGTTATCCCTAGGTTGTCTAGAAGAGGTAGGAATGATCCTAACAGCACTCCCTTGATCTAGGACACTGGGTGTTTTTTGTTCAATTACTACGTGAGGGGATCTCGGTTCCTCTTTTTCCCCTGTTTCTCCTCCTCCTTCACAAATGTTGCAAGAATTCCCTTCTTGCGAGGGAATTGTTCACGAATTTTCAATGTCTTGAAAACTCTACTCAGTTGCTTCAGTTTTACTGTGGACCTCAGTGTAGGCTATAGATGGTGAGTCCGTGGCCCGAAGGGAGACAGTAGGTTGTCTGGAAGCAACGGTTTGGGGACCTACTGATGGTTGAGATTCAGCTTTTCTTAAGATGTCGTCGATAAAAGTTGATCGTCCAAGGGTCACCGGTCCCTTAGATTTTTTAGGTTTTGGATGTGGAATTATATTGTTTTCTGGTCTTTTCTTCTTAGTCATTCATGCAAAAATTCAAATGTTTATTTCTACCTTAAGTTCCTAGCAATTTTGCTGGAAAGCGGGTGGGGGAGCAGGCATTTTACTTGCTCCTTACGCAGGTTCTTACCTTCCATTTTTAATACCCAGTTCTCTCTCAACAGACAAACATCAAACACCTACTTCACTTTTCTGTAATTGTGCTGAAAAGCAGGCAGAGGAGCAAGCACTTTACTTTCTCGTTACGTAGGTTCTTACCTTCTGTTTTCAATACCCAATTCTTTCCCAACAACAATTATCAGACATACATCACTCTTTGTAAGGTGGCAACACTCTCCCTAGCAACGGCGCCAAAATGTTGGTTGATAACAGGTGTCTTCTAAAACTCCTAATTACCCCACATTAATCATCAACCCGGGCAAGTCCTTTTATTTCAAGAGTGTACACAATATGTGCATGCTATGAATTTAGAGAGTAATGTTTCTTAAAATGAAGTATAGATATTTAATACAAGAACAAACGGAAGCATCTAATAAACTCAAATTACAATCATTAAAGGAAATATGACATCTAAGCTTCAAGACTGAATTCTTTACTGAAATCGTAATCAAATCTCACACAAGCAATTTAATCAACAATAACATCAGCTGAGAGCATAGTAGCAATAACTCATCTCTTCCTAACTGATTCAATCTAAATCATACTCAATCTCTACGAAGCAATCCAGATGGAAATGATATCAATCTGAGAGTTCAATAGCAATAACCAAACTCTTTACAGTTGATTAAATCAATCCAAATATTTAGCTAAGTAACTTAATCTGCAATGAATGTAAACTAAATCAAACGACACTGCTGTAAATCATATAAAGCAAAGATATTACTTCAATACAGGAAAACAGTAAAAAGAGAATAACATGGGAAAATTAACAAATTAATCAAACTTGCTGAAATCAAAAAGATATAATACAGAGAAGCAGTTTAATCCACCAGAGGTCGGGCCCTTAGCCGCCAACGAATTCTGCTGAGCTACTTCAGATAAGGCGAATGAACAACAACCTCAAATTAGATATTAATCTTTGAACTTGAGTAACAATACAATATAATCACATTCTCTCGACAGCACCAGTCTGTAAATTAAAATTATAGTTTGAAATAACCAAGATTCCTCCTTTCTTCCTACAATCATCTCTATTATAATTAGAAAGCGTAAGAGATAAATGCGATCCCTCAGGATCCCGATCCTGAGGGATTCATAGCTGATTGCTAACTTCAGACACCTTTCCTTTTTCGTGCTGATCCTCCCGATTCTCCCTCAGACTTGTCCACAACTGATGCATTCCACCCTCCGCTTGTTAGTTTATGCTGTTCCATCGTTAGGGAACAACAACTGTTCCTTTCGTCATTTTTCTGCATAAAGAAAAGTAAAAGTTAGTTACTATGGCTAAATCTTAACTGTGAGTAGTTCAACCATTTCTTATCATAATCAATCAATATATTAGCGCATTAAGATATGAAAAAGATAAGAAAAAAGGAAAAAGGTAGTGAAATTAATGGTAAATACATACCCATTTCATGACTCAACAAGCTACAGGGGTCTGCACAATCAGCTGTAGACTATTAGGCCTCTGTGCACTTAATTATAAATCCTTCCCCTACTCTATGACCCAAATACACACTTTACACTTTTACTTAATCAATTAGACTTCTCATGCTCTTATGCCCCTTCTTTCTACACTTAGAGCCTCGCTCTATTTATACAATCCCATGGACCATGGACCATGGGTAGGTCTATTAGGCTGACATTACATTACAAAATGAGGGTGGACAACCCTGTGACTCTATCATAATTTCGCGCTCTGCACCCACAATTCGCAGAGCTTTTACAAAAATATTTGGTCAAAACATGGGCTTTAAGCCCCAAAATGTGCCTTGGGGGGATTCCATGCCCAACATCTATACACTGGGAAGTGGGGTGTTGCAACTAGATTTGAGGAGAAGCCCGAGGAGCTCCACAATTTCAACAATTATGATTTTTCAATTATTATATCGAGGCATATTGTGATGTTCCATACATCATCACCACATTATATCAGGTGACTTACCCTTGTGTTGCTTTAGGATGAGAAAGGAACAAAGAAAGACTTTATTTTTATGTTCAGTAGTGATGAAAAGCAAGTCAGTGACACTCATGTGTACGTTAACAAGGAATGCTTAGGGCATTTCCTCTCTAGAAAATGTCAAACAATATGAAATTAAATGTAAAGGTGAGGATGAACCTGCAACCATGCAGTGAAGAGCACCTCTGTAAAATAGAATGGGGACAACAAGCTAGGTCACACTAGAAAGAAATAGTCAGTTGAAAGGCCCCTAACCATTAACTAGGGCTAGAGAATCCCAGATACTGATCCTATGGCCCAAAACACATTTGAATAACATATGCAAGATTATGGATTAAATAGGACATGCAGTAAACATGAAGAATCGCATATTTTGAAGTCTAGTTAATACTTTGTGGCCACAACTATGCTTTTTCTAGGCATGCAATGGATTTTTATGCACTCCTCTCCCCATTTGTGACATTTCTACTTTTCAAGTTTCGAGTGTTAGTTATACTACCAAAGAATTATATATTTTATTTTAAAACAAGTTTCACTCTAATGAACATCATAGTGGAATTTGGATATAGAACATCGTTTCTCTTGAAATTTAGAACCTGTTGGCTCAAACAATTCATCTCTCTCTCTCTCTCTCTCTCTCTCTCTCTATATATATATATATATATATATATATATATACACACACTTGATTATTCTTGTTAGACCTTGTTTTCAACATATATTGATTGCAATGTGTGTTAGTGCTACCCTCAGAATAGTAGTCCTTCAATCCTTTTGTAAACTGTGTTCTCAACCTCAACGGTTCACATTACCACAAAATAGATTCCAGGATTAAAAGGCAACCTTGTTTCCTAGAGCAGGACAATCAGTTAAGCTTAAAAGTAATCACTACTTTTTCTCATTATTTTCCATGTTGATGCCTTCATAGACAATGGTTCATCAATAGATCCTAGCGGCACTAAAAATCCTAGCCTTTATAACAATTCGGAGAGAGTTTTCAACATTTTCCTAAAGAAAACCTCACAACAAAACTCCCACGATTTTGCACATATGGACATTTTCAAAAGAAGCACATTCTAAAAATTAGGCAACAAAGAAATATGTATCTATGCATCTAATACAACTTCTTTTCTAGGGAAAAATAGGTGGGGAAAACCCGGACACTTCCCTATAATTTGCAGATGGTATTGGATGTAAGCCCATATTAACCAGCTAGGGATGTTGAGAGAGGCACACAAAAGGGGAAGCTAGCCCTGGGAAAGAACCCTAAGAACTCCTACATGAAGCTCAAAGAACTCAAACACTAGATCTATCCCATGAAATAATTTTCTGCTTAGGCATAAGAATACAAACATAGTTTCCAAAACAAATTAAATAGGAAAGGAATGAATTTGAAATTAAACTATTGTAGAAATAAAAAAATAATTAAAATTTATATTAAGGGATACAACAAGAGGGCAGGGGAAAGATTCTCAACTCCCTTTCACCCTAGGAAGTTCCTACCCAAAAACCAAATATGGTTTGACAACATGTAGAGGAACGCATGCAGGTTGTTAAGCAAATCAAGGAGATTTCTAGTGAGGGGTTGAGAGAGGCACCTAACTTCGAACCTAAATAAGTACCCCACAATCCAAATATTCACAAAATAATGCAATTACAAAAAAAATATTGCTTGTTGTGCACTCTACATTCCATTAGTTGTATGTGTACAAAATTGTGGTAGGTGGAAATAGGTGATGGGTTAGGTAAATGTGGGTAGAATATTAGAAAAGAAACCAATGCTCTGTCCCCAATCCTCCAAGCATGTTACTATCTTTTGGGATTTCCCTATCATCCTCGATACAAAATGGATGACAAGCAACATAAGTGGCGATATCCTTTACTAAATTAAGACACCCCTAGTACTTAAGAGTGGCATTCCCAAGTAATAAGAAGTCACAGGATTACCACAATACCGTGAGTAATTCTAAACTCTCCCTCTTCCAAATGACACCTACAAGCATATAAAAATAACTAATAAAAAAATTACTTTAATTCTCTTTTTATTCCTATATCAAAAAAAGGTGGTGAAGTCCTCCCAAAGCTTGATTCTCACTTATTTGAGTCACACATACATTCATTTGATTCATTTTCCACCATCATCTCACTAGTGGCATCATATCAAGGAGTTTATAGATTAATTTGTGGACAGAAAGCTTCCAAAGGAATGGAACAACTTTCTAACACATTTCAAGTGCATTCAATTCCCAACAATCCACAAAATAAATTGTACAGAAAATTTTGATGTTCATCTTGTTATGTCTCCTCTAATTTTGATATTCAGGCATTTTTGTAGTTTTCATATATTTTATATTTGGAGTAGTGTGTGTCAGATTGATTGACCTATGTGGATGTTGGGACAAGGTAAAAAAGAGCATACTCTAAGTGAATGTGCATTACACAACTGCAAAACATGTTCCTATACAAAGTAATAATGTGAATGTTCCTCTTCAAAGACTAGCATTTGCAGCTAGGTGGATCATAAGGGCTGCCATGAATGGGAAGGGTCCAAGGCAAGTTCCTATCCACCATTACCTATAGCATGTTATCCATACAGATGGTGTTATAGACATTTTTGGGCACTGCAACCCCAAGCATAAAATGTCCATAAACCAAGGGCTCCTAAGTCCCTAAAAGTGTTGTTCCAACCCCTAAAGGAACAAGGTCAACTAATTACAGCTTCTCCCAGAAGTTCTTCATGAAAAACTACTTAGAACTGGTCAAAACTGGATCATTTCACCTGCTCCATAGGCAAAGTGCGTTGCATCTCACCTAAGTACACACAGCGGGTGCGTTGCATTTCAAAGAGCCCTTCTATGGGGTGCGATGGACAAGAAGAGACAAATGGCAGTGTCAATCCGTGAGGTGGAGAAGCATGGAATCTTCCAGAAACTTCTCCTGCGACACTTGCCTCTCTGAATTCGACCAAGGATGAGTAAGAGATCATCAATCTCCAAGTGGAAGCAAGAACTATCAGAGGGAAGACACTAATCAAATCACAAGCTGACTCATCTCCCTTACAGACATCTATATATGGATCCCTCATCCCAGAGATCCAGAGGCTGGAATTTTGCATCTTGTAAGGAATTGTTGTTGGTTTCTTGAAGCAACATCATAGTGTTGGGTGATCTAAGCTTTGCATGAGGTGAAGAAGGGCTTACTAGAAAGCAAGTAGCAAAGGACTATCAGAAGAGAGAGGAATCGAACAAGGAACCAAGCGCAAGACAGAGGTTGGTCTCCTTTATTCTTCTCTCATCTATCTTTTATAAAGGAAAACGAAAGTAGTTTTACTTTGTTTGTTTCTAAGGCAGCTACCCGCCTTAGTGGGATTAGCAGTTCTGCATAGACACTTTTCCCTGTAACAGATGGCACAAATGGTTCTTTTAGATCTATGATGTAGTTAATGGACCCACACTTTTTGAAACATCTAAAATATGTATAATCTAGTCACTGATATAGTTTGAAACATAGTACATAGAGGAGACCACTTTCAGGAGTTTTTCAGACTCTTGCTAGAAACAAAGGGGCTTGTAGTTCTACATTTCCCTCAACAATACCCCAAGAAATAAAACAAGATGAATATTTGAATAGAAATTTGGTGCTAACACAATGGTCAAGGTGATGGTAGACGAGGAAAGGGCCATTGCAAGGAATTTATCTATTTCATCCAAGAATTCTTGAAGCAAAGGCACCTAAGGATCATATCCTGGCATGGTTGGTAAAGGCAACAATTTTTGTCACAACCCTTGCCAGCAAGTCAGATCCACTTTATGGGGATGCATCTACCCTACCCCTTTTCAAAGCTTAGGTTCATAAATGGGCATAACATCAGGTTTTATGATTCTCCAAATGCTCTTCTCCAAAGGTTTTATGATTATGCAAATTCAAAGGTTTTATTGTTGTCTATCTTTTTTCTTTCATAACTGAAAATCCCACATACCATCATAGAAAAACCCAAGTTGAATCAAATTTGTTCATGGTCATGAATCAATGGTTCTTAGAATAGACAAAATAGTTTGGAATCAAGTCTGTAAGAAAATAAAAAATCTTTGATATTCTGAGCAAATCATGTTTTAAGCTACTATACAGCATATGTTTTAAGCTACTATACAATAGGGAAAATATTTAATCCACACAGCAGCCAAGAAGATTAGTTAGCAGCAATTTCCAACAACCCACCATCCAAGATGCAGTTAAACTAAAAGAAGACAACAATATTATAGAAAGGTTATATTTTTTAGAGGAAACCAATTCTCTCAAATTTGAAGTTCTGAAATCATAAAAGGGGACAACTATATGCATATTTTACTTTTAGAAGCTAATATTTTTCTTAGTTCCAGAAAGTGAATTTACTCTATCTTCAGAGGTTTCATACTACTAAAAATGAAAACCCCCATACTATGAAACAAGAACGAAGAATTGTAATACTGTCATGGGGCATGGATCCAACGACTGTGAGCGAAAAAGGCCGATGCCACCATAAACTGGTCATAGAACTCAAACAAGGTAACGATGCTCCTGTGTCCCCCGTTAATGCTATAGCACTAAGCTCAGATGAATCTATTTTGTACAGTGGGATGTCAACATCTGATATCAACTTCTGGACTTCAGATGAGAAATCTCAGGAAATTATATCTTACCAAGGAACCCTAAAGGGTCATGAATGTTCGGTTTTGTGCTTGACGAGCATTGGGAAATTATTATGCAGTGGATCTGCAGACAAAACTATTTGGATCTAGAAGAGGGGGTTGGTATCAACAAGCAAAACTTATCACGTATGCTTGGCCATTTTGGAAGGTCACAACAGCCCAGTGAAATGCATGGCAGTTGCTGCTCCTGCACGGACGATGCATTCTTCCTCATCGTCACCAAATTCCTCCAATTTCTCGTCGTTTTCTTCATATCAAGACAATAACAGTTGTAGTACTAGTGTAGATGATGACTATGAAGATGAAGATGGGTTTGATAGTGATACCCAACTATTTACATTGTACAGTGGGAGCTTAGATGGCAACCTAAGGGTATGGTGGATAAATACTGAAGGTGTCCTATGCGAAAACTCTAGCAGTTGTTAATTTAAGAAAGTTTTGTAATCTCAGGGGTGTGAATCTTAGGCATTCATGTGAGTATTGTGTTAATAGTTTCAGAAAATAATAAATTTCAATCTTCAGTATATTTCATTCGTTGGGACATTAAGGATGATGAATATCGATATTATTTGTGGTAACACTTACCCGAACAACAGGAATTGGGTGAAACAACAATATGAGTTTTCACTAATTTGGAATTCTAATTGAAATTGAGTTTTTAGGTTCACCTTTACCTTCCGGATAAAACTTGGATGATAACGAAACCTTAATCAGTGGAATTTTTTATAAATACATATAAAGAAAAAAATACATATGTAGTACCTAACATTGGCTAATAAGAAACCAATAGAACACAGTAAAAGTAATACCAGAATGCTTTGCAAGGTCCGAGGAAGATGTATCACAAGATTATTATAACCTGCATTTATCCTTGTAAAAAGTATTTATTGCAAATTCAAGGCAGTTGGCAAACAGAAAAAAACACAAAGCACCCATCCAATGGAATCACATAAAAAAGAGACACAGAGACTAAGGTCAAGTAAAGGAAGAAATGACATACGGATCTGAAGCATTAGAAGAGTCATCGAGATTATCATATTAGCAGAAACATCAAAGGTAATGTCTGTAGATGCTGGAGCAGCTGTATTCAAGAAGGCAGTGAAATTGTGAAATCCCTTTGACTCTGGCCCCCATACTAAAAAAATTGAAATCCAAACAAACCGAATGCCAAATTCAATCCAACGGGGTTTCTCTTCTCTCACCTATCTCCGTCCCTCTTGTAATGGCCATTCCCTTGAAGACTGCCATTTGTTTTGCCCTTTTTAGCGGGATTTCAATCCTTATTTGCCAAATCTTACACTTAGGGTTGGACCCGAAATCGAATATGTTTTTCCCTAGCTCATCGAAACAAATATGTTTTTTCCTAGCTCATCGAAACTATGGTGGCCCCCGCAGGTGTTTAAATGTGGCTATTTCCAATCCGAATTGAGGTATAGAGATGTAGAGGTAACTGGTTTCGCTCTGAATTGGAAAATCAACATTGTAGAATTGCAGCGATAAGCAAGCATAAATACCTGGTGAATGGGAATGTGATACCCTGTAGATCCAGAAGCTCGGGCCTGAAGTGGATTGAAGTTTGAAATGGATTAAAGAATGAGAAGAATGCGCCAGTGAAGATATTGTGAAAATTTAGAAAATGGAAATGGTGGAGTGAATATATTGTGAGAATTTAGAAAATGAAAATGGCGGAAAAGAAAGGGAACAAAATTTAAATTCCCAGATCCGAGAGAGGTGAGAATGAGGTGATAATGTGTGCACATGGGTGTTTAATAGTGCTTAGTAATTATTGTTGAATCACAAATTTTACCGTGTAATTCCTTTTGATAATTATAGTGTGACTAAATTTTTTAGCCATTTATATTATAGGCTGATTTTTTACAATTAGCATGGATAATTTGTTGAAATGTTTCCGAGTGAAGTACCTAATTTTATAAATGATTTGACAAAATATTAATATCTTAATTTAAGAATAAAAAATAAAGAGTATATTAATGAATAAGTTGTTACACTTTGTAAATTTAAGTAATATTTTTTAAAATTAATAGGTTTGACTCTATTCATGTCTTTTTACTCATTTTTATGAAGAAAGAGGGGTTGAGGATTGATTTTTATAAATTTATTGAATTATATTAACTTTCTTCTCTTTATTTTTTTACAATATAGATGGGACACTTATCTAGCATTAGAAGAGTTTTTTTTTTCCATGGAATAAATTGGTTGGTAATAGGATCACTTAAAAAGGCACATAGGTTATCTCAACGTCTTCTCTTGCACTCTTTTCTCATTAAACAAAGTAGCTTTTATTTAAGTTGGAAGGACAAAAAAATCATGGTTTTAATTACTATATTTTCATTCTCCACCTCTTAATCCAATGTAATCACAATTAAATTTGGTAGAACAAACAAAAGTAATTGTAGTATTTGAAGCTAAACCTAATAATATGTTTGAGTCAAAGGAATCATTTCAATTATCCATGGATCTACAACGAAATTATGCCAATTTATCTAATATTGGATCTCGAATGACTAAGAAAACTCAAGATTGTGGATATGTCATATTTATGTTGCTTGTGTTTTTGGGAGATGACTCTACGATTGGATGAATGGAATGCAAACATGCAAGATAAATTCAAAAACAAAATGGTGAGCCTACTTAAGAAATGGTTTGCACTAGATAAAGTGGCAGTTAAATATTAGTAAGAAGTCAAAAATTTTAAGGGGTAGCAAAAGTAATGTGGCATCTCCATGATCCCATGCATTTTCAGCCATAGATGGATAGCCACTTATATGCCATTAAAATTTCGTCCCTTGAGGGACCATTTTTCCATTATAACACAAATATGGTTTTCTTAAGGAGGTATGTAATTTATTTAAATGCACAGATAAGGTGTAATACCAAAAATGAAATGGGATTAAACAAGCATTCATTAACATTTCATAGCAACCAAGAATCTATGTTTAAATTAAACCTCACCACGCATAACATGCATAATCCATGTAAATTTATTACATTAAATAATATTCAATCAAATTTCATAGACACTTGTTTTTTAACTGAGAATGGTCCAAGGAAAGTAGTTTCATATGAACAATTTTCCTCCTTGTCATAGGCATCCACTTAGGATGCCATCCCCAAGTTGGGTTATGCAGTCACTAGGGAAAATCAATGTAAGATATAGGCTCCCACTCACTCAACCCAACCCATTTCTCTCATGGAATTGTTACTTCACTCATTACAAAACATCACACATATAATATAACCCACAAATATCAATGGCACTCTCTTTCACTTCCCTACACGACATAAGGAAGATCTTCCCCTACTATGGTCAATGATGCCTTAGGGATTTTCTTCCCTTTAATTCAGGCATAAAGAGTCCAATATGTTGAATGTTTTCTAGGAATAACTTGGAAGATTTAAATGTGCCTCTCAAATAAATAATGATCAATTTAACTAATTGGTGAAAGATTCCTTAGTTACCAAACCTCTATGCTCATATACAACCTCTCTATCTCTTCACCAAGGACAATTGATCCCCCTTTCATGTTGTTTATTTTGATCATATTCATATTTATGGTTAATTAGTAGAAGAGAATTAGGAAGCACTACAACCATAAGTCTTTTTTTATGCCTCAAATGCACCTTGAAATTACTTACGAAAATGTTTTTTCAACCTATTGTGTGACTTTGTGATCCACCCATATTTTAAATAGGGGTCGCAAATTAGGTTGATAATAAAGTTGAAAAGTATTTTGTCCAAAAAACCAATATAATATATGTCAAAAATCTAGGTCAAAATTATTTATAAAAAGCATAATTTTAGATTCAAAAACATATGTTAAAAATGGATATTACAAATGTGATTGAAAAAAGATTTGATAGCTGCCATTTATTACACAAATATTATAAATGAGGTAGAAATTTATTTTGAAAGTTTAATAGGAGGTATAGGTTGAAACTTTTATTTCAAAAAAATGTTCTTGATCATGAGCTCAGAGATGATCCTAGTCATAGTTAAAGATCAAATCCTAATCCTAAACTCACTTCCTACTCTTAAGCTTTGCTTGTCGAGCCTAACAACTAGCTAAGTCTAAATCACATTCTAAGTAGCTATATTCAACTTTGGATTCATAAGCTCCATAATGATTTATATATATGTTATGTTGTTATGCTTTACATTTAGATTAATACTTGAATATCTCTCCATTATTAATATCAATTACAACAATCTAATTTAATATCATAGCATAATCAAACAATAAATTATGATTTTTGTTGGATTGCATAGTGTTAAACAAATGTATAAGGAATGCTACTTAAAAGCACTCCATCACAACATGATAACTTCAATATGTAGGGTTCCCCACCTATCTAATGCGTTGGTAACACTCCTCAAGTGATGCCTTCCTTGCTTCAAGAATTGATAATGTTAATGTTAGACTAGTACATAATGTTTGTTGGACACTTAAGTGGACCCTAGTTTACCAATTAAAGCCAATAAATGGTTATTTTGTTGGGACAACGACATGATTTTGAGGCCTTAGCAAAATGAAGGAACTGTTGGCTAAACTACAAGTGGAAGATTGTTTTGATGATAGAACGAAATATTTTCTAATGAGGAAACCCCACAATTTTGTTGGAGAATGGAAACATTCAAGGAGACATTCATGTATGAAGACATCTTTGAAATTTTATGTATAGAGTTTTCTAGTGTGTTTGTGTGAATGGTTGCATATGCTTGATGAAGCCCCACGTCACCATTGAGGAGACAAGAAGACAAGTAAGTCGAATCTTAAATCCAGTAACTTTGGAGCATTGTGATAACTTGGTTAATCAAGCAACAAACTTTTGGGGAGAGCAGACAATGGAAGGATGCATTGTATCTAGTTTGTAGTAGAATTGTACTAGTTGTACTCAAAATCTAAGGACCAATTTTAGAATAGGTTTTGAGAGAGCTTGGTGAACACAAAAACTATAAGGATAAAAATGTTGTTTGTGAAGGAGAAGTTGTTTCCTACTAACCCACTGAGCATGTTGTTGTAAAACCTTACATTAATGAATGGGTTACAACGAGGTTGGGAAAGATGAGAGCTGAAAGGACCAAATGACCATGGAGGACACAAAAGCTAAAGAGAAAGTTGAACAAGATTTGAGGAAGTAGAGACAAATAACTAGTGGTGGTTGAACTGGATGTGAGAAAATGAAGAAAGCCACAAGGAATTGCAAAATGAGATTAGTGAGCAAGGGAGTAGTGAAGTGAGGATGAGAGATTTGGAGAATTTGAATAGGAAAAGTGAGTTAGCCAGCGAATGGTTGCAAAACAAATGTTTGGTGATAAATATAGCTCAATAAGGAGTAGTAGTCAAGGCACCTCAATGAGGTTTGATGAACACCTCGAGTGGGGTTACGAGAGATATGTGATTAGAGAGTGATAGGTTGGATACAATGTAGAATGATATTGTGGATGAGAAAGAATCAAATGAACTAATGGGAAACCACATTCTAAGGCCAATATATGTGCCCCTTCTATCTAGGGAGGATGAGAACCTAGTAGTGGGCATGACACTAGACATTAGCAACGTTGGCCTCGTACCAAGCTCACTCCTTATGCTTCTTAAATAGAATTAGGTAACACTACACTAGCTTGTTAATAATGGTTGAAGTCGACCTAGTAGTTAGCTTACTTATGGAGGAACAATAGGAATTATAGGAAGTAGTCTTAACAATAGTGCAAGTTGAATATTAGGAGTAGCACAATTGGGAGTTATAGCTATTTAGAGCAAAAAATAAGAGTTTCATGAGTTTTAGTACCTATGATGTTTTGAACTATAACCTAGGAGAATGTAAGAGAAATAATATTAGAGTGATGCACTATTTAAAAAATTTAGTCATATGTAAATGCTTTGGAAAAAAAACATAATGATCTGCATACCTTGATATAAAACAAACCCTAAAAATGTCATTCTTAAAATCTCTTGTGTAGTTACCTAATATCATTCAAGTAGAATATCCCAATTATTTATGTTAGTAATGGTGTGATCATATTTTTCATTCTCTTAAAGGAACTCTTTCTAGACATGCACCCCATCAAGCATAAATCATCCTAACATATATCTTTGAAGTAATATAAATCATCCAATGACTATCCTCAAAATAATTCTCACCCATAGACTTGGTGATAGTGTAAGGATCGTATTAAAGTGGTATGAGCTTCTTATGGGAGTTTGTTAATTTCTCTTAATGTGAGTCCAACCATAACTTGTCACCAACCTAAAACTTATGCGAAACCCAATGGATTGTGTATCTACTTGTACTTGGAGTTGGCAACTTTCTACAAAATATCATGAACTCATTGTTGAATTTGTTGGATACGTTCCTCAAAATTGGTTGCTTTGCTTACCTCATTCCAAGCATGGGAGGTATCTTCATGTGTTATTCCATGAATATAGCTACATTAATTTGTGCCAATTGTTGGGACCCTAAGCACACCTGAAAAGGCTTGTGGCTAATAGAAATATGAAGAGCTATGTCGAATTTCTATTGAAAATATGGAAGGCTTTCAACATGTGTATGTGGATGCTCACAATTGTATATTCTAAGGACATCTACAATAATCATATTGACTACTTTTTATTTATCGATCTAGGGATGGAAGGCAATGGATTTGGTCAAGCTTGATGTCCATCATGGACCAAGGGTTAAACCAGAAAATACTACGGAACCAACTATCCCTATAAGGAAATATGGTCTTTGGAAACCTAAAATGAACCAAAATATGCTCAAAGAAGAGCTTATGAGTGGATTTTGTTGTGACACTCTTCTTACAGGGTGTCAAAATTCCCATCCTAAGGAAGCAATCAACAACAACAAAAACACATTCATTACCATGCTCAACTAATGAAAAAAATGACATAAAATCCATGGGCACTAACTCCCAAGGATTACCTAGAGTAGGAAAAATCCTACAAATGGTGTAGATGGCCATTTCCTTTGGCATAATATAAATCTTCCACTACTTATATGCTTTGACAATAGAATGAAACTCATTGTTATAAATTGGGTATCTATGAAACCCACTATAGAGTGTCTGGCTATGATAAACCATTGAACGTTCGTTTTCATGTGGGCATCACATCGATGACATCAACGATTGGCTCATATGGTCCTTGTTGTGTAACCATTCATCGATTAAAACTACTTCCCCGATGAGATAGAAGTGAAAACTGATAGTTGCAAAGGTTGGATAATGACATGAAACTTGACTTGGTAACATGTAACTTGTTAAGTGGGATAAGTTGAAATTAGACACGAGTAGCCTAACATGAGTTATAGTCAGTTCTTAGGTAAACAAGACATAGTCTAGTTGTAGTAACTATAACTTGGTTAAGTTATTGTAGTCGAGGAAGGACTTGGATGGGTTCCCAAGCCCCCAAAAATGTAAGGGTAGTTGTGAGGGCATGATAGCTAAGGAGTGCCAGGGCATGCTAATCAATGAAAAGGCATCCCAAGGAATGAAAAGGCATGCTAACACATGCCAAACAATGTCAATGCATACTAAGGAGTGTTAGGGAGTGCCAGGGAATCACAAGGGATAACTAGGTCAAAATGCATGAAAATGAATGAATACGAGTGTGTGCTAAGGAGTGTCAGTGAATTCGAGGTGTCCCAAGGATCAAGTGTACTAGGAGATGTTCATAATAGGACTTGTAGGAGGCAATCATATGGTTGTGATAGGGGCTAGATAAAGCAGTTTCGAACAAAGGGAGACTTCGGGTTGGGCACAACACTATTTTTCCAATGCCTTGGTTAGTTTCCCAAGCCGCAAAAAAAGTAAGGTTATCTATGAGGGCATGGCAAAAAGGTGCTAAGGTGTGTTAGAGAGTGCTAGGAAGTACTAACACATTCTAGATAGTTCCAAGGCATGTTAGGCATGCCAAGATGTGCTAAGTGGTAAGGCTTGCTAGGATGTGTCAAGTTCTAGGGTGTGGCGTGAACACATGCTAGGGAGTGTTAGCAACAGGTGTCAGGGAAACACAAGGGAGAACTAGTTTCAAATTGATGGAAATGAAGTGTCAATGATTTCTAGGTGTGCTAAGGAGTGAGTGACAAGATATGTTAGACAGTTCCAAGGCATGCTAGAGTGTTAGGGAAGCATATCAATATGTGCTAAGTGCCAGGGTGTGCCAATGTGTGATGAGTGTTAAGGAGTGTTAGGGAAACACCAGGGAGAACTAGGTCAAAATGCATGGAAATGAATGAATAAGAGTGTGTTACAAGGAGTGTCAATGAGTTCCATGTGTGCTAAGGAGGGACTGCCATGGTATGCTAGGCAACACTAAGTCATGCTAGCTTGCCAGAGCGGTATGTGGCCAAGATGTGCTAGGTTTCAGGGTGTTCCAACACATGTTATGGAGTGTTAGGGAAACACAAAGGAGAACTAGGTAAAAATAATGCATGAAAATGAACGATTAAGAGTTTGTGACAGGAAGTGTCAGTGAGTTCCAGTTGTGCTAAGGAGGGAGTGATAAGGTATGTTAGGCATTGTTAAGGGATGCTAGAGGCTAGGGAAACACACCAAGATCTGTCATGTGCTAGGGTGTGCCAATACATGCCAAGGAGTGTTATGGAGTGCCAACAAAATGCAAGTGATAACTAGTTTCAAATGCATGGAAATTAATGAATAAGAGTGTGTGACAGGGAGTGTCAATGAGTTTTAGTTGTGCTAAGGAAGAGTGACAAGGTATGATAGGTAGTGTCATGCCATCTTAGAGTGCCAGGGAATGTTAGGGAGTGGTAGGGTGTGCCAAAGAATGCCATGGAATGTAGGAGATGCTAACACATGCCACATAGTGTCGAGGTATTGTTAGACATGCCAGGTGTTATGGCATGTCAAGATTTAAACTATGCTGCTTAGTTGTTTTTATGGCCATGGTTAGACGTGAGCCTTGACTTGGTAACTTGTTAAGTGGGATGAGTTAAGATTGGACATGAGTAGCCTAAGGTGATTTTTAGGACATTATTAGGTAAAAAATGCATAGTCTAGTTGTAGTACCTGTAACTTAACCAAGTTGTTGTAGTCGAAGCAAGACTAGGTTGGGTTCCCAAGTCCAAAAAAAATAAGGGTAGTTGTGAGGGAATGATAGATAAGGAGTGCTTGGGTGTGCAAAGGAATGAAAAGGTGTGCTAACAGATGCCAAAAAATTTGAATGCATGTTGAGGAGTTTTGGGGAGTGCCAGGTGTTGGGTCATGGAAAAGGTATGCATTTACTAGTAAACTCATCATCCTTTTCCTTTATTTCTATCTCTTCTATATCTCAATGTGCTAATCTATTAAGGAATTACACTAAGAAATGAAGAAATTATCTGCAGTTACGACTTCGCTAATTATTACCTTATTTTATGCAGGAAAAAAACAAAAGGGACAAATGTTGTTCCCTATGAAGGAACAACAAAAATTCGCAAGCTAAGGAAGGAATGCGACAGTTGCAGATAAGGCCAAAAGAAAATCAGTAGAAAAAGCGCAAGAAAGGAAACGATGTCTGAAGATGGAAAACTGTTGCAAATCCCTCAGGATCTCTCTTGAGGGATCGCATTTATCATTTATTTTTTTATCCTTTCCTATTATAAAAGGAGATGTTTTTTAAGAAGAAAATGGTGGAGGAATTTCTGTATTATTGTAATTGTAATTGTAATCACAAACTCCGTTGTCAAGAAGAACACGAATATATTGTAAGGCTCATTTAGTTTTATGATTAATATATAAGTAAATTTGTTGTTCCCTCATGTTCTTGAAGTAACTTAGCAGTGTTTCGTTGGCAGCTAGGGCCCGACCTCTGGTGGATTCAACTGCTTCTCCTGTGTCATACATTTCCAATTCTCGCAAGTGTGATGGTTTGATAGTATTCTTGTTTTCTGTGATTTTATCGTTGCGTTGTTTATTATTTTCTAGCGTTGACAGAATCTCTTTACTTTATATAATGTGCAAGATTTTCATTGATTCAGTTTGCTTTCATTTTAGATCATGTTTCTTAGAAAAATATTCCGCTTGATATAATCAACTGTAAAGTGTATTAACTATCGCTGTTGAAACTCTCAGATTGATATCATTCATTGTTTAGATTAATTATTTAAAGGTTGGGTTTGGTTTAGATTAAATCAGTTAAAGAGAGATGAGTTATCACTACTGTACTCTCAACTGATGTTGTTGTTACTTTGATGAATGTAAGATTTGATTTCGTTAAAGGATTGAGTTTTCTTTAATTGCAATTGGAATTTACTAGATGCATTCATTTACTCTTGTATTTAAAAGATCTATACTGCAATTTAGGAACATTACTCTCTAAGTTAAATAGCAACCACACACTGTGTACACTCTTGAAATAAGAAGAATTGCTTGGATTGATAATTAATGTGAGGATAATTAGGAGTTTTAAAAGGCACCTTTTATCGACCAAAATTTTGGCGCCATTGTCGAGGAGAGTGTAGCCATTTCTAAAGAGTAATGTACATCTGATGATTACTGTTGAAGAAGAATTGGGTATTGAAAACGGAAGGTAAGAACCTACGTAACGAGCAAGTAAAGTGCTTGCTCCTCCGACCACTTTTTAGCACAGTTACAGAAAACTGAAGTAGGTATTTGCTACTTGTCTATTGAGAGAGAACTGGGTATTAAAAATGAAATGTAAGAACCTGCATACGGAGCATGTAAAATGCCTGCTCCCCCACCTACTTTCTTGCATAATTGTGAGGAACTTAGGGTATAGATAAACATTTGAATTGTTTTCATGAATGACTAAGAAGAAAAAACCCAAAAAAAATCCAATTCCACTACCCAAACCCCACAGATCTAAGGGACCGGTGACGCTTGGAAATCAACGTTCATAGACGAAATCTTAAAGAAAGCTGAATCGCAGCCATTAGTAGGTCCTAGAAACGTTGCTTCTAGGCAACCTATTGTCTCCCTTCGGGCCACAGGCTCACCATCTATAGTCGACGCTGAGGTCCACAGTAAAACAGTAGGGACTGAGCAAAGTTTTCAAGAAATTGAAAATTCGCGCACAATTTCCTCACAAGAAGGGAATTCTTGTAATATTTGTGAAGGAGGAGGAGAAACAGGGGAAATAGAGGAGCCAAGATCCCCTCAGGTAGTAATTTGACAAGGAACACCCAACATCCCAGACCGAGGGAGTGCTGTTAAGATCATTCCCACCCCTTCTAATCATCCTAGGAATAACTCTCTAGAGATCCCGAAAGGGTACTGGCATATATTTGATGAAATGGCCAACAACCCACAAGTACCCGAGACCTCTACATTGCAGTATCCCATCATTGACACAACTTTCAATGCACCCATGAAATCTATCCCTCTCCGAAATATTCCCACCTTTCATGGACTAACATCAGAGGATCCAGATGCATTTCTATTTGAATTTGATGTATTATGTCGGGGTTATGATTATACCACTGACCCCCAAAAACTAAAGCTGTTTCCCTCTACATTAAAAGGATCAGCCTTGTGTTGGTTTATGGGATTAGGTGGGGGCTCAATAAATGATTGAGATGAAATGAAAACCACTTTCCTTAAAAAAATATTAGGACTATTGCAGATCTAGGGAATTGAAAGACAAAATATTCCAAATGGTAGCAAGACCCAGTGAAACGTTAGAAGAATATGTGGAACGTTTTCAATATAACCTCCAATAGTCTCCCTATGCAACTCTACCTTTGCCTGATAATGTGCTAAAAACTACACTGATTAAAGGGATGAAAGAACAATGGATAGAGACATTAAATATTATGGGTAAAGGTGATATATATCAAGAAGAGTATGCTGACATTATTAAATTGTGTATCAAGTGCTCAAGAGGCAGTACGAGATTGAAACTAGAAGAACGTGACATGACCTCTAGGGACAACAAAATCTCTGGTGGAGGTATAACTCGTGTAGAAATTGGAAACCTGCTAGAGGATTTCAAAATAGATATTATGGGAACTCTGACAATGCAATTAGACATTATGCAAGCCAAGCAAAAGCAGGATGAAGCAGAACAAAATTTGGTGATATTTTGTCCTAGATGCAACAAGAAGCATAGTCACAAAGAATGCCTGCTGGATATGGTGCAAACCTGTGCCATATGTACTAAAGATCATGCCACAGAAAATTGCCCATCACTCTCAGGGTTAAAAGCGGTCTATAAGGAGGCAGAGGAAGAAATAGAACTAGTCTACCCACTAAATTAGTGTCGCCAATGGCAACCACGACAAACAGGTACGCCTACTGATCCATCTTCTTTCTTTCAACCCCCGCAATATAATTTGCAACAATACCCAGGAGCTATGTGGCAGAACCAACCACCTTTTTCCAATTCGTCACAAAAACCATTCTCTATGCCACCTTGGCCCAACCAATCAAATCAAAATAACAATTGGCCAAACTCTTCTTACTTCCCACCGTTCTAGAAGAATAATGCATATCAATCTCAATGGTCACCCTCCACTTCACAAAACCAGAATTGGCAGTCAAGCTGGCAAAGACCTACAAACCAGCTAGCAGGAACAATCCCCCTACCTCAACCTACACTGCCAGCACCCTACACATTGCAACAAAACCCTCAGACCAACCTACAAGCACAGCTCCCAGCCCAACCCAACCTGAACCCCAACAACAGACTGGTTCAATCTATGAAAATTATTAAAGGACCAGAGACATAAACTGAGTTGAGGGAGTGTAATGAGATTCAATTAAGGTCTGGAAAAATAATAGAATCAGAGGGGGATAAAAATATACAAATTGAATATCTGTTACCTGTAGAACAAGTACCACAAGTGGAGAATCCGGTTAAAAAATTCATGATCAAATGATCACCTCTTCTCCACCATTCCTAGAGAGATTAATCATACCCCGCCCAATCGAATATCCCGATTTTGATCTTCTAGGAGAATTGAAAAAATTGTGTGTAAAAATACCTCTCCTCTAGGCTATCCAGGACATTCCAATTTATGCAAAAAATATTAAGGAATTGTGTACGAAAAATCCAAAGAGGAAAATAGAAACAACCCCAACTGTCCATGTAGTTGGTACCTTATCTGATTTACTATCAGGCAGAGAGACACCTGTAAAATATGGACCCAAGAAATCCTATAGTCACTGTGCAAATAAATGGATGCTCCTTCCCCAATGCATTAGTCGATTTAGGAGCAGAAATCAATATTCTTACAATAACAACTTGTCAAAAGCTTGGAATTACATCCTTGGACCCAACCACAACCTTGTTGGAATTGGCTCACCGATTGGTAGTCAAACCAGAAGGCACATTACAAGATGTAATGGTGTTTGTAGACTCTTGGGAATACTCTACAGACTTTCTGATCATCAATCCTAGAAACTAGCTCGATGGACATCCCCTAATTCTAGGTAGACCTTGGCTAGCAACTGCGGATGCTTACATAAGTTGTCGAACAGGCAACATGAATATAGCAAGAGGAAGCAATGTGAAGAATTTAGCCTTATATCCTCCAGCTCAGTCAATTTTAACAATAATAAAAACCAGAAAACAACCTGTATCATATCTAACTGAAAACATTAGATCATAGCTAACTATAGAAGATGCTCTTGAATTCAAGGATCAAACAGAAGATGACATCATTAACACTTACATTAACCAACCAGATGCCATATCCCATCCAAAATGTCACATGATCGAAGCAGACCTCAATAACGAAATAGAAGAAGATCCCTTAAAAGATATTAACAACTAGTCAATACCAACAACTTCTGTTTATAACAATAAAACCATAGAAATTGAACTAGGAAAAACTTTAAATACTAACAAAAACCTGACTGCTGACCAGGAGTAGAATCTTGTTCAACTTCTGTGAAAATATAAAGAGGCCTTTTCATGGGATTACCCAGACATGAAAGGGATTGATCCCCAGTTATGCATGCACCACATCTATACAGAGAGAGATGCCAGGCCCATTCGACAATTTAGATAATTCTTTTAATACCTACCCCTTCCACACAAACTTAGGTACACAGTTTCTTGGGATTTTTTGGCTATTATAAAAGATTTATAAAGAAATTTTCTCAAATTGCTGCACCATTATATGCATTCACAGGAAATATCGATTTCATTTGGAATAACAAATGTGACATTGCTTTTGAAGATTTAAAGTGGCTTGTATCAATAGCCCCAGTATTACGGGGCCCAAACTGGGATTTTCCATTCCAGATTTCATCCGACGCTTCAGACACGACCATTAGAGTAGTTCTCGGCCAGGAGGAAGATAAGAAGCCATATGCAATATACTATATTAGCAAAAATCTATCTCCTGCTGAATTAAATTATACTGTTACTGAAAAAGTTTTTTTGGCTATAATCTATGCTATCAATAAATTCAGACATTATATAATAGGATACCTTGTGGTTTTGTGTACTGATCACACTGCTATTAAATATCTAGCTAATAAACCTGTTACAAATGGAAGAGTGACAAGATGGTTGATCCTTTTGAAGGAATTAGACATAACTATCAAAGATTGACCAGGAAAAGAAAATCCAATAGCAGACGTCCTTTCACGAATGCCAAAGACAGACGACTCAGCAGTAGTAGAAGAGTAGTTCCTTGACGAACACTTATTCACTATCACCACAAAAAAGCCATGGTACGCGGATGTCGCAAACTGCCTAGCAGTGGGAAAATTACCCAAGCACCTGACGCCTAATGAAAGAAAAGAAATAGTACAATGTAGCACTCGGTTCTCCTGGATCAGAGGATATTTTTTTCATACAAGGGCCGATATGTACATTCGGAGATGTGTCAGGGAAGATGAAGTCTTCGACATCCTAAAAGCTTGCCATGATGGGCCTTTTGGTGGTCATTTTGCAGACTGTAGGACTGGTCACAAAGTCTTATAGAGTGGCTATTATTGGCCCACCATTTTTAAAGACGCCAAGAAGTTTGTCCAGGCATGCCACAATTGCCAAAGAATGGGACACCCTGGGTAGTCTGATGAGATGCCCCTGCATCTGCAATTAGCCATTGAACCTTTTGAACAATGGGCATTAGATTTCATTGGTCCAATAAACCCATTATCTAATCAAAAGACATATATACTAGTTGCAACAGAATATGTGACTAAATGGGTGGAGGCAAAAGCATTACCAAGGGTAATAGAGGACTTGGTAATCCACTTTCTTTTCTGACTATTCGTGTGATATGGCCTGCCTAGAGAAATAATCACGGATGGAGGGCCACAATTTATAGGCCATAAGATTGCTGCAACATTAAAGAATCATCATATCATGCACAGAATCACAACTCCATACCACCTGCAGGCAATTGGCTAGGTAGAAAGCACCAATAAAGTAATCGAGGAAATACTCACAAAGACAGTTGCATCACATAGACGTGACTGGGCTACTCGATTTCCAGAAGCCCTGTGGGCATACTGCACGACATGGATAAATACCACCGGATATTCCCCATATCAGCTAGTGTTTGGCAAAGAACCTATCTTCCCAATTGAATTTGAAATCTAGACATTGAGGATAGCTCAGGAGGTAGGCTTGGACTTAAATGAAGCACATATTAATAGGCTACATCAAATTAATGGATTGGATGAAATCTAGCTATCAGCTCTTCAGAACACTGCACTGATCCAACAACAAAGAGTGAAATGGCATGATGCCCTTATCAAGAAGAAGATCTTCCACGAAAGAGATTGGGCACTCCTATATGATTTTAGGTTCCAGGATTTCCCGGGAAAACTCTAGAACAGATGGTTAGGGCCTTATGAGATACAAGAGGTGCATGATAATGGCACCCTCACATTAGCCACCATTGATGGGTCTGGCTACTCTTTTAAAGCGAATGGACATCGAGTACAACTCTATCACAAACTGTTTACCAGGGAGTCCTTTTTCCAACAATTACGGGAAGATTCAACCATACAAATTCTTGCTGAGGAGGGAAACCTATCCACAGCATCGACCCAGTGAATAATTCATTTTTTTTTTGAAATTTGTACATCAATTTTCCTTTCTATTTGATTGAATTTGCTTGTATAAATTGTATATAAGTTCTTTTTTTCTACGTTTCCTTTGTTGTTCCCTCTAAGGAACAGTTGTTGTTCCCTCTAAGGAACAACTGCTATCCCTTCTAAAGAACAACAATGTTTGTATGGATTTTCTTCTTGTTGTTCCCTTTAAAGGAACAATTTCTATTCCCTCTAAGGAACAGCCGCTGTTCCCTCTAAGGAACAACAATTTTGTGTGCATATTTTCTTGTTGTTCCCTTTAAGGAACAACTGCTATTCTCTCCAAGGAGTAGCTGTTTTTCCCTCTAAGGAACAACAATTTTGCGAACAATTTTTCATTCCTTTCTTTTCATGTTGTTCCCTCTAAGGAATAGCAGTTTCGTATGGATTTGTTTTCTCATTGTTCCCTTTAAGAAACAGTTGATGTTCCCTCTAAGGAACAATTGTTGTTCCCTCTAAGGAACAACTGCTGTTCCCTCTAAGGAACAACAGTTTCGCGTGTATTTCTTTTCTCATTGTTCCCTTTAAGGAATAGTTGTTGTTCCCTCTAAGGAACAATAGTTTCTCTTGTATTTGTTTTTTTTTTGTTGTTCCATCTAAGGAACAGATACTGTTCCTGCTGAGGAACAGCTGCTGTTCCCTCTAAGGAAAAACGATTTCGTGTATCTTTGTTTTCCCATTGTTCCATCTAAGGAATAGTTGTTGTTCCCTCTAAGGAATAGTTGCTATTCCCTCTAAGGAAAAACAATTTCACGTGTATTCATTTTCTTGCTGTTCCATCTAAGGAACAACTGTTGTTCCCTATAAGGAATAACTGTTGTTCCCTCTAAGGAACAACAATTTCAAGTCCAATTTTTTTCTTTCTTTTTGCTGTTCATTACAAGGAACAACTATTGTTCCCTCTAAGGAACATTCGTTGTTCCCTCTAAGGAACAACCGTTGTTCCCTCTAAGGAACAATAATTTTTTTTTGGCATGCATTTCCTTTGTTGCTCCCTACAGGGAACAACTGTTGTTTGCTCTAAGGAACAACAATTTTGGTGTGTAGTTTTTCTTCTTGCTGTTCCTCTTAAGGAATAGCTATTGTTAGCTATAGGAAACAACACTTTTGTGTATCTATCCTTTTGCTATTCCCTACAGGGAACAACACCATCTGCGTGTATTTTTCATTTGCTGTTCCTTACAGGGAACAACTGTTGTTCCCTATATGGAACATCAACTTTTTGTGTGTTTTTTTCTTGTTATTCCCTATAAGGAACAACACTCTTTGTGTAAGGTTTTCTTTTGCTATTTCCTTTAGGAAATAAGCACTTTGTGAATATCATCTCTTTCCTTTGCTCACTCTTTATGATCCTCTATAGGGCAAGTATACAAATATATATGTAAGGATACAAAATTTGAAGCTTACTGGAACAAGAAAATCGAATATTATCATCTTTAATGAGATTGCTTTATATTGATCGAAAAAGGAAGGACACAACCATCTATATCACTTCACTGTCTTTATTTTCACTATAAATTGAATTGATTGATTATTTGTACCATGCTGGTTCTTCCCTAACCCCTATAATTCTCTCTGTTCATTATCATCAAATAAGGTTAAGGGCATACTTTTTTTCTATTGATATGTTTAGACTTCTTCCACCATCCCTACTCTTAAGGAGTGTTGAGCCACCCTCTATATATAAATAGGAAGTGTTGTTCAAAAAAAATAAAATACATATGTTTACTAACAATTCTATGATTTTTCAGATAGAGGATAGGGGGTCTCATCATGAGCCAGCCTACCATGATCATAAGGAAGCAACAAAGTGGCATTCCCACTATGGCCACCACACCAAGGATATGATCCAATGGATGCATCAGAAAAATAAAGTCCTTGGAATAGGAGGTCTCATCACGAGCTGGCCTGCCCACCTTTCGCTCCTTCCTAGTGAATGACAATGTATTCATCTGGTTACCAAGCCAACACATTGGTCTCTACTCTGACATTATAATGCACTTTCCTAATTATACATAGAGGATCATGGTTCCAAAGGGTGAAAAAGCAACTTTGTCGAGGTTATAAACACCTACGGGCAACAGAAGCTCTACTAATGGTATTGGATACGTATTATCAACATCAATTGTTATTATAATTACCTTTTCTTATTTTTTACCTTTACTACAAAGAGATTATGTTCTTAATCTATTTTTGAACCTTTATGCATGCAACATCTTTTAAAAATCAATCATAGTAGTTTAAGTGGAATGATGACGGGAAAGTATCTTTCCGACATCACATGTCCTTTTTCCTTTTTGAATCACCTCACGACATCTCCACACTTATTTATAATTTTTTTTATATGCATTGATTTCAGTACTCTGATATATTTTACGATCCTATCATTAATATGCATACCTTGCCACTTTTATCACCCCTGTACTTCGCCGCCAACACGTCATTCCTTCACTCATTCGGTCAAAGGCGACCTATCATTTCAAAGGGGGGAGAGGAGCAACCTCCAGTGTATTTATGTATGCGTGTCAGTCCTTTATTCAATTGTGCAGGGCAATACAACATTCCATGATTACGGAGTAAGTGGTACAATAGCGAGTCCTAGTTAACGGTATTCATGCTTGTAAAGTATCATCCGAAATAACCATTATAACAACTTGTTGTTTTGTCACTCGGCTCTATCTATTGTTGTGATATCTCTGCTACACTAACTATTTGTAGAATATAGGAAGTATGAGAGGAAGAACAGTGCAGAGGGAGCTGCTAATACTGGCTGTTTCTGATGTAGCCAAAGAAATTCTAGCCCAAGCTGGGTGGGTATCATATTTCACAGGGTTTCAGCAACCCAACGAAGAAATTTCTATTGAATTTCTACAAAATTTACAGAACGGACAATATAAGATAAGAGGGAGGTAGATCACAGTGTCAGATGTGGTGATAGCTAAAGTGTTCGGATTACTAGCAGAAGGACGCATATGGGCTAATAAAAGATTAAAGTTGCAGGATGCTATTGCAGTGTTTAAGGACGAGGGACAAGACCTGATCATCAAAGGCAAAGGAGTTTGACCATCATCCCTTGGAGAACCATGGGTAGAACTAGCCAGAGTCGTCCAAAACTACATCACATGTGACAGGTGAAAAGACGTGGTAAGGCCGCGTCAACTTAAACTCTTAGCAGTCCTGAAACAAAAATGTTCTGTGAATTTGCCTGCATATTTGAATTTCCTGTTGCATGACACTACTCGAAGCATGAAAAAATCCCAACATATAGGAACCGTCTTAAGCCACCACTGCTTGATTAGGCTGATAGTGAGTTACAACCTTGCCCATCAGCAATAAAGTTGGGAGGAATTAGTATTTTTAATTAAAGGGGGCCTAGCTCTGCCTGCGCCTAACCCTGTTCCGAAAAGGAAGAGGACTACCTATACAGCAAATAGTCCCCAAAAGCGCAAACATTCCACTAGGATGAGGACAAACTTAGGAGTGGCCGAAAACCCCAAGGGCAGTATTAGTCAGCCCATAGAATTGTCTAGCTAGGGAAGTGAACAACAATTGTAGATAGGAGGCCAGGATAACCCTAAGTCAGACCATAGGGAAGAATCAAGGCATTCTAGAGAAGAAGAAAGAAATGAATTAGAACTCCCCTCAACATCAAGTCCCCCAGGTGATTTACTGCATGATATCGAATTAGCCCAGATTTTGGCCAATATGAATGATTTCATACAGCCCGAAAGCCCACTCAATTTGAATGTTGGAGCAGCCCAATCTACAGAGAAATCTGGCCATGATAGAATTATACCATAAAACATAAGTTGCGAAGCAAAAAAAATGGCAAAGGCCACTCAAGAAGAGGCAAACCAACTTGGTGATATGCGCCTAGAAGAACCCAGCCAGGTAGGCCTAAATACAAAGAATGTAGGCCAAATAAGAGAAATAGAAACAAACTAGGGAGAGGACATAGTTCTTGTAGAACAAAACCAAGATGAACAACCGAGCTCATTAGGAGCAGAGACGATTAGCAGAACAATTGTTCCTCCTAAAAGAAGAGAGACAATTAAAAAGCTTAAGAAGGAACAACAAAGGCTGTGGAAAATAGTGGAAAAGGATCAGGCAAAAGATAAGAAAATTATCAGTGGGGAATGTTCCAGACAAAACCTCGGGAACAATAAACGCAACTGTCCAAACTGAATTACATGAAACAAAAGCTACGGGGACTCAAGCTGAGCCCATACTCGCTGAAATTGTTAGGGAACAACATGCAATTTTTGATTGAGAAATCTAGTGTCTATTCAGAGTTGCTAGTCCCACTAAGACAGGTAGCTATCTTAGAAACAAGTAGATTAAAGTCACTTGTTTTTCCTTTACGAGAGAGAGATGAGAAAGAAGTAGAGAGTACCAACCTCAGTCTTCCGTTTGGCTCCTTGCTTGTTTCCTTTCCCCTTTGACAGAATCTTTGCACTGCTTCCTTACTTGTCCAACTTCAAGGAGCACCTGTAGATTCACAACAATATAATACCATCAAAGCATAGAGATCTTTCACTGTAAACAATATAGGATCAGATATATATTGACCATACAAATGCATATAACAAACGTAATATTCAGAGATACACAAGAATATGGAGGAAAACTCAAATAGCTTTATTAGTAGAAGTCATAGAAGAGAGGATTACAACCACTTGGTCTGACCCAACGCCATCCTCCCAGCTTGAAAGCCCTCTTCACATCTTCAAAGAGAAACCAGCAGCACCTATTTGCAAATTCCCAAATTCCAACCCTTGGATCTCTTGGATGAGGGATCCATTTATAGATATTTGCAGGGGGGTGAGTCAACTTTTGGGATTTTGATTAGTGTCATCTCTCTAATAGTTCTTGGCTCCACATGGAGATTTTAGATCTCTTACTCATCCCTGGGCGAACTCAGAGAGGCAAGTGTCAAATGAGCAGTTTCTAGAAGATTCCCTGGGTTTCCACCTAGCAAACTGCTTATGCCATTTGTCTGCTCTCACTCATTGCACCCTATAGAAGGGCTTTCCAGTATGCATCGCACTTTTTTCATGTGGCAGGTGAGATGCATTGCACCTTTAGCACTGGGCAGTCTGTATGGTCCTGCTTTGACCAGTTCTGAGTAGCGTTTCATGGAGAACTTTTGGGAGATGATGTAATCAGCTGACCTTGCTCCTTTAGGGTATGAAACAACACTTTTAGGGACTTAGAAGCCCTTGGTTTATGGACATATGTGATTGGGGTTGCAGTGCCCAAATATGTCTATAACAGTTGCCCCCTAAAGCATGAGGTCATAAATCTTTTGATGTCGGGTGAAATGCTTTATAATGAGGATCCAAGGTTTTTCGCACTGGAAGGTGACCTGTAATAAGATACAATACAATACATTATCTTCATAATATTTTCGTGATCTAGCTGAGGTGGGCATTCCCATTCTTAGCTTGATAAATTCATTTTCATGTACATAGGACAGACAACCGTCTGTGTGCAGACTGATGATTCTGGTAGAGCCATCATCCCTTAGTTTGGATGATTATCTGTGCAGTAATGATGTATATTTTATGCCTTTAATTTCCTGATTATATCGCAGCCCGGATGGATGAAACTAGATCCAGGGTCTTCAAAACTCATTCAATCTTCACCCAAAAGTACAAGTCGATCCATGTGAAAACGTTGTTCTGATGTTGAACATGGAAGGACATCATCTAATTACCAGCGAATGATGTAAGCTGTTAATAGACGCAAGAGGAATCACCGATGTTGATGATGACCCTCAAGGTACTACAGTACAATTCACATGGTGTGAATACATGAGTTGATGTCAAACACCACGCAAAATCTTTCGATCGAAGGCCATTAGTGTAAACCTGTCACCAGAAGTGAGAAACTTGCCATTGAGGCAAGAAAGCTTCAAAGTACTGGAAGGGTTTTCCCTAGGTTAGCTTCTCGGATAATGAGCTGATGTTGACAAGAAGTGACCCGTCATAGGAGGGCATTAATGGATCCCACATCTATGACACGGAATGGAGAAAATGATTTTGTGGAGGTGAAAATGATCTGATGATACAAGATTCAGGGCGGTGGTTATGAAAGAATGAAGCGTGAAGGTATTGTAGTGGATGAGACACAAGCTGTATAGGTGAATTCTCTAAGCGACTTCTCTTGAACATATCGGCGACACTAAAATGGATTGGTAGTGTTAACCCCAAAAGTGGATGGTACGATGGACCAATGGTGATATGACTGGTGAATGGAATAACCCAACCCGACTCAAGAGAAACCTGCTACCAATAAACTTTCTTCAAGTTTTCTTCCCAATTTTCCCCCGTCATTTTTGACCAATACCTCTTTATTTTTGTTAATCTTGAGGAGGATAACATATGCTTGTTCTATAATTTTCCCTTCAGGCAAACCCGTTGCTATGTTTTAATGAGCCTAGCAACAGTGAAACTCACTCTTGTCTGAATGGACATGTTTGTTGCTATTGTTTTAACGAGTTTAATGACAAGGATAACTCGATTCTTTTCAATTTTAGAGTGTCTGAAAAGTGACAGAAAGAAGACTCCAATATTCCTTTTTCGTAATATAATACCTTAAGTCCAAAACAGTATAAAACAATGCAAAAGGGATGACTTTTCGATAGTTTTAACGAGACGAACAAGACAAATGCTCGATCTTTTTGTGTAATAATCCCTCAGGTCCAAAAAGATTAAAATCTAGAGGAGGGATAGCACTTACAATCACTTTAACGAGCTGGAGAGGCCAATCGCTCGGCAATCTTTTCATATTTTACGAGTCAGATGAAAAGAGCTTAAAGGAGACTTGTTTTTTGAGGAACGAGTGATGTTTTTAGATAGGAGCTAGTTCCAGGTAAGGTTTGGAATTTTCCAATCACAACAGTGTAAAAAGGTGGCTAATAGGATCACTCGTCACAGCTTTTCCTCAAAAAGGGGTAAACAATCAAATGGAGGTGAATGATTGGCAACAATAGAGTGGAGGTGATGGTAAGAACATGACCAAGGCTCAAAATCTGATGAAAATGCATTCACAATGGTTATTTACCAGAGATGGGTTCATTTTTTAATGAGCTTAAACTCTGGTGGAACATATGCCCATTGCTAGGTTTAATTTTTAATGAGCATGAACTTCACGTAAAACTGCACGTGCCAGTCGTATAATAAGGATGTCTATCGATAGGTTCATTTTTTAGGGAGCTTGCACCATTCGAAATTATGCTCCGACTCCTTTTATTATGTAAGCTAGGAACGACCAAGCCTATGAGTTTAAAGGGTTAAGAACCTACAAACTAGGAAAATAAATGGTCACTTTTCCCTTTCACGCAAAAAGTTTGCATGCCCCCAAGTATAGTGAAGTAGAGTTTCCAAGGTTACCCCTCAATTTGTAGACAAAACACTTGTTCTATCGGGAAATGCCTACCTTTTCAGGTTACCCTTCAATTTGCAGACAAAACATTTGTTCTATCGGGAAAGGTCTACCTTCTAACAGAGGTATCTTATTCTGGTCTAATCCCATTTTCCTAAACGGACGGGTGTGTCAGACTAGTCATATATCCCCTGCGGAAACCTACCCTATACCTGAAGTTTTCCTGCCGAAGCAGACTAGGGTGCATGCCCCCTGGGTTTTAGTCTTGACCACCGAATCACTCGCACTCATCAGGTGGATAGACTGGAGATTGATGAGACATTCCTTGTGCAAAAAGACTTGTTAGGGATGGCATTTGACTATTAGCTATGTGTGAACTGGGGAATGAAAGCTAGTCTACGAGCTGGACCACTCTGCCTTCATGCGGAAAACACAGTACTCGAAAGAGTGAGGAGACAATGGCTCCCATGCTATAAATGTAGTTGCACCCAAGGAATAGATTGTAATCTAAAGGTCCTTGGACTACCATCACGTTCATATAAATGGATTTCCTTCTCAAAGTTATAGGCAAATTTGGAAGGATCCCTAACGGCCAACTGGTTCCTTTATCGAAGCTTGTTAGATATCACATCTTAGGCAAAAGCGATGGTGAACCAAGCACTTTCCAAGTAGTTGAGGAAAGGATACTCACATAAGCCCCTTCATCTGTGATGGTACCAACCATGACCATTTTGTAAGTTTGCACTATGATTCGAAATGGTACATTAGATGGTAAACATGGTCTACCTAGTAGATTCCAATCGAAGGAATCGACTAGGCTTCTTGGAGGTGGGACCGAATAAACGACCGGATACAACTCTGACGAATTTCCTTCCTGTGGTAAAGGAGTGGGCAGATTTCCCCCATGTTCATCGGAGTCTGTGTTTATGAAAAGAATTTTAACAGTGTCGTTCTCATTCTCTTCGGTGACTGTATCATCTGAAGGTAAATCTTTTGAATTCAAGATGGGGTCGACTGCCATCTTGGCCTATTGACTTTGGTCCAATGTGGACTCAGAGGGTTTATCTTCAATGATAGGTGCTTCGATTGACTCCAAAGGTGGGTCAGTCATATTTTCAACTAGCAATGGATTCAGCAAGAGTTTCTTGTACCCAGGAGGGAGTCGCTGCGGTGATACAGGACGATTATCCAAAAATCTTTTAGCTTCATCCAGGAAGGGACAATGGTGGAGGGCATGATCACCTTCACACAGTCTATAGTGAAATTTAGATTTCCCTTTCTGTCCGATGACTTCGCCTTCACTAGTTGATGGTGTACTTTCAACATGATCATCAGAGGTTGACGACACCGGATTGTGCAAGTGGGGAGACCAATCCCTTAGGATCTGTGGGATGTAAGGACAATCTCGGTGATAGTGGTCTCCTTTGCAGATGACACATGGAGATTTAGGTTTGGATGGTGCAGTGTGTGGATTTTTGCTAGACGATGTACGGTTGCCCACTTTTGCTATTGGCTCCTCCTTCTTCTCCTTCCCCTTCTTCTTCTTCTCAGTTACTTGGTTCTTAGTTTCACTATCTTTACCAAGCAAAGAGGAAGAAGGAGAGGGAGAGACGAAGTAGAAGGTTGGGGGGAAACTCTGGTATCATCTAGTTGCTGATTCAATTGTTCAGGAATTACGGTGCTTTGAACGACAGAGGTCGAGAAAAGCCATACCAGTAGGCCAATTGTTAGTCCTGGAAGGGACAATGTGGCCATATGAGGTGCACCAACATCTCCCCAAGAGGAGAAAGGACTAGGACTTCCCCCAAGGGGAAATCCTTGGTTGGTGGACTCCATTTTCTCAACCTAAGACCAACGAGGGAACAATGATGTTATTCCGATTAAAATAAATTTTAGACGCTTTGACACAACTTGCTTTTTCAATTTTTAAGAGTCGAGAAAAAGCTAAAGATGACTCTAGTCGCCTTCGATTTTTAATGAGCCTGAAGTGACAAGTGCTCAGATGGAACTTTTCCTTTAAGGAGTCTAAAAAGGAACGAAAGAGACTACTCTGGAAATCTAGACAGAGGGATTACCAAACCAATCGCAAAACTATAGAATACTTTTTAGGGTACGGCAGTCAATCTTCCCGAATGCTGTGTTCAGTGCATTGCGATTGATAGGGCAGCAGACATGGCTTCCTAAGGATAAAGGATATAGCCTATTATGGTCTCCCAATATATACTGGACGGTACGTGGGAGCACAAGTCCGTACTGGCATTTATCGTCTCAAAGAGGAGGAATCACCCAACCTACGATGAAAGCGATAGTTACTAGGCTTTACGACGCTGGAATACGTCTCTAGCCTAGACTTCTAGATGTTGTGTGTTAGGTTGCAAAGCATTTTTATGTTCATTAAATTATTTTACAGTTGATCTTTCTTAAGAAATTTGCCTTTCAGGTTCACCACGTGATGTAGATATACAATTCCTAAATGCAATATAAGATGATAAACAGTCGTTTAATCTTCTTTTTGCAATGAAAATCCTAGCTACTAAGGAAAGAGAAATGAAATTCTTTCAACATAGAGCAGAGAGCACACACTAGTTGCACTATCCTAAATCAAAATCAACAAGCAGTCTAAATGCAAATGCACGTGCATGTATTTGTTTTCTTCTTTCTTAATGTGTGAATGACAAAAATAATGCTAAATACAAATCTGAATTATTTCTTCTTTCAGAGCGACAGTACTAACGATTTTCTTTTCAAAAAATGACAGGAGACAAGATGACACTTTGCGATTCTGAATTGAAAATTGCTTTTGACACTTGAAATACTACTAATTCAGATCAAATACAAGAGTAACAGTAAAATCAACTATCAAGAACAGTAGGATTCTTTTCTTTGACTGAAAACGACACTTGCGACACTTCCAAATCAAAAGATGACAGTTTGATTAAGCTACTATTTTGTAAAATAGAACTGTAAATGGCGCACAATACATAAAAACATTCACAATTCTTTGTACAATAGAGATTTGATGATGCAAACAAGGGGGTTTCAATAGTGTTCTACTGATCATAGACAACAAAACTCCTGAATAAAATTGAAGAGAGTGAAGAAAAAACCAAAATCTGGAGGCAGATTTAGTCTTATCTGATCATCGCACCTGTAACACAGGGAAAC
Source organism: Pinus tabuliformis (assembly GCA_031772625.1). Taxonomy (NCBI): domain Eukaryota; kingdom Viridiplantae; phylum Streptophyta; class Pinopsida; order Pinales; family Pinaceae; genus Pinus; species Pinus tabuliformis. Next base: position 338,958,077 of record CM062817.1, read on the forward strand.
AGGAATGCATCCCACCTACTGCACATGGGAGGTGCGATGCATCCATATTGCCAAGAAGATAGGGTGCGATGGTCCAGGGACGAGACTTTAACTTGGTTTTTGGTCACAGTTTGCAGTTTAGTCTAGGGATTTAGGGCGAGCAAATGATAGTCAGTAACTACAAAGTATAGGGCTGATCTAATGAGGTTACTGAAGCTACCTCTAGGGCACTTAGGATGTTTGCAAGTCATTTTTCAGTTCATATACAAACCCAGAGATTGACTGAAGCAGCATTGATCTATTTTTCACTTGCATAGCAAATGCAGTTCGAAGGCTAGCTGGCTTGACTTCAGGCTCCGTCTATGGTTTATGAATCAAACAAATAGAGACAAGCAATCAAACTAATCGCTCCCCAGCGGAGTCGCCATTTTGTTATCGGGAAATCTAGTGTCTATTCAAAGCTGCTAGTCCCACTAAGATGGGTAGCTATCTTAGAAACAAATAGATTAAAGTCACTTGTATTTCCTTTACAAGAGAGAGATGAGAAAGAAGTAGAGAGTACCAACCTCAGTCTTCCGTTTGGCTCCTTGCTTGTTTCCTTTCCCCTTTGAAAGAATCTCACCACTGCTTCCTTACTTGTCCAGCTTCAAGGAGCACCTGTAGATTCACAGCAACATAATACTATCAAAGCATAGAGATCTTTCACTGTAAACAATATAGGATCAGATATATATTGACCATACAAATGCATATAACAAACATGATATTCAGAGATACACAAGAATATGGAGGAAAACTCAAATAGCTTTATTAGTAAAAGTCATAGAAGAGAGGATTACAACCACTTGGTCTAACCCAACGCCATCCTCCCAGCTTGAAAGCCCTCTTCACCTCACACAAAGCAAGATCACCCAAAAATGTCTTCAAAGAGAAACCAGCAACACCTCTTTGCAAATTCCCAAATTCCAACCCTTAGATCTCTTGGATGAGGGATCCATTTATAGATATTTGCAGGGGGGTGAGTCAGCTTCTGGGATTTTGATTAGTGTCATCTCTCTGATAGTTCCTGGTTCCACATGGAGATTTTAGATCTCTTAGTCATCCTTGGGCGAACTCAAAGAGGCAAGTGTCAAATGAGCAGTTTCTAGAAGATTCCCTAGGTTTCCACCTAGCAAACTGCTTGTGCCATTTGTCTTCTCTCGCTCATCGCACCCTATAGAAGGGATTTCCAGTATGCATTGCACTTTTTGTATGTGGTAGGTGAGGTGCATCGCACCTTTAGCACTGGGCAGTCTTTATGGTCCTCCTTTGACTAGTTCTGAGTAGATTTTCATGGAGAACTTCTGGGAGATGATGTAATCAGCTGACCTTGCTCCTTTAGGGTATGAAACAACACTTTTAGGGACTTAGAAGCCCTTGGTTTATGGAAATATGTGATTGGGGTTGCAGTGCCCAAATATGTCTATAACAGGAATGTTCCAGACAAAACCTCAGGAACAATAAACGCAACTGTCCAAACTGAATTACATGAAACAAAAGCTACGGGGACTCAAACTGAGCCCATACTCGCTGAACTTGCTAGGAAACAACATGTAATTTTTGCAGAAGCAGCTACCCAAACAGAGGCTATACCTTCTCATGATTTAGCTATTCAGATGAAGATGGTACCCTCCTACAACATGACTACTCAGACAGAGGCTTGGGCCTCCCACAACAAAGAAACATAGACAATAGGCATCCATTCTCATAGCAGGAGTACACGGACAAATACCCAAGCCAAAGATATCATGATGAGCAACGACCCTAGTATAGTGAATCTTCAAGAAGATTTAGCCCAGGCTCGGCTTACCATAGAACGACTTGAGCTGGAAACTGTCTCCCAGCAAAAATACCAAGAATTACAGAGGCAAATTTGGGACATGAGCACATCAGAAAGTGAGACCTTCAATAAATACCAAAAGGCATAAGAAAGAATTGAGAAAATGAAGCTCAGATTAGAGAAGGTCATGAGTCAAATGGATACTATTTTCTCATTATACATTGATGTCTTGGCATGTAGATCCCCTACCAATAATTATGCCTTATTTTTGCTAGAAAGATACTTGCAGTGGAAAATCAAAGCTTTCAGGGCTGGAAGATCGATATAATTAAAATCAATTGAGGATTTCATAAACTATTGAAAACAACATGGGGTAAAATTTCAGAGATTGATGTGTGAATTTTACCTACATAATTTTGTATTAGAGGAAGAAATCGAAAAGAACCCCAGTACTTTTGTGGGGGATGTGCAATTCCAAGCTTTTATTTCGTTCACTTTCAATTAACTAAAATGGTTCAAAGCTCATAACACATTCCAGAGGCTAGAGAATGGACTGGACCTTTGGGTTAGAGGTGAACCAAAACACCCGTTACAAATGCTAGCCAATCACAAAAGTTTGATGAAAAGGGAAGGAGTAATCAAAATTCTGGGCCTATTCAGAAAGAAATTGTCCAGAAGAGAGTAGAATACTTCCTCTCCATTCAGGAAAGCTCCTTGGCCATAGCCAAGTTTAGGTGGACAGTTTCCAATAGCAATGTACAAAATAAAGAGCCATTTAATTATAAATTTTTTAAATTGGCTATAGAACACTTTGTCACTTATAGTAATCTCATCTTAAGAGAAGGTCCTTATTGGCTAGGTTGTTGGTTCTGCAGCCCTAATATTTGGTATCTTGTCGAAGGGTACCAGGCTATATATGAACTGCCTGAAGGACAGATAGGGCACATCTTTGAGCTCTTGCCCAAGAATCATGGTTTCAGACCACTTTATGACATTCCTTCTCCTGCTTATTCTTTGACTGCTCTACATATAAATTAAATGCTTTTCATGAGGACATGAAAAAGGGTAAGCAGGGGAGTATGTTGGGTCATGGAAAAGGTATGCATTTAATATTAAAATCATCCTCCTTTTCCTTTATTTCTATCTCTTCTATATCTCAATGCACTAATCTATTAAGAAATTATGGTAAGAAATGAAGAAATTATCTGTAGTTACGACTTAGCTAATTATTACCTTCCTTTATGAAAGAAAACAACAAAAGGGACAAATGCTATTCCCTATGAAGGAACAACAAAAATCGGCAAGCTAAGGAAGGAACGTTGTAGTTGCAGATAAGGCCAAAAGAAAATCAGCAGAATCAGCGCAAGAAAGGAAACGATGTCCGAAGATGGAAAACTGTTACGAATCCCTCAGGATTGAGAGATCCTGAGGGATCGTGTTTATAATTTATCCTTTTACCCTTTCCTATTATAAAAGGAGATGTTTTGTAAGAAGAAAAAGGGGAAGGAATTTATGTATTATTGTAATTGTAATTGTAATCACAGACTCTCGTTGTCGAGAATAACACAAATATATTGTAAGGCTCATTCAGTTTGATGATCAATATATAAGTAAAGTTGTTGTTCCCTCGCATTCCTGAAGTAACTTAGTAGTGTTTCGCTGGAAGCTAGGGCCCAGCCTCTGGTGGATTCAACTGATTCTCCTGTGTCTTACATTTCCAATTCTCACAAATCTAATGGTTTGATGGTATTCTTTCTTTCTGTGATTTTATCACTATGTTGTTCATTATTTTCTAGTGTTGACAGAATCTGTTTACTTTATATAATGTGCAGGATTGTCATTGATTCAGTTTACTTTCATTTCAGATCAAGTTTCTTAGATAAATATTCCGCTTGATATAATCAACTGTAAAGAGTATTAACTATCACTATTGAAACTCTCATATTGATATCATTCACTGTTTAGATTAATTATTTAAAGATTGGGTTTGGTTTAGATTAAATCAGTTAAAGAGGGATGAGTTATCACTACTGTACTCTCAACTGATGTTGTTGTTACTTTGATGAATGTAAGATTTGATTTCGTTAAAGGATTGAGTTTTCTTTAATTACAATGGAATTTACTAGATGCATTCATTTATTCTTGTATTTAAAAGATCTATACTGCAATTTAGGAACATTACTCTCTAAGTTAAATAGCAACCACACATTGTGTACACTCTTGAAATAAGAAGACTTGCCCAGATTGATAATTAATGTGAGGATAATTAGGAGTTTTAAAAGGAATCTTTTATCAACCAACACGAGGGCATCATAAGGGGGAATTAGGTAAAAGTCCATGGAAACAAATGAATAAGAGTGTATGTCAGGGAGTGTTATTGAATTCCAGGTGTCCCACAGACGAAGTGTGTTAGGAGAATTTCAGAATAGAAATTGCAGGAGGCAAGCCTATGATTGCGATAAGGGGATGGATAAAGTAGTTTCAAACAAAGGGAGGCTTTGGGCTAGGCACAACACTATTTTTTCAATGACTTCGTTGGGTTCCCAAGTCGCAAAAAAAGTAAGACTATCTATGAGGGAATGACAACTAGGGAGTGCCAAGGTGTGCAGGGAATTCCACAAAGTTCTAACACATTTTGGAGAATTTCAAGGCATGTTAGTCATGCCAAGACATGCAAAGTGTTAAGATGTGTTAGGTTCTAGGCTGTGGTGCCAACACATGTTGGGGAGTGCCAGGGAAACACAAGGGAGAACTAGTTTCAATTTCATGGAAATGAATGAATAAGAGTGTGTGATAGGGAGTGTTAACAAGTTCTAGGTGTACTAAGGAGGAAGTGACAAGGTATGCTAGGTAGTGCCAAGGCATGATAGAGTATTAGGAAAGCATACCAATATGTTCCAAGTGTCAGGGTGTGCTAATGTGTGCCAAGGAGTGTTAGGGATTGCTAGGGAAACAGAAGGGAGCATTACATCATAATGAATGGAAATGAATGAATATGAGTGTATGGAAGGGAGTGTTAGTGAGTTCCAAGTGTGTTAAGGAGGAGCGATAAGGAATTCTTGGCAGTGCTAAGGAATGTTAGAGTGTTAGGGCAGCATGCGGCCAAGATGTGCCAAGATGTGCAAGGATTTGTTAGCTGGGAGTGTGTCGAGGAGTGTCAATGAGTGCTAGCTGTCATGCCAAGGAGGGAGTGACAAGGTATGATAAGCATGGGTAAGGCATGCTAGGGAATATTAGGGCATGTCAAGAAGTGCTAGAGTGTGCTAGGTAGTTTCGGGGTGTGCTAACACGTGCCAAATAGTGCCAAGGCATGCCAGGTGCTAAGACATGCTAGGATAGGCACTGTGCCAAAGTATGCCAATATGCATCAAGGAGTTTAAAAGAAACAAAAGGAATAACCAAGCTAAAATGTAAGGAAATGAACACATAAGAGGGTTAATAAGCTGGGACTTTATATTTTTCAAAAGGAGCATGCTAGGCACACTAATAATATGTTACAACAAGTGCAATTTTGTGCTAAGTGCTAATGTTTGTCAATACAATATTATGCCAAGGTGTTCCAAGGCATGTTAGGGACTACATGGCATGCCACCACATGATATGGGAGTGCTATGCTATGTTAGGGCATGCCAACATGTGCTTGGGCGTCCTACTCATGGCAATATGTTCTAGGTACAAAGATGTTTCACAACGTGCGAGGTGCCAAGGAATGTTAGTGCACTATTCCAAAGCATGTTAAGGTGTGCCATGAGTGTTGAGGAATGCTAGGTATCTCTCATTAATAGAATTGACATAGCTTGATTATGTATTAAATAATATAGTTCCTACACACACTAGTGGAACTTTATTTAAAGGAAATTTGCTAGATAATAAACCTAATAGAGATTAATCATGCATTGACTTATATGAAAACTATATTCTTATGATTTGAGGGAAATGATACACACTAACTACTTCTTAACAAATTGACTGACTAAAACCACTATGAACTTGGACACAATGAAAAACACTCCTCAACAATAGTCTTAAATTGTTATCTTTTGACAAAAAATATAGTAAGAGGTACATAACATCATCAAAAACTCATTGGAATGATCAATGATGACGAACATTTTTTGACCGTAACCAAAAGTAACCAAAAAGATCATTAGTGAGGGTCAATAAAATATCGTCACTAGAAGTGTCACCAAAGAGAGAATTAGTGATGGGCCTTTAACGACCCTCACCAAAAGTGTCATTGAAAATGGATTTGGTGACAAACCTTAAAGGACCATCACTATATACACTTACAACAATGTTTTTTTAAATACCGTCACCATATATGACATTGGTGACGGATGTTAAAGGTCTTTCACGGGCATGAAGCGTCATAAAAAACTCATTGGAATGATCAATGATGACGAACATTTTTTGACTGTCACCAAAAGCAACCAAAAAGAGCATCGGTGAGGGTCAGTAAAATATCGTCACTAGAAGTGTCACCAAAGAGAGAATTAGTGATGGGCCTTTAACAACCCTCACCAAAAGTGTCACCAAAGAGAGAATTAGTGATGGGCCTTTAACGACCCTCACCAAAAGTGTCATTGAAAATGGCTTTGGTGACAAACCTTAAAGGACCATCACTATATACACTTACAACAACACTTTTTTAAAGACTGTCACCATATGAAACATTGGTGACGGACCTTAAAGGTCCATCACAGGCATGATCCTCACCAATGACGTTTTTTCTTGTAGTGTGTTATGTCAACTTTGATTATATTGAGACCCTTTAGACTCCTATATATAGAAAGGAGGTTTTGTCATTTTAATCTTCAAAGAATTATTCATTTGTGTAATGTAAAGGAGGTTGCCCCCTCGAAGAGGCTAATTTTGAAGTCCTCGATCTATCTTTTCTTCTATTTTGTGAGCTGGTTGCATAACATTTGGTATTAGAGCTTTGGATTCTAGGGTTTCACTGCTTCAAACAGATCATTGTGGAGTTTTTGCTATAATTTGATTTCAACGAAACTTCAGAATATTAAAAAAATAATCATTCGAGGCGAAATCATGATGAACATCGTGACCAAATTTTAGACCTTTTTGCGCTATATTTTCAAAGATACGAGTCGAGGAAGTTAGGGTTTTTGCAGGCTTCAAAATTCCATCTCAAACAAGTGACCTTGGGAAAATCGTCATAACGTTCTCTCTGAGTATTGGATTTGAATTTCATAAAAAGTGATAAAAATAGGATGGAATGCAGTTTGTTGGGTATTGCTTTCAGGGCTGAAGGTAAAAATTGTGACACGTGGAACTTCGTACAAGTTCGCTCTACAAAACCAGTCTATAATCAAGTCATTGTGGGAGATTGGGCATAACTATTTCTTTGAGAATCCAAGCATGATCATAATTATGGGGTTGGAAAGAAGACTCAAAGGGATACCACAATATGAAATTTTAGGCCTTGGATATCCACAATTGTAGAGATATATTATATTAAATATCGAGATCCTACAAAGCGAAAAAAACATTGTGTAATTTTTTAAAATTTGCATAAGTTTTGTTTAAGAAAGTAGTTTGAAGTGATTCAAAGGGAATTGTGAAGAATAATTATCATTAGTTGATGTTCCAAAGAAATAAAATGGAAATGCCTAGTAATAAACCCTTAATCTCTACTATGGCACATGAAGAAGATGAAGAAATGCAACATGATATATCAAAATTATGAGACCAAGTGCAACAAGTTTCACTCTAACAAAAAGTAATTGAAGCAAAGAATGATGGTTTAAAGAATGGAATGGAAGCTAAGACGGATGGCATGGATGCTAGTATAGGTGGCATGGAAGCTAATATGGATGGAATGGAAGCAAAGCTTAAAGGCAACATAGAAGATTTGAAGATAGATTTGACAAAGTTGCTACAAGAAATGCTTCTTAATGGTGAAAGGGTAGTAAAGGAAACTCAAGATGAGAAAAAAAGGAATGTTAATCAGGATTTCATAGACTCTAACGTTGGACCTTAGACCCACCACATTCCAAAGATCGGTATGAGGAATTTTGATGGAAAGGATCCCATAACATGGATACTACAAATGGAGCAATTTTTCGATCTCCATAATGTGAAAAACACACAAAAGGTACACATTGGAACTTTATATTTGGAACCCAATCAGTTTGTATGGTATCGATGGATTTTCTCTCATAAGAAACTTGTCACTTGGTTTTCTGGATAATTTGGTATCTACGGATAAATACTAATTCCCTAGATAAGTAGTTGTATCTAGAACAACAGTTTAAAGTGTTTTAGACTTTTCATATAAGCAATAGATAAGATGAGAAGATAGAAGACCTACTTGTAGTTCTGCTTTCCTCTCATATCCCTTGTATTGATCCTGTCGCTCCTTCCCGTACTTAATCCACTTGATAAGTACCCTGTAAACACAACATAAAACAAAGAACTGACCAAAACATACGATCTATTGAATATAAGTGAAAGGAATCAAATACAATTCACACATATAAGCATTATGAAACAATACAAACATATGGGAAAAAGTTTCAAACACTTTATTAGACAGAAGAAGGAATTACAACCATTGGTGTCTGATTCAAAGCCATTCCTCCAGCTTGGATCCCATCCACATCACATCAAAAGCATGACAAACTTGTAGCATTACAATAATTGCTTCAAATCCAAATCTCATAGCAGCATTATCTCCTTACAATTCAACATAATCCAGCCCTCGATCGCTTAGATGAGTGGTTAATTTATAGGGAGATGTAGGAGGTTTTGTCATAAATGGTGGCATTGAATGGCCTTCCATACTTAGAATTAGTTCCATGGAGGAAGGGATGAGAGGATAGGATGCATATTAACTCATTCCTCATCCATTTTCAAGCTCATAGGAGTTTATAAGTTCCCTCAAAAGATAAGAATATTCCCCAAACCCTATGTGAATTTCGCTCAAACTTGCCTAGCGTAGGTGAAAGGAAGCCTAAGTGCTCTGTAGAGCACCCTGACATGGAATTAACTGCTCCGCAGCACACCCTTACATGGGCCTACCTACGCTGGTCCCTCTAGAGGCCATTTCTAGATGTCTTCATGTCATGAAACTATCTGGGAAGGAGGCATTCAAAGGGGTGACTTATTTAGGGCATGTAGAAACTGAAATTATGGTTTGATGAGCCCTAAAACACTGATTTGGATGATGGGATTAACATGCCCAAATGGATCTATGACAGTTGCCCCCTAAAGCATGAAGTCGGAAAAATGAAAATGTTGAATGAAATGCTTTACGATGTGATGAGGAGGTATCGAAGTGGAAGGTGACCTACATCAATTACAATACATATATCATGATATTTGATTTTTACATGAATCACTGAGGGAAGGCATACCCATGCTCAACTTATAAACTTTCATTACATGTACATAAATAGTCATCTACAGATATAGACCCATGATCGGAATGACCATCAATGTAAAGAAATTGTACATATGATTTAGTACTCCTAAAATTGTAGCTCAGATGGATGAAACTAGATCCGGGGTCTTCTATCTTGTTCAATCGTTCGCTCAAGTACGAGTCTAACCATGTGAATATGTAATCTCAAGTTGAACATGGGAAGACACCATCTGATTACCAGCCAATGATGTAAGTTGTTAACAAATGCAAGAGAAATCACCGATAATGATAATGATCCTCAAGCTACTGTAGTACATTCTGCACAGTATGAATGGATGATTTGATGTCAAACACTATATAAAGTCTTTCGGTCGAAGGCCATTGATGTCAACCTATCGCCGGAAGCAAGAAACTTGCCATTGATGTATGCAAGCCTCAAGGTACTGGAAGGGTGTTTCTAAGTCAACTTCTTAGATAATGTGCTGATGTCGACAAGAAGTGACTTGTCGCAAGAGTGCCTTGATGTATTCCACATCAATGGCATGAAATGAGTGTAGTAATTTTAGAGATGGAATTTGACTGACAACACAAGGTTCAGGAATGACGATCATGAAAATGAAGGTTTATGGTATTTCAAAGGATGAATTTTGACTGAATGACTTCTCTTGAACATATCAGCGACACTGAATGAATTGGCAGCATTGACCCAAAACCAAAGTAATGGATGGTGTGATAGACCATAGGTATGATAACCATCAAGTAGATAACCCAACCCAAATAGTTTGAATGAATTGGCAGCATTGACCCAAAACCAAAAGTGATGGATAGTGTGATAGACCATAGGTATGATAACCATCAAGTAGATAACCCAACCCAAATAGTCACGGAGATGAAGTGAAAGTGTCATGTTCAAGAGCAACCTGCTACCATAAAGTGGTTTACCCCTTTCTCCCGTTTTCCCCAGTCATTGCTGACCAGTACATCTTTATTTTTAATCAAGCTTGAGGACGATAACATATGCTTGTTGTATAATTCCACCCTTCAGGTGAATCCATCACTATGTGATGTTTTAATGAGTCTAGCGAAGGTGAAAATTGGTCTTGTCTAGATGGACAAGTTTGTCGCTATTTGATGTTTTAACAAGTTTAACGACAAAGATAACTCGGTCCTTTTCATATTTAGAGAGTTTGAAAAGGGACAAAAAGAAAACTCCACAAGTTCTTTTTCATAAATTAATCTCTCAAGCCTGAAAAAGCATAAAATAATACAAAAGAGATGTCGTTTCCAATCCGTTAACGAGCTGGAAAGGACATGTGCTCGACAATCTTTTCATGTTTAGAGAGTCTGAAAAGAGCTTAAAGAGGACTCCATTTTGAGGAACGAGTGGTGTCTAGAATAGTAGCTTGTTCCAATGATGTTGGAACTTTTCAAAACATGTTGATTTATGTGAAGAGGCTGGCTAATAAGACCACTCATTGCAACTGTTCCTCAAAAAGGGTAAAACAACCAAGTGAAAGCATTTGATCAGCGAAAGGAATGGTGGCGATGGGATGAAAACAACCAAGGCTCATCTGACAAAAGAGGCTGATAGAATGGCAATCAAGAGGGTTAAAAATGGAAATGGGTTCATTTTTACACAAGCTTGAACCATAGGGAACTATGCTTGGGTTCAGTTTCATGTTTACACAAGCTTGAAATGAAAAACTATGCTTGGATTCAGTTTCATTTTTACACAAGCTTAAAACGAAGAACTATGCTTGAATTCAGTTTCATTTTTACACAAGCTTGAAATGAAGAACTATGATTGAGATTAGTTTACATGCCCCCAACATGATGAAAAGGAGAGTCTCTTGTAACCAGATGGAAGTCACTACGATGAAGCAGGACAATTATCCAACACCTTTTTGGCTTCGTCCAGATAGGGACAAAGGTGAATGGGGTAATTCCGTTCACATAACCTATAGGGAAACTTAACTTTACCACTAGGTACATGCCCCCCAAGCTTCATTAAAGTCACCTAAGTATACTGCTCGTGGCTATCAAGTGGATGGAATGAAGGTTTGTTTATGAGATCAAGTGAAAGACTCGATTGGAATTTTACGATATCTAATTAAAGACTCGAATTGGAACTTTGCTCTAGGGGTCCTTGTTTTAATGAGCTTGACACAAGACGAGGAACTTTGCTCAGATTCCTTGTTTCATTTTTTAACGAGCTTGACACAAGACAAGGAACTATGATCATACTCCTTATCTCATTTTTTAACAAGGTTGACACAAGACAACGAACTATCCTTGTATTCCTTATTTCATTTTTTAATGAGGTTGACACAAGACAAGAAAGTGTCCTCATTGGGACCGGTTTCATTTTTCAATGAGGTTGACACAGTAAAAGAACTATCTTCATATTCCTTGTTTCATTTTTTTAACGAGCTTGACACAAGACAAGGAACTATGCTCATACTCCTTTGTTTCATTTTTTAACGAGGTTGACACAAGACCAGGAACTATCCTCATATCCTTGGTTTCATTTTTTAACGAGGTTGACAAAAGACAAAGAACTATCCTCATGGGATCTGTTTCATTTTTTAATGAGGTTGACACAATAAAAGAACTATCCTCATTTTCCTTGTTTCATTTTTTAACGAGGTTGACACAAGACAAGGAACTATCCTCATACTCCTTGTTTTTCATGACCCATGATTGGAGGCCATGAAGGCGAGATCTGGTTCCAATGCTGCCAGTACATGATGTATAACATCACTGAATTGATCATCAGTTGATGTAGGTATGGAACGAGTTGCCACATAATTAACCCATGGCGGGGATGATATTATTGGTACAAAAGGACCATTTAAGGAAGATGCTTGACTGGAAGCCATATTTGGACCGGGAAATCAAAGCTGGTCAACGGTGACAATTTTGCCTTCATGCAGGAAACAAATCACTCAAAAGAGTGTTGAAACAATAGCTCCCATGTCATAAACATAGTCGCGCCCAAGAAGTAAATTGTAATCTAAAGGGCCTGGGACTACCATCACATTTAGATAAATTATTTTTCCTCCCAAAGTAATAGGCAACTGAGGAAGGATCCCTAATGGTTGACTGGTTCCTCTGTTAAAAGCCAATAGATTTTGGGTAACAGGAACAAGTGGCAGCGAATCGAGCACTTTCCAAGCAGTTGAGGAAAGGATACTCACAGATGCACCTTCATCTATAATAGTGCCTAATACAGTCATATTACAAACCTATACTATGATCTGGAAAGGCACATAAGAAGGAAGATGGAATCCTGCCAGTTGATTCCAATCAAAGGAAGTGACTAGACTACATGGAGGGGGTACCATAGAAACGGGAGAATTAACCCCTTGAGTTACGAGAGCGGGAGGATTTTCCTCCTGTATTGATGGAACATGAGGATTTCCCCCAAGCTCATTGGAATCCAAAGAAACAAAAAGAACCTAAGTGGTATCATATTCATTCTCTTCGGGAAAGGTACGATTAACTGAAGGTGAAATCGGGTTAACTGTTTCCTTGACCTGTTGTTTTGGGTGAGGTATAGACTCATAGGATTCACTTTCAGAGAGAGTGGGTTTGATCGACGGTTGATTTTGGTCAGTCAATTTATCAACTAGTGAAGGATTAAGGGATAGTCTCCTATAACCAGATGGAAGTCACTACGGTGAAGCAGGACGGTTATCCAACACTTTTTTGGCTTCATCTAGATAGGGACAAAGGTGAATGGGGTGATTCCCTTCACATAACCTACATGGAAACTTAACTTTACCCTTATTTCCATGAACTTTACTACCACTAGTTGATGGTGTGTCACCAGCATGATCTCCAGAAGTTGATGACATAGGATGATGTGAACGAGAAGACCATTCTTCTAAGATCTGAGGAATATCAGGACAATTTTGAAGGAGATGGTCTCCTGCACAAATTTTACATGGATATCGAACTTTGTGAGGCTTGACAGATGGTTTATCATCAGATGTTGCATTCAAAGCAATGGTTGCTTGGTTGCCCCTCTGCTGAATTTTCTTCTTCTTCTTCTTCTTGCCTTTCTTATTATTCTTAGCCACCTAGTTACTACTACCAATACTTCACCTGGTGAAGAGGAAGAGGAGGAGGAAGAAACAATAGAGGAAGAAGGAAAAGTGTCAAATTTACGATCAAATGGAGCTTGATTTTGTCCAGTTGGAGTACTTGATTGCAGAGAAATCACGACATTTTGAACCAAGGAGATTGAAAACAACCATACTGGAAAGCCAATGGTAAATCCCGGAAGGGACGATGTAGCCATATAAGGAGCACCAATATTTCTGAAAGGAGGAAAAGGACTAGGATTCCCATCAAAAGGAATCCCTTGATTAGTGGACTCTAGATTTGTCGCCATATGTTTCAACCTAAGATAAACTAAGGAGTGAGCATGGAGGATGTTATCCATGGTCAATTAATTTTATTTTAATCAAAGAAACATAACAAAACAAAAGAGGGATAATCTAGGAAAAAGGTTTACCAAGAAACTATGAATTGTAGAATACCTCTCGGCAAACCGAGAAGTACGGGCAGGCAATCTCCCCGAATGTTGTGTTCAGTGTATCACAGTTTACAAAGTGGCTGACTCGGTTACTTAAGGATGGATAGAAACCTAGAGTTTTCCTCCCATATATACCCGAAGGTACATGGAGGCCTATTCCATATAAGCGCTATCTAATGCAAAACTGCATAGTGAGAGCATTCCCATATACTTTACGTACTGTAACACCGCCCTATATACTCGAAGGTACGTGGAAGAGCTATGATATAATCACATATGTGGAATGAGGTATCACACTCAGGATGTATTGCAGACAATTTAGCGACAACTGCTTTGTTTTACGACGTTGGAACATGTCTCTAGCTTAGAACCACTAAATGTTTTTCGTTAGGTGACAATGGTCCATTAGGTAAATTCAGATAAATTTTAAGTTGATCTTATTTAGAATTTTCCTTTGAAGGTTCACCATGTGATGTATGTTTGCAATTTAGAAAATGAAACTAATATGATAAGCATTATTTTCATTCAATTGAACAATGAAAACCTTAGCTAGTAAGGATAGAGCAATCAAATCGTTGACAAAGAGCAAAGAGCACATCTAATGCAATTTCCCTAGCTATTCCTTTCAAGCATTCACAAACTACAATATGAACGATGCAAGTTTTTCTTTTTGAATCCCTTAATGTTATGATGAACAAAAAGGAAATATGCACATACAATCAATCAATCATTCGTAAGAACAAAGACTTTTACGACAGTTCTATTCCGAAGGAAAAGAAGACTTTATGACACTTTCTTTCAAACTAAGATTAATCAACTATATTCTAACTTTGACCATAGATCGATAATGAAAAAGAAAAAATTAGATAAACATTAATCAATCAAATCAAAGTAGGGATAGACAAGGAGATAGAAAATTGTTCTCTGAGCCATGACATTCATTGATCAATCAACAACCAAACAGAGGAAATTTGGAAAAAAAAATTCAATCAAAAGGTGGGAATTTGACCTAAAGTGGATCAGCGCTGGTCAAAGAGGGATTAACTGCATTCCAAAGCACTATCTCTCCCTTAAGGGTGCTATTCAGAGCACTGTCCCCTAACCAAGCCTGGGCTGATTCCTGAGAGGCCACTCAAGAGTCATCTAATCTCAAATTTTGACCAAAATTTAATGCAAAAAAGCTGAAATACAGTCAATGAACACAAGTAGGGTCTACAAGAATGTCCTAGGAGGTGGATAAGCTACTAGGAAAGATAATAGTTCTCCAGTGGAGTCACTAATTTGTTTTGGAGAATATGGTATCTACGGATAAATGCTAATTCCCTATATAAGTAGCTGTATCTAGAACAACAGTTTAAAGTGTTTTAGACTTTTCCTATAAGAAATAGATAAGATGAGAAGATAAACTACCTACTTGTAGTTCCTCTTTCCTCTCATCTCCCGTGTATCGATCCTGTCGCTCCTTCCTATACTTAATCCACCTGAGAAGTACCTTGTAAACACAACAGAAAACAAAATACCAATCAAAGCATACGATCTATTGAATATAAGTGAAAGGAATCAGATACAATTCAAACATATAAGCATTATGAAACAATACAAACATATGGGAAAAAGGTTCAAACACTTTATTAGATAGAAGAAAGAGTTACAATCATTGGTGTCTAATTCAAAGCCATTACTCCAGCTTGGATCCCATCCACATCACACCAAAAGCATGATAAAATTGTAGCATTACAATACTTGCTTCAAAGCCAAATCTCATAGCAGCATTATCTCCTTACAATTCAACATAATCCAGCCCTCGATCACTTAGATGAGTGGTCAATTTATAGGGATATGAAGGAGGTTTTGTCATAAATGGTGGCATTGAATGGCCTTCCATAGTTAGAATTAGTTCCATGGAGGAAGGGATGAGAGGATAGGATGCATCTTAACTCATTCCTCATCCATTTTCAAGCTCATAGGAGTTGATAAGTGAGGGAACCTTCTATATGACTCCAAAAGATAAGAATATTCCCCAAACCCTATGTGAATTTTGCTCAAACTCACCTAGCGCAGGTGAAAGGTAGCCTAAGTGCTCTATAGATCACCCTGGCATGGACTTAACTACTCTGCAATGCACCCTTACATGGGCCTACCTATGCTCATCCCTCTAGAGGCCATTTCTAAACGTCTTCAAGTCATGAAATTGTCTGGGAAGGAGGAATTCAAAGGGGTGACTTGTTTAGGGCATGTAGAAACTGAAATTAGGGTTTGATGAGCCATAAAACACTGATATATATGATGGGATTGATGTGCCCAAATAGATCTATAACACTTGGTCAATTTTTATAGAGGAAATGATAGCACAATATGAGGATACGAAGAGCAACATCTTCTTTAGTCAATTGTTGAATCTAAAACAAAAGGGTTCAATGGTGGAGCACATTGAGGACTTCCAAAAGTTGAATATAAGGGTAAATGATATTCCATAGGAGCATAGGATTGATGTGTTCATAGGGACTTTAAAAGATAACATCCAACATAAGGTTCGCCTTTGGGAAACCAATTCGTTGGAGAATGCATTCAGGTTGGCAAGAAAAATTGAAAGCAAAATTATGGCCACAAGGAAGCCTACCACTCACAACTATAAAGATGGAAGTGTTGCTACCCCTAACCTTTCACAACCTATAAGGTTGACACCACAACAATTGGAAGAAAAAAGAGAAAAAGGTCTTCGTTATAGTTGTGATAGCAAATACCGTAAAGGTCATAAGTGTGCTGAGAAGAAATTATTTTACATAGATTGTGAAGAGGTGGAAGAAAAGGAACAAGAAACATCAAAATAAAAGGATTTGCACCAGAACCAACCCTAGAGAAAGAATAAATGAATTCGACCATATATTGTAATGCATTGGCAAGAATTACCACTCAAACTCTCAAGATAGAAGGACATATCAAGAAGAAAAAGGTAATAGTGTTGATTTATTTGGGTAGTACCTATTGTACTTGTTTCCCATACGCAGTCCTTGGATGCAAAAGTTATGCTAGGAAACCAAATCAACCAGCCTCTAGGTTCAAGTTGGCCCTTGAACCAGAGGGGCCTCCCTGAGTGGTTACGAGGCTTTGCTTAATGTTGCTCACCTATCACTGAACAACAACCTTTGAAGCACAATGGCCAGATTTATGACTTTAATTGGGGGAGGTTGGCAATCAATGACAATCCCTATCCATGATTAAAGGCCTCTCTCATAGGGTCCCTTCAAAACATGTCAGCTTCCAGCCTGACAAAATGACCTAGCTTTTCAAGGATTATGATAGAAGAATGTAAGGAGATTCTTAATAACTAAGTAGTCAAAAAAACTTCTTAACAACTAGGAAAATTTGGATGCATGTAGAATATTTCTACAGCCCAAAAAAACACATTGTAGAGGATGACAGAAGGCCAAAACCAATTCTAAGAGGAGCTATTTCGGACAGATAATCTAATAAGCTAATCTCTTTTAATGGCTATCAAAAGGCATAAAGCAAAAACCAGTCAAAGAGGTGTTATCTTGGAAAAATAGTCCAATAAGATAATCTCTTTATAAAGGTTATGATTTTTGAGGGTATTTCAGAGAGATTAAGACTTAATCTACACTTACCCAGACCTTCTATGCAACTTGAACATGTGCAGAAAGAGAGTATGAAAGTACTAGAAAGACATAGTAGAAAACACAAAATTCTATGAAACTAGAGCCAAAAGGCTTTCATTAGAAATCCTATAATATAATCTATTACAAAGTGAATAGCCTTGGCATCAAAATACCACACCTATCATCTCAATTGATGAAGTATTTATACAATTTATTACAAAATATCTTGATTTAAAATATCAAGATTTGTTACAAATATCTCAAACTATTTTACATAAATAGAACTGAAATATAGGACATTCAAAACTAATGAATCTACTTGGCCCTATCTTTGTGTATTTCTGGTGACAAAGAAGAGAAATTCGAACTTGATAGCAACTCTTATTTGATGAGGTGGCCTCCAAGTCACTAATTGTCTTTGATCTTTTTCCTCCCGAATTTTTGAAAAATAGGGTTCTATAATCCCTTTGTATATCCCAAACCATAATAAATGTTAGAAAAATGAGAGATATTTTTGTACATGAGGATGTTGGAAACAAAAACCTCTTTCCATTTTCCACCTGCTCGGAAATTGTATTTGAAAATGCTAACTAAAAACAGGAAAATTCGGGAAACTATGGTTGTAAAGATTCATCCGAATTTCCCAAACCATAATATTTGTTAGAAATACAAGAGAAGCTTTTGTACATGAGGATGTTAAAAACAAAAACCTCTTTCCGTTTTTGAAAATACGTTCTCAGATTCTTGTAAACCATGCTTTATAAAAGACAAAACATAGTTTTAACTGATTATGAAACAGACATATGACATGGAGGCAGGAGGAGACATGGAGGTGGGAGATAATGTGGAAACACATGGTTGGTGGAAAATGATGTGACCAGGGGGTAAATAGACATTGGTGGGAAGGAGAGGGTTAGGTAGTTTTCGAAGGGGGGAGTGGGCAGGTGGTATATTATTTTGAGCGGGGGGTGGGTGATATATGGTTTCGAGCGGGGTGGGGGGAGCGGGGGTGGTATATGGTTTCAAGTAGGGGAAGGGAGGGGGGGGGGTTGATAAGAGGACACCATGTTACATGGGGCCCATGAAAAGTGATACCGGTTTTCGGACCCCCCCCCTTCACCATTAATGTGAAAAGGGATGAGGGGGTGTGAAATGGTTGCCTCGCTATTGATCTGGTGGGGAAGATCTTAACTGTGAAAAAGCGCACAAACTTTTGTGAAAGCACTAATATGTCTTGTGAATCCTCGATCATAGGTTAAAATCTAATTTAAACTTTATTACATCATTTAATCATGTTTAAATGCATGATTAACTAAATCAACTAGCTAATGAAACTTAAATTTACATTTTTGAGGGCGCATTTACTCTTGCATACCCATTTATTATTTCTAAACAACTAAAACCTATTATATTAACATATTTAAATTATCAAAACTAAACATGTTACAACATTGACTCCAATGGGGACTTCCTCCCCCTGTGGGAGGCAGAGAATTAGTAGACCAGTTGCCTTTAGTGTTGGGCGTGAAGTCATACCATAAAATCATCAACCACTAATATGCCATCTTATGTAAAATATAAGAAATCCCCATGGATCAATGTTTTCATTTGAATACTCTGCTACTGCACACTGCAACCTGCAACTATGAAATGCAACCATATGCCTGCACTAATTTAGATACTCTTTCATACTGAAATATGAAAGTTGAAAATTTCTAAAGACTGAAAATATAAACTAATTTATCATATACTCTACAAATCACACCACTCATAAACAACGAACACGTTGATCTATTGCACACTGAAACTCAGAATATCTATTCAATCCCCACACCTCTATCTAACTGAACTGAAAAACTTTACACTGTTAGGTGTAATCTACTTTCCAATGTAACCAAGTGCAGAGTGGATTTATTGACAAACTACATTGCCAACAACTAAAAATTTGAAGAATATATACAATATGAACATGAAATCCCATGGGAAACTTATACTCACAGGTGTACTTTAAAAGTTGCATCCTTTGTAGAAATTTTAGATTTCTGACCATGGATGAGAGGAAGAGACATATACTGCTAATTGCAAGTATCAATGAACCTTGCATAATAGTAAAGGCAGCTGAAATTTCAAAATAGTGGGATCGGTTACCTAGTGGAATCACCATATGAAAAAGTGGAGTCGCTAGGTGAAAGGAATGCAACAAATAATAAATGCCTACTCCTTATTCATTAGCAAGGAATAGATATAATCTTTATTGTTCTCCAAATAAATATATCTTTGTTAATTCTCTCCCCGAAAAAAGTGCCAAATGTTGTACTTGTTTCCCGTAGGTAGTCCTTGGCTACAAAAACTACGCTAGGAAACCAAATAAATGAGCCTTCAAGTTCAATCTGGCCCTTGAACCAGAGGGGGCTCCCTTAGTGGTTACAAGGCTTTGTTTAACATTGTTTACCTATCAGTGAACAACAACCTTTGAAGCAAAATTGCCAAATTTATGGTTTTAATTGGGGGTGGTTGGTGATCAATGACAATCCCTATCCATGATTAAAGGCCTCTCTCACAGGGTCCCTTCAGAATGTGTCAGCTTCCAGCCTGATAGAATGACTTAGTTTTTCAAGGATCATGATATAAGAATGTAAGGAGATTCTTAATAATTAAGTAGTTAGAAAGACTTCTTAACAATGAGGGAAATTTGGATGTGTGTAGAAGATTTATACAACCCAACAAAACACATTGTAGAGGATGACAAAAGGCCAAACTAGAACCAATTCTAGGAGGAGATATTTCGAACAAATGATCCAATAAGCTAATCTCTTTTAATGGCTATCAGAAGGATAAAGAAAAAACTAGTCAAAGAGGAGTTATCTTGGACAAACAGTCCAATAAGATAATATCTTTCTAAAGGTTATGATTTTATAGGGGATTTCAGAGAGATTAAGACTTAATCTACACTTACCCAGACCTTCTATGCAAACTTGAACATGTGTAGAAAGAGAGTATGAAAGTGCTAGAAAGACATAGTAGAAAACACAAAATTCTATCAAACTGGAGCCGGAAGGATTTCATTAGAAATCACATAATAGAAGCTATTACAAAGTGAAGAGACTTGGCATCAAAAGCCCACACTTATCATCTCAATTGATGAAATATTTATACAATTTATTACAAAATATCTTGATTTAAAATATCAAGATTTGTTACAAATATCTCAAGTTGTTTTACACAAATAGAACTGAAATATAGGACATTCAAAACTAATGAATCTACTTGGAACTATCTTTGTGGATTTCTGGTGACAAAGAAAAGAAATTCGAATTTGATAGCAACTCTTATTTGATTAGGTGGCCTCCAAGTCACTAATTGTCTTTGAGCTTTTTCCTCCTGAATTTCTGGAAAATAGGGTCCTGTAATCCCTTTTTATATCAAAAACCATAATAGTTGTTAGAAAAATGAGAGAGGTTTTTGTACATGAGGATGTTGGAAACAAAAAAAATTTCAGGTTTTTAAAATTTGTTTTCACTTGCTTAGAAACCATATTTGAAAATTATGACTAAAAATTGAAAAATTCTGGAAACTATGGCTGCAAAGCTTCATCTGGATCTCCCAAACCATAACAGCTGTTAGAAATCTGAGAGAGGTTCTTGTACATGAGGATGTTATCAACAAAATCTCTTTCCTTTTTTGAAAATTCATTCTCAGCTGTTTGTAAACCATGTTTGAATTTACTATGTTGTATAAAAGAGAAAACATATTTTTAACTGATTATGAAATGAACATATGACACAGAGGTGGGAGGAGACATGGAGGTGGGAGATAACGTGGAAACACATTTCTGGTGGAAAATGATGTGACCGTGGGGTAAATAGATGGTGGCGGGAAGGAGAGGGTTAGGTAGTTTTTGGGGGCAGGGTGTGCGAATTGATAATAGGATGCCACGTCGCATGGGGCCCATGAAAAGCGATACTGCTTTTTGAACCCCCCTCGGCATTAACGTGAAAATGGATGAGGGGATGCGAAATGGTTTCCTCACTGTTGATCTGGTGGGGAAGATCTTAACCATGAAAAAGTGCATGAACTTTTGTCAAAGCGACAAGATGTCTTGTCAATCCTCAATCATAGGTTAAAATCTGATTTAAACTTTATTACATAATCTAATCATGTTTAAATGCACAATTAACTAAATCAACCAGCTAATGAAACTTAGATTTACATTTTTGAGGGCGAATTTACTCTTGCGGATCCATTTATTATTTCTAAACTACTAAAACCTATTATATGAGCAAATTTAAATTATCAAAACTAATCATGTTACAACAGTACCCATAATTTTATTCATTGCAAGATAGCCAAGGAATTTAAGTGCTTCCTATATCCAACACCAGAGTGTCAAGTGATGGTTGTAATTGGAGGAACCATAAATTGCTCTGTTTAAGTGCCATAATATAAATCTATCCATGGGAGAATATGTATTGAACAATCCAATTCTTTCCATTCCAATGGGTGCTGCTGATGTTGTACTAGGAGTTCAATGGATACAATCTTTGGGTACAATAGCTTTTAATTTTCAAAAAATTTTCTTGAATTTTTTTTTGGGAAGGAAAGGAAGTGGAATTAAGGGGTATCACCGAGAAAGATAATCAGCTCTAACAACATGAAAAAGATTCTAAAGAAAGAACAACATGGCATAATTGCATAATTATGTTCACTAGAGGTTCCCACATCGAAATCATCTATTTCTCCAGATCTCCAAAAGGCCTTGGATAATCATTCCAAGGTATTTGAGACTCCCAAAGGCCTCCCACCTATTTGTGATCATGGCCATGATATTCATTTGATTGCAGGAAGTGTTCCTCCAAACGTTATGCCTTACAGATATCCTATGCCCAAAAGAGTGAAATTGAATGTGTGGTTGCAGAAATGCTAGAGGTTGGTATAATTCAACCTAGTCAAAGTTCTTTCTTTGCTTTAGTAGTATTGGTGTACAAGAAGGATTGATCATAGTGCATGTGTCCATATTATAGGGAGCTCAAAAAGCTCACTATTAAATGTAAATTTCCCATTCCTATCATTGATGAATTATAGGATGAATTACATGGAGCAATTTACTTCACCAAGTTGGATCTTCATTCAGGATATCATCAAATCAGAATGAAGACTGAAGACATTCCAAAAACAACATCTAGAACTCATGAGGGTCATTATGAATTCTTGGTCATGCCTTTTGGCCTTGCCAATGAACCTTCTACATTTCAAGGTTTGATGAATCTCATTTTCAAACCCTTCCTTAGAAACTTTATGTTAGTATTTTTTGATGATATACTAATCTACAACCATTCTTGGAAGGATCATGTTCAACATGTTGATAGGGGGCTCAAACTATTGGAGGAGAAACAATTATATGAAAAAATTCCAATTGTTTCTTTGGAGTACACGAGGTAGAATATCTGGGTCATATTGTATCTCATGAAGGTGTTAAGGTAGACCCTAGAAAAATTAAATCCATTACGCAATGGAAAATTCCCAGATCCATAAAGCATCTGCGAGGATTTCTTGGGTTGAAAGGGTATTATCACAAGTTTGTTAATAATTATGGGAGAATAGAAGCACCTCTAACAACATTACTAAAGTAATATGCATTTTCTTGGACTCCGGAAGAAACAAAGGCCTTTGAACATCTTAAAGAGGCACTGTGCCAAGCACCGGTATTAGTTATGCCAGACTTCACAAAAACATTTATTGTGGAATGTGATGCCTCAAGAGATGGAACTGGTACTGTTTTAATGGAAGACACATTTCTTTTGAAAGTCGTCCAATCAAAGGAAATTATTCACACAAAGCTATTTATGAGAAGGAAACATTGGCAATACTACATGCACTTAGGAAATGGCGACCTTACCTAATGGGAAGACACTTCAAGGTAAAAATGGATCATGATAGTCTTAAATACTTTTTAGAAGAAATATTATCTTTAGAAGAGAAACAAAAATGGGTTGGTAAGATGTTGGGTTATGGCTTTGAAATCATCTACAAAAAAGGGAAGCAAAATGTTGTTGTAGATGCACTCTCAAGAAAGGATGAGGATGTGGAAGCATTGCTTTGTGCCATTTCTATTATCCAACCATATTGGATAAACGCAGCAAGGGATGAATGGAAGAATGATGAAGAAGTGTGGGCACTCATTCAAAAGTTGCAGCAAGATCCCAGTACATCTGGCACATTGAGCTGGAAAAATGATTCGTTATGGTACAAATATCGCTTATACCTCTCTAAGAATTCCCAACTCAAACAAAAGATTCTTCTGGAATTGCACACCTCTCCATTAGGAG
Organism: Pinus tabuliformis; assembly: GCA_031772625.1. Lineage (NCBI taxonomy): Eukaryota > Viridiplantae > Streptophyta > Pinopsida > Pinales > Pinaceae > Pinus > Pinus tabuliformis. The sequence goes on from CM062817.1 coordinate 338,981,742, forward strand.
GACACTCGGGATTTTTAAAAACATACCACGGGGTTAAGAAGAGTTCTTTTTGGGATGGCATTAAATATGATATTCAAAAATTTGTGGCGGAATGTTTGGTTTTCCAACAAAATAAAGTTGAGACAATTAAGACCACGAGTCTGTTACAACATTTATCCAGTCCAAGTCAATGTTGGGAGAAGGTTTCAATGGATTTTATCGTAATTTTACCCAAGTTCGAAGGAAAGAGTGTCATCATGGTGGTGGTTGATATACTTACCAATTATGCACACTTTTGTGCATTATCTCATCCATTTAAAGCATGTATGCACACTTTTGTGCATTATCTCATCCATTTAAAGAATGTATGCATACTTTTGTGCATTATCTCATCCATTTAAAGCCATTACAGTTGCTACTGCATTTATGGAAATAATACAAAAGCTTCATGGAAACCCAAATATTATTGTAAGTGACAGAGATCCCATTTTTGCTAGAAATTGTTGGATGAAATTATTTTCTTGTCTGGGTACTCTGTTAGCTCATATCTCATCTTATCATCCTCAATCTGAATGGAAAACTGAGATAGTGAACAAATGTTTGGAAAAATATCTTTGTTTCTTTGTATTTGATAAACAGACACAATGGGTCAAGTGGCTACCTTTGGATGAATGGTGGTATAACACTTCCTTCCATATTGCAGCAAAAATGACCCCGTTTACGGAACTTCATGGATATCATCCACCGTCCATCACATCATCCTTAAGAGAAAATTCTAAGGTCCAAGAAGTGGAAGATCACATCGAGCATCAACAACAAGTTCTTCAAATCTCAAAGGATAACCTCACTTTGGTGCAGAATAAAATGAAACAACAGGCAGATCAAAGTCGCAATGAAAGAAGTTTTGATGTAGGTGACTGGGTATTTCGATGACTACAACCATAAAAACAAATGTCCATCAAGAATGATAAGAAGGATAATAGATTATCACCAAAGTATTATGGTCCATACAAGGTGTTGAAAAATATTGGTACTATGGCATACAAATTGGAGCTTCCTACATCTCCCCGAGTGCACCCAATTTCCATGTTTCATGCTTAAATAAGGTTATAGGTGACAAGCTCCTAGTTCAAACAATATTTCCAGAACTTGACGAGGAAGGAAAAATCATATTGGAACCGGAAGCACTCACAGAAACAAGAATTTGAAAACTACAAAATCGATCAAATAAATGCTGCCACAACCATTACTTTGGGCCAATACCATGGTAATGAACCCTAGTATCCAGGTTACCATGGTTCATATTTTGTATGCAAATTTCACTCATATGATTTGCATATGTATGCAACCCTTCTTCAAAAGAACCGTGTATACTTTCCTGAACTTCTACTTTTTTCATTCAATTGTCATTGAACTATCATTCCTCTGTCCATGTCCTCTGTAGTATCTATACAAAACTATATGAGATCATATTTTCATAATGTTGACATAAAGAACATATTTATCAATTAGGTTTCCATCAAGGACACAAAATATCCATAATGCCAACAATTTAGATAATGCTACATGACTGCTACATGATTGCCCTATTTTGCTACATGATTGGATTCGGGAGCATCTTAAGGGTGGGAAAGGTGTTATGAAGGTGAGAGAAGGTAGATGAGGGTGTATGAAGAATGTGTGAGGTCTTTTTCCAAGAATAGCACCCCTCAGAGACCTATCTTGCACAAAAGTACATACCCATGGTGTTCCCTAACAACCCTAAAAAGATGATCTCAGTGGCAAAATTTGAGAGCAGTATGAGGTTTAAAGAAGGAGGACAATGATGACAAAATGGATGTAGGATGAGTGTACCAATCCTGCAACTCATTAGTAGTTACTGCAGACTAAAAATCAACCCCTTTTTACTCATGGAAAGAACACAAATTTAGATATCAAATTGCAACAAATCAAGATTGAAAGGATGAATTGAATTTTATTTCACCAAGAGCTACTCTATCCTACAACATGAATATAATCCATGTACAAAGGCATGATCTTAACATCTAGTATGTTTAAACATAGTATGCAAGAGAACAATAAACCAAAGCCTAACAACTTTCAAAGGAAATGAAACAAATATTTTTGGCTTGTTGTTGTCGACTCCTCACCAATACATTCCACAGGAAAGGTGGTAATTAGGCCCACAACCACAAATTTTGAATACAACTTTTGTTTAATAAAGGAAAGATGTGCCACTACTCAAGGAATGACAAAATAAAATACATAATATAGTCTATAGTCTCTGGTTTTGGCCCTAACCCAAGTGTCTCAAGCCTCTAAAGTTAACTCAGATGTCGATCAACAGTGAATCTTTCATTAACAGAAAATGGAGTTCAAATACATCATATCAAAATGTAAATTTCAATATTAAGTACCTGGATCTCAATAGCTCATCCTAGATGCATAATTTTGAATCCTAATGAACCCTTAGGCTTGTTTATTTATACAAAAGATGAATGAGGGGAAACCCATTGGAAAGAGGACTAATTCCCTCCAAAACCTCGAAATTAGTGGATCTAGTTCCCTTAGATCCTATCATGCACTTGAGTTCATCGACTTCCATTGGACCTCGAGCTGTAGTTGAGTGTAGATGAGTGATTGTAGGGATCACTTTGAGTCAAAGGAGAGTAAATGTGGGGGGAAAGCCTCCTACACTTCATCTAGCTGACTCCAACATGCCTGTGCATCATAAATGTACAAAACAATTCTCTCTTTCCTGCACATAAACCACATTAGGTCACGAAGTATGAAAAACACCCTTTAGTCTTCCTACTAAGAACATTATATCAAAAAATGTAAATTAAAGTGAGGAAAGAAAGAATTTATGGGTTGTAGGATAGCAATATGGGCCTTAAAATATACCCATTGATGGGACCCATCAATGTGCATCTCCTAGCACATGCCTCGCTTCAACTGCACATTGCACAATTCTAGTCAGCTGTAGTTCTTCCCTTTCCCATTGTGATTGTGCAATGCATATATCTTGGCCTAAATTGTGCAATACACACTTCCAGATAGTAGTCTACATCACCTTTCCCACTGTTTATGTGAACTGCGCAATAGGAGACTCTCTCTTCCTCGGCAATTGTGCATTGCGTAGTCCTAAGGCCTAGATCTCAAATCCTTGGCCTCTTGCTGATCTATTATGTGTAGTCTATCTTCCTTTCCACTGCACCCTGCACATTTCCAGTGACCATTTAGGTCACCCTTGCCTCAATCATACCCTCTTGTGCTCAGAGCTTATGTAATCGCCCCTCTTAGTGACCGCCTTTTGCATTTGATAGCTTGATAGAATAGGTGATTTTTTGTGGAATTGGCTTCATGTTTCCACGAGTGCATCTCTACTTCTAGGTACTACAGATCAATAAGATATCAACCTTTCATAATCCACCAACATTTTGCCTCCAGTCACTTGGAAATGACCATCAAAGGAGGTTGTTTAAAGTAGTATTGAAGGTGTCATGGACAGTTCTAGAACATGAGTTCCTATTATGTCAGATACCAAGTGCTTCATTGACATGTCCACTACTATAACATGGCATATCATAAAAGATGCTTTGTTACAGTCCAACCCTAACCCCTTTATTTATGTAATAGGGTTGAGTCATAGTTATAATTAGTTGAAGAGTGAATAAAGCCCATATTAATAATTGTAAGTGGTTGACCCACATTTAATAAAGGGACCACAGTTAGTTGCAAACGGGCCATGGTATTAGATAGATGGTATTGAGACAAACATGGTATTGACCCATGGTATTGCATGTATGAATCCTATATAAAGGATAGAGAATCGCCATTGAGGAGTGTCATGTCCTATTTTTAATGAGGTCTACTTAGCTGGAGGTCGCCCACTTGAAGAGGCAAATGAACATGGCTTTCATCTATGAATAATAAAATACTTGTTGTTTTTCTCATATTGTTCTATGTTTTGGGTTGTATTTCTTCATATATTTGGTATTATGGCATCTTCTCATAGGTCAAGAGCATAACAAGTGGTATTAGAGCGCTTACCAGGGCCGGTGGTATCTCCATTTTTGGGGATAATTTTTTTTAGGCTAGAGACGTGTTCCGACATCTTTAAACCGCGGGATATGTTGTTGAGCGCATAAACCTGCAGATTTTGGGAGGCATTCATGTAGGAAATATAAGAGGTGGTCATGCTTGTTGGATTCCCTTGTAACCCCTGTGGGTACCCCTTCGAGTAGTAGCGCATTAGACAGAACCGTCCAAGGACTATCTTCCACGTACCCTCAGGGTATATCGGAAGCCCCCTAGGCTACCCAAAACCTCGCCTTAGATAAACTGTCGGTCGTCTTGCTGCTACAGTACACCGAGAACATCACTCGGGGAGATTACTCATGCATATGATAGGGTAGTCGGGTACTACAACTAAGGGTATGGTTGATCCTCCTTATTTAATGCCCTAAAAGATTGGGCCGAGTACTACTGTTGGACCCATATGTGTATTGTGATCTGTAGCACCTGACACTCCTTCAGACTATAGTTCCCTCATCTCTCTGAAGATCGACCATTATCTTCTTTACTAGATTAGATGTAGCAGTTGGGTTCTGTCACCGCCGCAACAATCAGATCCACCAGTTGAGGTTCTATTGCCACAGTACCATTCAGATCTAGCATCTAGGGTTCTGTCGCAGCCGCAGTCCAACTCACATACAGCTGTTGGGGGTTTCATAGGCATATCTGACCATTTGTGCAGTGAGTCTTGTGGCTCCTATACCTTGGGGCGATTCTTGCAAGGCATTGGGCAGGATTAAGTTTTCTGAGAATTGGCCACTGTAGTATTGATAAGAGGGGAGTAAAACTCCATTAGGAGGAAAAAAAAAGTCTTAGGCCTTCCCAGGACGCTTATAAGAGACTTAGCCCATAATAGTAAGGATGACGAGTTGATCGTGGTGGTACCATTCACTTGTCAGCTTCAATTTTTAGGTGGTCCAAATTTTTTTCGATGTGATGACAAGTGACCAGGATCTAGTATGGTAGAAACCAAAGCTCAAGCCATGGCCAATGAGAAGATCAAGAGCCTTGAAAAGTAGTTGGCTTCTTTCCAGAGCTTAGTGGATCAGATGCAGAAATTCATGGACACAATCAAAAGGAGCTCGTCAGGGTTGCATTCGGAGGTACATGGTTTTAATGAAGACCTTGAAGGAGAATCTAGCCATCATATTCACTTCCATGGAAATCACAAACATTCCCACCCTCGACCACCCAAGATGGACATGTATAAATTTGATGGCTCTAATTCGGCAGTATGGGTAGCACAAATGAACCAATATTTCACTCTGAATGATATCCTAGATGATGAAACTAAACTACATGTGGGAGGCCTTTACTTGGACCAAGAGAAATGGCAATGGTGGCAGTGGCATCAGAAACGCTATCTTGGGAAAATTACTTGGCAGGTTCTCAAAATCCATTTGTGACCGCCTTAACCGTGAATCTAATTTTTTGGGTTGTCTTGCAAAGCTCCAATAGATAGGCATAGTAAAAGACTACATTGCAACCTTTGAGACATTGGCCATGCACACCGAAGGTCTGGGAGATGAATTCTACTTGGAATGTTTTATAAGTGGTCTCAAAGAAGCCATCCAAGCCCATGTCCAGATGCACTACCCACCTACATGGATGGACGATTGGGAAAAGGCTATCGAAATGGAACATGCTTTAGCTGCCTAGTCGCCTCATCCAAATTTCATAGCCAAGGGATGCCCCACCTAGGCTCATGGAACTACTGTTGAGGGACAAAGTCCCTTAGGGTTTTGGGTCAACACCTTAGTAGAGTGGGGGTTATCTACAATAAAAAATAAGCATTCCACACAGCCATGATACTTAAATAAGCAAACTACACAAAGAGAGGTGCACCTGGGGGTCCTTTGTTCGGGTAGATCCAGCCAGGGTCCAAACCCTCTTGGAGTTCCTTTCGATCCTTGAACCTGCAAAACAACCAATTCAAAGAAGCATAGCAATATATGGACCAAGTATCATATAGAAATCAACTTCATAACATATTGAAAGGTATTTAGTTATACAATTGAAACAATTATTCATACGTAAACCATAACATTAACATCATATGCATGTAGAAGATTCATTTCGGGAACAAGACAAATGTTTCTTTATCACAGATAACTAAAACAAAGAAAGGAATGATATCACTTGAATCTTCCTCTCGCTGACTCCAAGCAGAACCGTCCTCCGGATCCGTCCAATCCCATGTCTTCAAAAGGCTCCTTCCATGACTCATACAAAGATATCTCAACTAGTGAAATGACATCATAACTTAAAGAAACAAGGGTTTCATGTAATGGGGGGAGTGCTGGAAGCACAAGGATCTTCAGACCTGATCAGGGATAATCTCAGCAGAGTAATTTTCTCTCTATTCTTTCCTCCCTTAGGCCTTCCCATTGAAGTTTTTTAATACTTCTCCCAAAGTAGTTTTTTAGTTGGGAATTCGTTAGGAAAAGTTGGGCCACGGGCACTAATAAGTAATCAAAAAGTAAAATCCGTGATCTCCGCCCAAAATTAAGGAGATTTAATTTTTTAAAGTATTTTAAGACATATACGCGGGTTGGGTATACACTGACCCGCGTACACACGCGTTTAGCTCAGGGAAATGACGCGTATATGGAGTAAAACACTATTTTCTAAGTATTTGGACTAGGTCTGGAAGGAGGGGTTTCCCTAGGCCTTAAGTACATCATCACAAATATCAAGGGTGAGATTTGGAGCTATAATAGATGCCCCCTAATATATGAGGTCAAAAGGGGTACATGATGGCCAAAATGTATTAAGTACATGGAAAGGAAACCTATCAAAAACTGAGAAGGACTTCACCAGATTCCAGCCTGCCAAGCCACAAAAGGAGATAAAAAAGAAACACTGTCTGAGGCAGGCATACCCATGCTCAGAGAAAGTAAAGCATGTCCACATATCAAGTACAAGCGGATCCATTAAGTATACAAGTATAGAAGACTAGAAATACATAATGGATGATATGATCATGATCGAACAAGTACATGTATGAATATCACATATAAGAATGTCAATGATGCTGAAGGATGAAGCTAATCACTGATATCAAAGACTAATCCCAATGGTACCAAATGAACATGATGGAATAAGATGGCACTACACTGCAAACTCGGGTGCCAGCTTATAAAATGTGTCCATGAATGACTGCAACATATAAGGTGGAATGGTATCAACTAGTAGAAACAGGAGCAACTGTCAAGTGAACCAATCAATGTTGATGCAACCTGAGGTCTTCACCGACCACCATGGTACATTTCTACACAATGGGAATGAATGAGCTGAATTCAACCATGTGAGAAATCGTTTGATTACCAGTCATTGATGTATATTGTTAACAAACGTGAGACTACTCACCGATGATGATAATGAGAGTCAAGGTACCCCAGTACAATCTAACAAGTTTGAATAAATGATCAAAACTCAAACACCTGGAAGAATCTATCGATTAGGAGACAATGATGGTTTCCCACTATCGATAGCGAAGGATCTACCACTAATGACTGCAAACCCCAAGGTACTACAAAATGGACTCTAGACCTTTGCCCTAGAGAAATGAGTCATAGTCGATGGGGAAAGATCCACTAGAAGGAAGGCATTAAGGCATCCTTCATCAATCTAGCGCGAGTGTAACCCGCAGGCCAATAATGTGGAAGGAATCAGATGAAAAAGATGTAGTAACTCGACCAAAGCACGTTTCCGGCGTACACAAGATGTGGCTAGAGCACGACAAAAACCCTCTGAACCAACCAATAATGAAAGCTGACAAAGAGTCAAGGTATCCACTAATAGGGTCAAATGGAAACCAAGGCACTGCATGAATCCCAATGTGTGATAGTGTAAGCTAATTTCGAACACAAGGGAAACCACTCAGTCAAAGACCCATGATACCGATCGATGTTGAGCACAAGGTGACCTATCAATAATGAAAATAGGGCCAGGGTGCGGCTCTAGGCCTATCCTCAGAGGAAGATGTCATTGTCGATAAGGACAAGACCTGCCAGCAAGAAGTCAATGGAGACCTTCTCAAACCGACATGAGTAAAGGACCAATATAACTGATGTGATGATAGACAAGACACTGACAACCAGGGATGGCCAACTGAAAAATGAGTCAAGAGACACTGCAGAGAGGCCGACTCAGGCTAACTTCCCTTGAATAAAAGCATGACTCAATGATGACTATGTGGTAGCATATGATGACTCTGTATAAGTTCGTCATGCAGGAGGCACGAACGAACTCTCCATATGATTGGAAGAGATAACCAATCAGGGGAGAACTGACTCAATAAAAAGGTTAAGGTGTACCTAAGTCAAACTAAATCCTGCCCAAATGGAGGAGACTTTGTTTTGAGTGCTTTGTTCAAGGGTGACACGATTGACTCTAGCTGCCAACAATAAATGGAAATATTGTCTCGTTCCCGCTCTTTTTTGGAATGTATAATTTTTTTGTCTTTTTCTTTAAGCTGGAAAAAGAATAAAAGAATGATATAATACAGTGGAAATAATGAGTGTCGGTGAAGCAGATGATCTAGTTCCTGGGATTGGAACAATCCTATGCTAAATGTAGGGAGGCGAAAACTGGTCAAAGACACTCAAAGGTATGTTCCTTCCACGGGTCATAGGGTGTCGAGTTACAGAAGAGAAGGGATTGCAAGTTTGATTTTGCTGATGACATGGTCAAAAAGTGGCTTAAACATGAGTCCAAGTGAAGCCGGCTCAAGACCAAAAGGTGCAAATGGTCAAAATGCGATGCAGTAGTACAATTCAACACGAAGGAGCCTCTAGGGTATAAGGCCAGAACGAAGCGAAGAAGCAAAGAGGAATGAATCTTCATTGCATAAGTCATGGTGGGACTACAGAGGACTCTTGAGCCTACGCAAATCGAAGCAACATGGGCAAGAATGTCAGTGAGGTGCTAACTACGATGCCCATGAAAAGGATGGATCTACCATCATGCCATGGTTTAAAAAATTGGCGAGTGAAGATGGTTTACGAACCATAACATGATGGGATTGACCCTATGGCAAGTGTATCGAAAAATGGAGGCTAGTATGCACAATGCAATGGAAAAATGGCTTCTCTAACCTATATGCCAGTGAGAAAACGATACTTGCCATGACGGGTCTGCAGTCACGTAACCGACTCTAAACTGTCGAAAAAGCGTCCAAAATGTCATGAGAAAAAACCATTCTTGACATTCCAAGCTCCCAAGTTAAAAGTTACATGAGACAAAACAAAATCAAGTTTTGAAAAAATTTGACATTTTCAAAGCTTATAAAATATTTTTTTGACTCACCATTGTTACCGTTTGAGTTGAGAGCACAAGGAGTGGAGAAAAAGAAGCAAGCTTTGCCATTTTTTGAATTCGACTGTTCAAATCTTCCCAAAATCACCAGGTAACCCTTAAACTTGTCTTGCATTCATTTGTGATTGGTTTTAAGAATTTTAATCCAAGTTTCACTATTGAATTTATGTCAAAAAAAGTTTCGTGGCATATACATGGGTTGGCTATATGCAACCTGCATATACGCAGGCCCTAGATGCGACTGTGTATGAAACAGAGCCGCGTATACGCTATTTAAACTTCAAAACAAAAAACTAACGGTCCAAACTTGTTTTTTCTTCAGGACGCTAGTCGCTTGGACAGAAAGGGAGCATGCCACAGTTCATGATGAGGTTATGAACAATCCACAGGCCCTGGATGCCTTAAGAGGATGCGGTTTGCTAAAGTTCTTCAAAATGCCAAATATGAAGGCAAACACTTGCTTGCTCGAAATGCTCATTCACTTTTGGAGCATCGAGGATGACTCATTCATGATTGATCAAATGCCACTGAAGATAGAGATTGAGGATATCTATTTTATCACGGGCCTTTCCCGGAGGGGAGAGGTAGTACATTCTATGGGCTGATCACGAGGTAGCCTCTCTATCAGGGACCATGTGCATATATATTGCCCGGGCCATCTAGAAAAGATTGGAAGCCAAATTCCAATCAAGCACATAGAGAGTTTGTCATTGAGGATTATCCTGTTCACTATAGCTAGAGTGAATGGATCAGCTTCCTTACACCAGGCTTCACGGCTTTCCATGAGCTTGGCGGTAGACTGTCTCACCACAGTATTTGATTGGTGTACTCCTCTTCTCACCAACTTGAAGAGCCAACTATCATCTATCAAAAAGGGCCAGACCAAAAACTTTGGGTATGGGACCATTCTGTGCTCCTTATTTTTTGAGAGGGTCTCAGAACTACGCCCTAGAGTACCAGTTCTGATCAGTACCCCGCGAGATCTACAAATGGGCAGGTGGACTGATATGATGAAACAACTAGGAGGTGGGGATGTACCACAAACAACTTTTGACGATGATTTCTTCTCTTGGTGGGAGCAGCAGATCATCACAGTGGATGATTACCCCTATGCCGGCTTGGACTTCTAGGGAGATCCTGATCTAGCATTACCACCAGCCGCAACATGGGGTGATATAGGTAACAAATGTTTTTTGATTTTATGATTTTACAATTCTTATGATTTTTATGATTTTTCAAATATGAAAATGAACTTGAAAAATATTTTTTATGGGATTCAAATGACTAATATAATGATCACAATCCAGATATTGGGCCAGTACGACCAGATGGATTCCCACGGCATGGACGTCGGCCAAGGTGCTGAAGAGGCAACTGCCGATACAGAGCGACTCCTGCACACAGTTCAGCGGCACTTGGTGAGATTAACTCACCGAGTACCGATGGAGGTTGTAGAGGATCTCCCTATAGACATGCAGCGTCACATGGTTGGCATGCCACGGGACTGGGTTCGGACTCTTAGGCGTGTGGCCAAAGCAGTAGTCGCATACTTAGCTACTCATCCTGAGCTGGGGCACTAGATGTATTGGACATGATTATGGGCATTTGAGTCCCAATTTTTGTATATTATTTTTGACACACTTATGTACACTCGGGATGTTTTATGATATATATATACAATTTCAACTTTTTGATGCTTGATTTTATTGTGATGAATGAATGATGTGCCAATCTAAAGCTTGATTAGCGATAGAATATGCTAACCAATTATGAGATATTGGAATGTACAAATAAGTAATGTAAGTAAATGATCTTTGCAACACCCTCACTCTTAAATATTGGCGATATAAACATGGATCCCTAACCCGATAAATGTTATTCAATTGTGACACTATCAGTTGTGAATCAAGATATACTACCAATGAATCGATTCCATAAGAAATAGCTTTGGATAGTAAATTAATGACGGCAGTATACTCAGCCATATTATTTGATGCAGGACCAATGCATACTCCCCTTGACAGCATCAACTGACCAGGTGGATAGTAGATCATCCAAGCTGCGGAAGCAAGGTTCTGAGTGTGCTTACTAGCACCATCGGCGAATCCAAAATAGACCAAGTCATCCATCAACACCTACCACAGCAGATCAAAAAGTGTTGATATCAAAAAAATCCCAATGAGATATGTACAAAATTACAAAATGTACAAAGAAGCCATTACCTAGCTTCTACTTAAGAAAAATACTTCTTAAGGTAGAGCCCGTTTCGAGGCTCTGCCAACTTGTTTCCTTCAAAATCGACTAACTCATACACCCCTTTTTCTAAAACTCATTTAATTATAAAGGGACCGTACCACATAGGCTTGAACTTGCTTGCCCCCAAGGTGTCCTTACCTTGGTCATAGACCAAGACAAAGTCGCCTTTAGAAAAGACTCGAGGATGGACATCTTTATCCTACTAAGTTTTAACCCTTTTCTTATGAGCCTCAATGATTGTGGTGGCATCTCGACGCTGCTCATCGAGATGTTCTAAATGAAGGAGGCGCTCTTCGAGACTAGAGGTCTCTGGAAGGAGCTCAACAACTAGCTTAAGAGATGGAATTTCACATTCAACAAGAAAGATAGATTCTAGCCCGTAAACTAACTGAAAAGGTGTAAAATCTGTGGCAATCTTTACAGACGTTCAGTATGCCCAAAGAGCCGGATACAACATAAGATGTCGATTGGACTGATTTTTGTCGATCGTCCTTTGCAGGATTGTCTTAAGGGTTTTGTTCACAACCTTGACCTATCCATTGGCTTGAGGATAATATGGAGATGAGTGCTCGTGCCAGAAACCCAATTTAAGAGCCAATTCAGACATTAGTTGGTTCTGGAAATGACTTCCAGGGTCAGTGACAATCTCTCTCGAGATACCAAACCTTGAGATAATCTGATTGAAAAGGAACAATGCCACTGTTTCACTATCATTTTTATAAGTGGGCATGGCCTCAACCCACTTCATGAAGTAGTCTACAACCATGATAATGTACTTGTGATTCGCTGCTGAAGGTGGATTACAAGTTGTAAAATCAATACCCCACTTAGTAAAAGGACCGACAGTGACAATGGGGAAAAGAGGAGCTGGATGTGCATGCATCTTCCGAGTATAAAATTGACAAGGGTGGCAGCATTGACCACTTCAACACAATCTTTGAAGAGCGAAGGCCAAAAGTAGCCAGTACGCAAGATACACTGGGCTGTAGCAAGCCCTGAAAGATGACCACCACAAGATCCAATGTGGCAATCATTAAGCACTAACTCTACTTCCTCTAAGGTTAAACAATGCCTAAGGATTGAATCAACCTCTCGACAATATAATGTATCATCAATGATGACATAGTTCTTAGCCAGGTGACGTAATTTTCGACGTTCAACCTTAGAGAAAGTAGAGGGAAACTTCGAAGTCTGGAGATAGACAATGATATCTCCATACCAGGGGTCTAGTGAAGAGATGACGAATAGGTGTTCGTCAGGAAAAATTTCCTCATAAACAGTATCCTCTCCATAAGGTAGCTCATAAATTAACTCCTCGAAAACCAAAGATTTCTTAGACTTGGCAGACAAGAACTCAAGATCAAATTCTTGTAAAATGACAATCCATCAATTGTATTTTCCCCCAATCACTCGCCTACTAAGGACAAATTGGAACGGATTGACTGCCGCTAAGAAAAAAGTTTTGTTGGCATTATGAGACAAGTGTTTTCCTTGATGGAAGATCACACAGATGACAGATTAGAGTGCAGTAGGTCAGTAGCAAGGAATTGATGATCAGACTACAAGAATGAAGAGAGAAAAGTATATACACAGGTTCTCTAATTCAAAGCCGCGTATACATGCGGGTTATACATTCTAAAGATGCGTACACATATACATGCACTTTCACGCAAGGAAAAGCGCGTACATATGGGAGATCTTATTTTTGGACCGTGGTATTTAGTCCTTGGTACTTGAACCTATGGTTTTGGACCATGGTATCTCATCAGAAGTGTTGATCCCAAGTATTGGGTCCATGGTATTGATTTGTTATGGTTTTTTATCATGGTATCGAGTAAGGCTTAAGACTATAAAAGGAGAAGAAGATCATTAGGCAAATGGACTGGGAAAGTCTTGAATATCTGATGAAGTATGAGATCTAGTATGCAGGTTATGGGTTCATGATGCTTGGCTTGATCTAAACCAATGATGCACTCATGTGGATGATGATGAACGATGGATCAGGGTCTTAAGGCTTGGAATGTTTATCATTATATGGTTTGCTTATGGATAGACTAGATTTGAATTATTTACGCATGTTTTATTGTATGAATGTTATGATCTGGGTATGACTGATGTCTGAAACAGCTTCAAAGTTATGAGTAAATATTTGCAGATCTGTACATGGGTTGGCTTTGGTGAAAGCGCATATGTACGCGGGTTTGGTTCATCGTAGTAGCATATACATTATGAAGTATGATGTTTGAAGTTGCAGTTGGGTCTGATTGTTATTACAGAGTTTTGTTGTCTGCTCCGTGACTACAGTATGTTGACAAGGTTTCAGTGATTCAATATTAAAGTGATTTAAAGATTGACGATGCTAATGTTGGTTATTGATGGGTCTAGTATGAAAATTGGATGAAACATGGCCTTCAGATTATGATGTTGTGCTTCAGGAGTATCCAATCTGAAAATTTATGAAACATGGTACCTGGAGGAAGAAAGAGAAGGTTGTAGCGTTCTGTAGGTTAGCACCTACGTACTAGTACATCAGCTAGTACAAGAGCAAAGGGGGTGGTAGCTCCCTTCCAGTAGCAGCTGGAAAATGAGTAAAGGTTGGAGCATTTCAGTAGGCCAGGACCTACGTACTAGTAAATGGATTAGCTAGTACAAGAGCTAAGGGGGTTGTAGCTCCCTTCTAGGAGAGTTTGGAGAACGAGAGAAGGTTGTAGCCTTCTGTAGGTAGAAGCCTGCGTACTGGTATAAGACTGCACCAGTACAAAACTATTGTAAAAGAAGTTTCTTATTAAAAAGGATTGAGACGACTTGCAGCAGGTGGTTTTCACCCACATTGGGTTTCCACCTTACATCATGGTGTTCATGTGTGCTTCTTGTGTGTGATGATCTATTCTATTTTACTGCTTCTGTTTACTATTCATATGGTAATAATGTTCTGATGCACTCCTTAAAGATCAACTAAATAAATCATAAGTATTCTGGATATACGCTAGTTGCATTAGACACAGTTGCGTATACACGTGGGTTCACTTAACTGAAGTAGCGTATATGTATCTAAGTATGGAAATGAAAAAGTTTTATTGATTTGATAATACTGATTCACCCCCCCCCCCCCGTCTCAGTATTATTTCCAACAATTGGTATCAGAGCAGGTCCTTTGGTAGAAGCTTGATCACTTGAAGGAGATCCATGGAACAATGGGAAAGAAGCTTAAGAAGAAATCACCTAAGAAAAAGAAGACATCTTAGAAGAGCTATGACAGTGGGAGTATTGAAAGGGAATATGTGGAAGAAGCACTTCAGATTCAGAATCACTTCAAGATGAAGATCTATCAGGTATGAATTTGTTATCCTCTGGTGACACATATATTTATCAATTTGAAGATGATGAAAGCGATAGCGAAACAACTGAATTTTCTCTTATGGGTGAGCAAGAAAGATATCAAATAGAGGCAGAATTTAAAAGGCTAACAGACAAAATTAGAGATCAACAAGATCTATTGAACAAAAGGGAATGTGCCTTCAAAGAAGTAGCTACCAAACTAAAAGCTCAACTTGAGGAAGGTAACAAGGTAAGGAAGCTATTCAAGGAAAAATATCAAAAGTTGCAGGATGAAGTGACATCATTAAGAAATGAAGTAAATGAAAGAAGTACAGTAATCAAGAAACTCAAAGATAGATCCAGTTACTATGAAAGGCTTGAAGGTATGATCCTCTCCCTAAAGGAATATCTTGAAGAATCAAAGAAGCAGAATAAAGAACTACTCCAAGCTCATGAAAAACAAGAAAATGAAGTTCTTGATCTAAGACATCAGTTGGAAGAAGGAAGAAATGTTGAAGAAAACATGAAGAAGAAGTATCTTGAAAAGGAAGAGCAACATCAGGTTGAGGTAAATATTCTAAAAGATAAATTAGAAGAAAAAGATAAGCTCTTACGATTTCAAGATAGTACTAAGATCTTGGATGATATTCTTAGTAGTCAAAGATCTCCTGCTATCAAAGATGGTCTTGGTTTTCATGAATCTGTTGAAGAAGAATCTAGTTCACAAAGTAAGACAAGGGAATCTAATGCAAAATATGAAATTCTCAACAAGGAACCAAGGAAAGAAACTCTTCAAAGGAAATATTTTACTCCTCCAATGAATAATGTTGAATATTATGTATGTCATAATCTTGGACATGTTGCAGCTAGATGCAGAAGTAGAAGGGTTCAAGACCATCACACAGAAAGAACATCACGTTCTGGGTACTTTAAGGGATATTGTTTTTCTTGCAATATGTTTGGTCACAAAGCTGTTGATTGCTACAGAAGGAATATGAAACATATGAGATGTTATGCATGTAACAAGCTTGTACATATAGCAAAGGAATGTAGGAACAAGGTACTGGCACCACACCAAAAGGAGAAAACATCATCTCACTTGAAGATATGGAAGAAGAAGGAAGTTAAGTCAGAAAGATGTGGCACCGCACAACATACTCAGACACAACACAACACAGACATAACAGACTCAAGGGGAGCTGAAAGTGTACAACTTCAGTGTCCTAAATCTAATACGCAAGTTTCATAAAATGGAAGTCATGTATATATGCGAGTTAGACAATGCACAGTCACGTATATGTCAGTCTGAGGAAAAGAAGAAGGGACAGGCTCAGAAAAAGGGTCTAATATGATTCAGTCCATTATTTGCTCTATTTGATAATGGTTACAATCTACTAATGATGTGTGGAAATGTCTTGATACTCATAAGATGTTTAGAAGTGTTTTTGATCCTAACTTGATGATGATGATGTTGTGATACTTCTTCCTGATATATGCATGATCAGATCTGACAGTAAACAGATGGCACAGGTTCAGGGGAAGTTTATGTTTTGAATAATGCATTGTTGGCATTATGTCCTTGGTGATGATGCTTATATGGCTAAATGATATATCGTGCTATGATCTGGTTATGAGTTATCCATGACAAATCTCATATGATTCTTGGGGTTACATAGTTTATGTTCAGATCAGATTTGTGGTTGATTCTCTGATGATGCATATATGGTGTTTACATGGTGATCTTCATAAGGATAAGGAAAAGTACAAAGCTTGAATACACATCTTCTTTACTTGATGATGAGTTACTCATATGCTGCTGTCATCATATGCATAAAGATCATATAATATAGTTATGATGCAGGTTTCCTATAATTCTTGGCGCTCATGTGGATGAGGTTTGTTGTTGTTGATGATATCAAGAAGTCTTGTCTTGAGCTCTAGATACATAGTGCTATATACAATATGTTGGATACATGGATGACTACTCAAAGTTGCATTGTTGGAGACATGATGATGATGAGTTCTTACCTATTTGATGATAGGTTGAGACTTAAGTATGTTGATTGATGCAATGATACATGGATCAGATCATGAAGATCTTGATGATGATGAGATGACTATGGTGTTTTTCACATATGATATAATGTGGATGATTTTATGATGATGTTTAAAAGGATGAGTTGATATCTATATGCAGACATACCTTGTTACAGGACATTTACAGGTTGCTAATCTGGAAGTGGTTGTACGCGAGTTTCCTGAGGAGGATCCGCGTACATATGCCGATTTATGCAGATACAGTCGCGTATATGGTGGTTTGAAGGAAATCAGTGGGGATATACTCTGGTTGAAGAGAGTCTGATATGGGTTTGACAGAGACCATCTAGCATAGGTTCAGGGGGAGCAGATAAGCTTCTAATAATGCATTGTTGGCATTACATTAGAAGCTCTTGGTTCAAGTACACAAGTTGTTTTTGGGTTCAGGTGGATCAGCTGTAGAAGGAGAATAGAAGGAAAACATGGTTGCTGATCTGAATAGTGCTGCTGATATTAGTTATTGGTCACTTTCATAGTCTTACTCTAGATATTTCGTCTCTATGTCATGTATATATTTTATTATTATCAAGGTCATGTAATGGCCTAGCTTGGTTTCCCCACTATGCCTGGGATGAATAATGTAATGTGCTTATTTTTCATATGTAAACTTTTGGTGTATCCGCACTTGGATGGGTAGATGAGTCAATTCTGGTATATCCCCACTTGGTTGGATGTATGTATGAGTCTTTGGGATAGAGTCATGTTCTTTCTTATAGAATATCTTTTTGCAGACCTTACTTACAGTCAGGGGGAGCATGAACAACACACTTCAACAAAGCAGAGATTTCAGCATGTACTCAGAGGGAGCATGGACAGATTAGTATACCTTGGCATATACAAAGGCGGAGCTCATTCAGAGATTTCATCAGGTACTCAGGGGGAGTATGGACAACAAAATGTTTATCAAGGAAAGAGAATATCTTGGTTCACCCTTTGCCCTTGATGTCAAAGGGGGAGAGTGATTTGGTGTTGTTGCCATCAAGTCCAAAGGGGGAGATTGTTGGCATTATGATGCATGTGTTGTACTTGATGGCAACCCACTCATAGAAGAACATCTCACTTACTTATAACTAGATGAATCTACAGAAGAGATATCAGATGTGACTGAATGCATGTGATGCAGGATAGCTCAAAGGAATCAGATGACAGTTCTCAGTAATGACAAGTTAGCTTTGCCATCAAGTCCAAAGGGGGAGATAGTTGGAATTATGAGACAAGTGTTGTCCTTGATGGCAAATCACACAGATGACAGATTAGAGTGCAGCAGGTCAGTAGCAAGGAATTGATGATCAAACTACAAGAATGAAGAGAGAAAAGTATATACGCAGGTTCTCTAATGCAAAGCCACGTATACACACGCGTTATACATTCTAAAGACGCGTATGCGTATACACGCACTTTCACGCAAGGAAAAGCATGTACATATGGGAGATCTTATTTTTGGACCGTGGTATTTAGTCCTTGGTACTTGAACCTATGGTTTTGGACCATGGTATCTTGTCAGAAGTGTTGATCCCAAGTATTGGGTCCATGGTATTGATTTGTTATGGTTTTTGATCATGGTATTGAGTAAGACCTAAGACTATAAAAGGAGAAGAAGATCATCAGGCAAATGGACTGGGAAAGTCTTGAATATCTGATGAAGTATGAGATCTAGTATGCAGGTTATGGGTTCATGATGCTTGGCTTGATCTAAACCAATGATGCACTCATGTGGATGATGATGAACGATGGATCAGGGTCTTAAGGCTTGGAATGTTTATCATTATATGGTTTGATTATGGATAGACTAGATCTAAATTATTGACGCATGTTTTATTGTATGAATGTTATGATCTGGGTATGACTAATGTCTGAAACAGCTGCAAAGTTATGAGTAAATATTTGCAGATCTGTATGTGGGTTGGATTTGGTGAAAGCGCGTATGTACGTGGGTTTGGTTCATCGTAGTAGGATATACATTATGAAGTATGATATTTGAAGTTGCAGTTGGGTCTGATTGTTATTACAGAGTTCTGTTGTCTACTCTGTGACTGCAGTATGTTGACAGGGTTTCAGTGATTCAATATTGAAGTGATTTAAAGATTGATGATGCTAATGTTGGTTATTGATGGGTCTAGTATGAAAATTAGATGAAATGTGGCCTTCAGATTATGATGTTGTGCTTCAGGAGTATCTAGTCTGAAAATTTATGAAACGTGGTACCTGGAGGAAGAAAGAGAAGGTTGTAGCCTTTTGTAGGTTGTCACTTACGTACTAGTACATCAGCTAGTACAAGAGCAAAGGGGGTGGTAGCTCCCTTCCAGTAGCAGCTGGAAAACGAGTAAAGGTTGGAGCATTTCAAGCACCTATGTACTAGTTGTTGGCATTATGAGACACGTGTTGTCCTTGATGGCAAACCACACTGATGACAAATCATAGTGCAGAAGGTCAGCAGCAAGGAATTGATGATCAGGCTATAAGAAGAAGAAAAAATTCATATACGCAGGTTCATCAAGACCAAGTCGCGTGTACACGCAGGTTGTCTTCAGTAAAAGCGCGTGTATGTGGAAAACTCATTTTTGGTCCATGGCGGTTATTCCTTGGAAGTTATGCCTATGGTTTTGGACCTTGGTGTCTCGACGAACGTGTTGATCCCTAGTTTTGAGGATGATGGTATTGGATTTCTATGGTTTTGGCTCTTGGTATTGAACAAGGCCTAAGGCTATATAAGGAGAAGGAAATCATTAGGCAAGAGTATCTAAAATGTCTTGAATATCTAATGAAGTATTAGATCCAGTATGCAGGTTATTGGTTGATGATGTATTGCTTGATCTGAGCTAAGGAGAGATCTCATCGGTTGATGGAGAACAAGATCTAAGGAGAGATCGGGATCAAATGGTTTGAAATGAACTATCTTTATATGGTTGATTATGCGTATTTCTAGATCTGCATACTGACGCAATGTTATATTCTGGGTATAACTGATATTTGGTACAACTGCAAGTTATGAAAAGTTATTTTTAGATCTGTACGCAGGTTGTCTTCGGTAAAACCGCGTGTATACGTGGGTTGCCTTCATTGAAGTAGCATATATCTTTTGAAGCATGATTTTTGGGTTTGCAGTTGGGTCTGACTGATATTACAGAGTTCTGTAGTCTGCTCTGTGTTCTGGTGACAGGTGTTGACAGGGTTTCAGTGGTTCAGTGATTCAAAGATTGATGATGCTAGTATTGGTTGTTTTATGCTTCAATGATTTGTGAATGAATCATAGTCTTCAGATTGTAATGTTGTGCTTCAGGAATATCCAGTCTGAAAATTGATGAAAAGTGGTACCTGAAGGAAAGAAGATTGTAGGCCAGCACCTACGTACTAGTATCTTAGCTAGTACAAGAGCAAAGGGGGTTGGAGCTCCCTTCCAAGGAAGTTTGGAGAACGAGAGAAGGTTGAAGCCTTCTGCAGGTTGTAGCCTGCGTACTGGTATAAGGCTGCACCATTACAAAAGATTGTAAATTGAAGTTCTTATTAAAGAAAGATAGAGACGACTTGCAGCAGGTGGTTTTCACCCACATTGGGTTTCCACCTTATATCATGGTGTTCATGTGTGTGGCTTTTGTGTGATGATCTGTTCTGTTATACTGCATCTGTTTACTCTTAATATGGTGAATAATGACCTGATGCACTTAACTGAAGATAAACTAACTGAATTATAAGTTTTCTGGTTATACGCTGTTTTCTTTAGACACAGTAGCGTGTACACGCTGGTTCACTTAACTGAAGTAGCGTATATGTTTCTGAGCATTGAAAAAGTTTTATTGATCTGATAATACTGATTCACCCCCCCTCTCAGTATTATTTCCAACAATTGGTATCAGAGCAGGTCCTTCAGAGAAGCTTGATCGCTTGAAGGTAGATCGTTCATCATGAGCAACTACGAGAGAGAAGCATCAATCAGGTCACCGGTTTTTGATGGGACAAACTTCAATTATTGGAAGGTAAGAGTTACTGCCTATCTTCAATCTCTTGGTACAGAAGTTTGGGACATCGTAGAGACAGGCTACACTTTTCCTTCAGCTACTCCTACAGATGCAGCCGAGAAAAAGAAATATGAAACAAATGCGAAAGCAGTCAATACTCTATTGGGATGTATATCTCAATCAGAATTCATGAAGGTAATGCACTATAAATCTGCAAAAGAAATATGGGACAAAATTGTCACAAGCTATGAAGGAGACGAACAGGTAAAGCGTGCTAAACTTCAAACTCTCAGGATTAAGTATGAGACTCTCAGAATGTATAATGATGAAAGTGTGGCTAACTACTTCCTTAGGGTAGATGAGATTGTTAATTGCATGAAAAACTTGGGTGAAGAAATAAAAGAGGCTATTGTGGTTGAAAAGGTTCTAAGATCTTTGTCCCCCAAGTTTGAATCTAAAGTGTCTGCCATAGAAGAAAAGGAAAATCTGCAAATTCTCACTATGTCTCAGCTCCATGGAATTCTAACCGCTTATGAAATGAGAAAGGGAGGTCCATCAGACAGAAGAGAAGCTGCCTTCAAAGCTTCAGGAAAAGAAGATTATTATGAAGCAAGTCATGTGCCAGAAGATGAAGAAGAAGAATCAAACTTTGTCAGAAATCTTCAAAGGGGTTCTGGAAGGTTCAGAGGTAAGTTACCTTTTAAGTGTTTTGCTTGTGGAAGAGTAGGTCATTATGCTGCCAAATGTCCTCACAAAGATAAGAATGACAAGGGAAAGGAACCTGTTAAATGGAACAAGAAACAAAATGAAAAGAAGAAAAGCTATTACACTCATGAGGATAGTGATGGTCTTTCAAATAGTGATGAAGATGAACAAGGTAATAGATATAAACTTTTAATGGCTTTTGAAGATGATGACTACATGGATGCTATAGATGTAGATGGCTTTTATGAAGAAATGAATAATATCAAAGTTTCCTTAGAAGAGAAAAGTGCTATTATTGATTCTCTACAATATCAACTGACTGAAAAGGAAAAACATCTTGAAAAATTGGAATGTGAGATTGTTTGTCTTAGAAAGGAGATTGAGAAAACTAAAGCAATTAATCTCAAATTTGTTAAAGGATCTGAAACCTTGGATGAGATTATCAATGTGCAGCGATCTCCTCTGATCAAGACAGGTCTAGGATATAATGGAGAAACATCTCAAGCCTCTACCTCTAAAAGTTATCTTGATGCAGCAAGGAGAAGCGAGCAAAGGCCAAATAAAAGTCATCAAGTGAATCAGGGACAATTTACCTCAAGAAAAAATAAAGACCATCAAGAAATTCAGGGACAAACTGCCTTAAGGACAAACAAAAGCTACAATCAGCCACAGGTAAAATCTTCCCAATTTGCTCCAAGAATGAATGTGAATAGAAGCTACAATCGGTTGGATGATAGATCTGATTATCGCAGAAGTTTCTTTAATGGCCAATGCTTTTCTTGCCATAACTTCGGTCACAAAGCAGCTCAATGTGTTGCCTACAAGACAATCATGACTAGAGAAGCTCAAAAGCAAGGGAGAATGACTGGAACCATGAAAAGGACTTATAACAACTTTTCAGTTCTTGAAAATGAAGTTGAATGCTCTATTTGTAATAACTTTGGTCATGAAGACTCTGAATGCAGGAGCAGGTTCTGGAAGACAACTCAGAAGGAACAAACCTCAAATATTAGAACATGGAGAATAAAGGAATCACAACCAGAAAGATGTGGGATAGCCTTTTATGCAGAAGGTCAAGAAAGTCTATGGTACATTGACAGCGGATGTTCGAAGCATATGACAGGGGACAAAGAAAAGCTTGAGTCATATACCGCATTAGAAAAGGGGAAGAAAGTTTCTTTTGGAAACGATATCTCTGCAGCCATAAAAGGAAAAGGTGTTGCTCCGTTGAAAGAGAAGGTCAAAGCAGGAAATGTTTTATATGTTGATGGATTGAAGCATAATCTTCTGAGTGTCAGTCAGATGTGCGATCAAGGAACAGAGGTAATATTTAGATCAAATGGATGTTGTGTTCGCGATCTTGATACAGGTAAAACAGTGCTCAAAGGAAGAAGGACTCCAAATAATCTATATATCTTTGAGGAAAGACAACAATGCTACTTAAGCAAGGATGATGAACATTGGCTATGGCATCGGAGGTTGGGGCATCTAAGCTTTTCACAAATAAGGAAAGCATGCAAATATCAGGCAGTTCGTGGTCTTCCAGATATCAAAATTCCAGACAATACCATATGCAAATCTTGTCAGTTTGGAAAGCAAACCAGAACTAACTTTCCAGAGAAGGAAGGATCAGCTAGCATGCCTCTTGAGCTAGTCCATAAAGATGTATGTGGTCCATTTAGGAAGAGAACACCTCGAGGAGAAGAATATCTGATATTATTCATTGATGATTTCTCCAGATTTGTTTGGTTAGGGATTATGAAGCACAAAGATGAAGCATTCGAAAAATTCGAATCATTCAAAGCCTTGGTTGAAAATGAATCAGGACACAAAATTAAGTGTCTCAGATCTGACAGAGGTGGGGAGTTTACCTCAAACGAATTTTTTGATTTCTGTGAAGAACATGGGATAATAAGAGAATTCTCTACAGCTAGAACTCCTCAGCAAAATGGGGTTGTGGAAAGAATGAACAGAACAATCCAACAAATGGCTCGTGCTATGCTTGATGAATCAGGTACTCCCGCAACCTTCTGGGGTGAAGCTGCACATGCTGCAGTTATTATTCTTAACAAAACAAATGTCCAAGTAAACAGCACTCAAACACCTCATGAGCTCTGGAGTGGTGAGACTCCTTCGGTGAAGCACTTCAAAATCTTTGGGAGCAAATGTTATATTAAGAATAATGATGAGCAACTTGGCAAACTTGAACCAAGAGCAGATGAGGGCATTCTTCTTGGTTATTCTCCACATAGCAAAGCATACAAGTGCTACAATAAAAGACTTAGCAGAATTGTTGACAGCATTGATGTAGTGGTTGATGAGAAGGGATATATTCCTAGGCAAATTCATCATGAAGACATTGAAGAAGATGAAGGCTACCCTCAAAGGTAGAATGATGAAGAAGAAGAACCTCAAGAAGAACCAGAGGAGTAGACAAGAATAGAAGAGAAGACTCCATCCAGATATGTTCAAAAGAATCATCCAGAATCTCAGATTGTGGGGCAGAAAGAAGCAGGAATACAAACAAGAAGAAGAATTGCAGAAGCTTCAAGCTATTTGGCATTACTCTCTTCCACTGAACCAAAAAATGTGAAAGAGGCATGCAAAGATGAATGTTGGGTCAAAGCAATGGATGAAGAACTTGAGCAGATCGAAAAGAAAAATACTTGGGAATTGGTTCCTAGACCAAAAGATAAAAATGTCATAGGAACTAAATGGGTCTTCAAGAATAAATTGAATGAAAATGGAGAAGTAATTAGAAACAAGGCCAGACTTGTTTGTAAAGGGTATGCACAGCAAGAAGGAATAGATTTTGAAGAGACCTTTGCTCCTGTTGCAAGACTTGAGGCCATCCGAATGTTCCTTGCTCTCTCAAGCTTTCAAAACTTCAAGGTATTCCAAATGGACGTGAAATCAGCCTTTCTGAATGGAGACTTAGAAGAAGAAGTATATATTGAGCAGCCAGATGGTTTCATTCTTGGGAATGATCCAAACCTTGTATGCAGATTGAAAAAGGCTCTCTATGGTCTCAAACAAGCTCCAAGGGCTTGGTACTATCGGTTGGAAAATATCTTCACCAACAAGGCTTTTCAAAAGGATCAACAGATAGCAATCTCTATATAAAAGTTGAAAATAACAAATTGCTAATACTTGTTGTTTATGTAGATGATATTATCTTTGGCAGCAATGAAGAAACTATGAGTCAAAACTTTGCCTTGGTTATGCAGAAAGAATTCGAAATGTCACTACTTGGAGAATTGACATACTTCCTTAGGTTGCAAATCCAACAAAATGAAGGAGGTATCTTCTTGTCTCAAACCAAGTACCTCAAGCAGATCTTGAAGAAGTATGGCATGGAAGATTCAAAGCCAGTATGTACCCCCATGGTTACAGGATGCAGCCTCAGTGCAAATGACGAATCAGCAGCAGTTCACCAACCCACTTATAGATCCATGATTGGGAGTTTGCTTTATTTGACAGGTACCCGACCAGATATTATGCATGCAGTAGGAATTGTTGGAAGATTTCAAGCCAACCCAAAGGAAACTCATCTTCAGGCAGTCAAAAGAATCTTCAAGTATCTTCAAGGGACCCAAAACTATGGCTTATGGTATCCTAGAGATACAGATCTCACTCTTCATGCTTATACAGATGCAGATTGGGCCGGAAGTGTGGATGATAGGAAAAGCACAAGTGGTGGTGCTTTCTTCATGGGTTCCAGATTAGTATCTTGGTTCAGCAAGAAACAGAGTTCGATTGCCTTATCTACAGCTGAAGCAGAATATGTGGCTGCGGCATCTTGTTGCACACAACTTCTTTGGATGATGCAGACCTTGCAGGATTTTCAAATCACTTGCACTCCACCAGTCTCTATCTTATGTGATAATACAAGTGCAATCAACATTTCAAAGAATCCAGTCATGCACTCAAAGACCAAGCACATACCAATCAAGTACCATTTTCTTCGGGAACAAGTGCTTGAGCAGAAGGTCAAGTTGGAGTATGTTCCTTCTAAGGAACAAGTTGCTGATATTCTCACAAAACCACTGCCCAGGGAAACTTTTGAATATCTCAGACAAAAGTTGGGAGTAGTTGATGCTTCATCCTGCTGTTGAAGCTTGTCTGTTCTACAGAAAATTTTGTATACGCAAGTTACGTAAAGGATATCCGCGTATATACACCAATTTATGCTGGGAAAGTCGCGTGTATGGTGTACGCGTGTTGCAGAAGAATATCCGCGTGCATACGCCGTTTTCTGCAGGAGAAGTCGTGTATATGGAGTTCTGAACAACAAGGGCAGACTCCGGTCGGAGAAGATCTGAGATGGGTATGCCAGGTCTTCAGGTACAGGTTCAGCGGGAGCAGCAGGCACAGGTTCAGGGGGAGCAGATTAAAGTCTCATAAAGCATTGTTGGCATTTAGATGCTCTTGGTTCTAGTACACAACGGTTATTGGTTTCAGGAGAAGGAGCTCAGAAGGAAATCTTGGTTGCTGATCTAAAGGATGTGTATCAGATGCTGCTTGTGACTTTCATAAGTCTTGGTCTAGATTTGTTGTCTCTATGTCATGTATCTCTTCTGTAATATCTCTTTTATGGTGTCTAGGTCATGTAACGGCCTATGTTGGTTTCCCCACTATGCCTGGGATGAATGATGTAATATATTTGGTTGTTTCTGATGTATCCCCTCTTGGTTGGGAGTATGGATGTATGTATTGAGTCTTTTGGTAATAGGAAGGTCCCTTATGGTGTATAAGTCTTGGTTCGTTTGAAGAACATCTTTTGCAGATCTTGCCTACAGTCAGGGGGAGCATGTTCAGCACAGCAGAGCAGAGAGATCAGCATGTACTCAGGGGGAGCACAGCCCTTTGCCCTTGATGACAAAGGGGGAGAATGATTCTAAGGATCTTGGGGTTGCCATCAAGTCCAAAGGGGGAGATTGTTGGCATTATGAGACACGTGTTGTCCTTGATGGCAAACCACACTGATGACAAATCATAGTGCAGAAGGTCAGCAACAAGGAATTGATGATCAGGCTATAAGAAGAAGAAAAAATTCATATACGCAGGTTCATCAAGCCCAAGTCGCGTGTACACGCAGGTTGTCTTCAGTAAAAGCGCGTGTATGTGGAAAACTCATTTTTGGTCTGTGGCGGTTATTCCTTGGAAGTTGTGCCTATGGTTTTGGACCTTGGTGTCTCGACGAACGTGTTGATCCCTAGTTTTGAGGATGATGGTATTGGATTTCTATGGTTTTGGCTCTTGGTATTGAACAAGGCCTAAGGCTATATAAGGAGAAGGAAATCATTAGGCAAGAGTATCTAAAATGTCTTGAATATCTGATGAAGTATTAGATCCAGTATGCAGGTTATTGGTTGATGATGTATTGCTTGATCTGAGCTAAGGAGAGATCTCATCAGTTGATGGAGAACAAGATCTAAGGAGAGATCGGGATCAAATGGTTTGAAATGAACTATCTTTATATGGTTGATTATGCGTATTTCTAGATCTGCATACTGACGCAATGTTATATTCTGGGTATAACTGATATTTGGTACAACTGCAAGTTATGAAAAGTTATTTTTAGATCTGTACGCAAGTTGTCTTCGGTAAAACCGCGTGTATACGCGGGTTTCCTTCATTGAAGTAGCGTATATCTTTTGAAGCATGATTTTTGGGTTCGCAGTTGGGTCTGACTGATATTACAGAGTTCTGTAGTCTGCTCTGTGTTCTGGTGACAGGTGTTGACAAGGTTTCAGTGGTTCAGTGATTCAAAGATTGATGATGCTAGTATTGGTTGTTTTATGCTTCAATGATTTGTGAATGAATCATAGTCTTCAGATTGTAATGTTGTGCTTCAGGAATATCCAGTCTAAAAATTGATGAAAAGTGGTACCTGAAGGAAAGAAGATTGTAGGCCAGCACCTACGTACTAGTATCTTAGCTAGTACAAGAGCAAAGGGGGTTGGAGCTCCCTTCCAAGGAAGTTTGGAGAACGAGAGAAGGTTGAAGCCTTCTGCAGGTTGTAGCCTGCGTACTGGTATAAGGTTGCACCAGTACAAAAGATTGTAAATTGAAGTTCTTATTAAAGAAAGATAGAGACGACTTGCAGCAGGTGGTTTTCACCCACATTGGGTTTCCACCTTATATCATGGTGTTCATGTGTGTGGCTTTTGTGTGATGATCTGTTCTGTTATACTGCATCTGTTTACTCTTAATATGGTGAATAATGACCTGATGCACTTAACTGAAGATAAACTAACTGAATTATAAGTTTTCTGGTTATACGCTGTTTTCTTTAGACACAGTAGCGTGTACACGCTGGTTCACTTAACTGAAGTAGCATATATGTTTCTGAGCATTGAAAAAGTTTTATTGATCTGATAATACTGATTCACCCCCCCTCTCAGTATTATTTCCAACACTAGTAAATGGATTGGCTAGTACAAGAGCTAAGGGGGTTGTAGCTCCCTTCCAGGAGATTCTGGAGAACGAGAGAAGGTTGTAGCCTTCTGCAGGTAGAAGCCTGCGTACTGGTATAAGACTGCACTAATACAAAACTATTGTAAAAGAAGTTTCTTATTAAAAAGGATTGAGATGACTTGCAGCAGGTGGTTTTCACCCACATTGGGTTTCCACCTTACATAATGGTGTTCATGTGTGCTTCTTGTGTGTGATGATCCGTTCTATTGTACTGCTTCTGTTTACTGTTCATATGGTAATAATGTTCTGATGCACTCCTTAAAGATCAACTAACTGAATCATAAGTATTTTGGATATACGCTAGTTGCATTAGACACAGTTGCGTATACACGCGGGTTCACTTAACTGAAGTAGCGTATATTTATCTAAGTATGGAAATGAAAGAGTTTTATTGATTTGATAATACTGATTCACCCCCCCCCCTCTCAGTATTATTTCCAACAAGTTTTACGTAGCAAGATATAATGGCGGAGCCACTGGACAGCATGGACAACTACCAAGGCTAACTTCTCAACAGGATAATAGCGAAGTTCAAGACCTACCAAGCCTCGGCTCAAGTAATAAATCAGATGCTCCATGAGAGCATCATCTTCCTGAACGAGAACCATACCTATGATTGATTCTGCAGTAGCGAGATATAAAAGGAAATCCCTACCATAATCCGGTGGACTCAAAAGCGGGGCAGAGACTAATGCCTTTTTCAAGGCATCAAACGATCGCTGCTCAAAGTCGTCCCATACGAATGGAACTCCTTTCTACAACAAACTCATAAACCTTTTAGTGATCTTGACATAATTCGCTATAGACCTTGTTAATAAATTAGCCTTCCCCTGAAGACTTTGAAGTTGTCGAATTGAGGTGGGGGAGGCAACTGAATTATTGCCTCTACCTTGAAGGGATCAACACGAATCCCTTCAGTTGACACAATGAACCCTAAAAACTGACCTAATGTAACCATGAAAACACATTTATTTGGATTCAACCGGATCTTGTAAAAATGACATCGTTCGAAAACCAATCGAATGTGACCAGGATGATCGATTCTCTTTTGAGAACGAGCAGTTAAATCATCTAAGTATGCTTCGATGAAATGCTTGATGTCATGGAAAGTGTATAACATGGCCCGCTGAAAGGTCGCTCCAGCATTTTTAAGACCGAAAGGCATCTTTTTGTATGCAAAGGTACCCTAGGGATATATGAAAGTTGTCTTGTGTTGATCTTCTGGACGGATAGATATTTTATTATAACTGGAGAATCCATCCATGAAGGAAAAAATCTCATTACCCGCACATTCATCAACTATCTGATCAATAAACGGTGTGAGGTAATTATCTTTCGGACAAGATTTGTTCAAATCCCTAAAGTCAATGCATACATGGATTTTTCCTTGCTTTTTATCAACCGAAACTGGATTAGAAACCCAATCCATAAGAGGAATAGGGTATACGAAACTTGCCTTGAGCAGCTTCTCTACTTCAGCTTTAATATCTACTACTTTCCTAGGATTAACCAGCCGAAGCTTTTGATGAATCGACTTAGTGTTTTCATATGTCTTGATCTCATGTTGAATGATGGATGGATCAATACCAGGCATTTCTTCATAATACCAAGCAAATATATCCTGAAACTCTTTGAAGAGGTCGATGTAAATTTGAATTTCTTCAGGGGAACACTCAACTCCAATGAAGACATTTTCTATCACGTTAGGGTTCCTAGAGATGTTTATTGATATGGTTTTTGAAATGACCAACATGTTACCTTCGACACGAATGTGTGCTGGAGCCAAAGGGTTTGAAACAGTACAAGCATCGCTAGTGAGAAGATTGGAAAACCTGGACTCGACCTCTCATAATGGGGGAAGAAAATATGAACGATGGTGTAAGTCTCCCCAAGGTCGATCTACACCAGTCATTGCTTCTAAGATTGCTTCTTCCAATGGTAAAACTGTATCTAAGCAGTCCATAGCAGAGGTAGAATCAAGGGTCCAAGCTGGGGCCACATCACCATCTAACTCCTCTTCAGAGAAAGGAGTAGAATGGTTGTCTGTAGAGTTGACGACAACCTGATATCTAAGCTCTGTTGTAGACATAGGAAATGCCATTCCACTGACTTGTCCTTCATCTAATGTGGTCGTAGGTGAAGGCAAGGTCCAAGGGTCTGAAAAATAATGAGTTCGGAGGAAATCTTCCTGTGAAGACTCTTTGGATGATGAAATGACATTGATTCTAGCAATAGGAGAGGGAAAATCAAATGTACCCATCAATGAAGAATACATCCCAACTCCCATATTCTTAGTAGGCAGACGGGGGTTATCCACTAAGGGAACAGTAGAATCCGAAGTTGCTCGAGGATCAACTGGAGAATAATCCAATTGATCAACCTTAACAATTTTCCCCTCATAAGAAAAGAAAATAACACGAAACAGAGTCGAAACAACGACATCCATCTCATAGATCCAATTCCTTCCTAAGAGGAGATTGTAATCTAGGTTAGCATCAATGATTTCTACTTCGATATTAATGACCTTTCCACCAACACATATAGAAAAGGCCAGGATAATCCCATGCGGCCTATGAGAATGCCCATCAAACACTGTTAGGAGGGTAGGTGAAGGAATAGCCGAAGGAGATCCAATGGCCTTCCAGCATGATATAGAAATTATAGATATGGAAGCCCCCTCATCTACAACTGTTTGAAAAAATTAGTTTTTCGATAAGTTGATTTGATTTGAAAAGCCATATGATGAGGAAATCGCTTTTTGACATTAAGCATGTCAAAAGTGAGCACTAAGGAATTGTTTGGATCAACTGCCCCTATAGTAGAAAGCAAAGAACTTCATTGAGCTGGACACGACTGGAGGACCTCTAAAGAGGACATAGTGCATGGACTATAGGCTAGATCCTCAACAATGGAGTAATTCTAGGCAGCCCTAGCATTAGAGTTGATTGTCGAGCATTTAGCGGAACCTTTCGGTATCCGAGGTATATTCTCAACAGAGGGTCACTCAATGAAGTGGGTCGATAGTTCCGAGAGCAGATTTGTCCTTGGATGTTTCAGTTTCACCATAATCATGTGACCAAGTGGCCACATTAACATGAGAACCCATCATGAAAACATTCAATGATTTATTCCCTTCCTGGTTGTCCCCTGCAGAGGTACCAGGATTTGAGTTTGTGCCAGTAAGCAACTGCTGCCCTTGGGGAAAAGGGTTGGTTAATATAGCCTGGAAGCTAGAAGACCCGTGCTGTACTAACAAGCGCTGAGTGTCTTGAATTTTGGAGTAGAGATGAATCAAATGGTCTCCAGTGCATAACTTGCATGGAAACTTAACTTTCTTTTTAGACTACTTTCCACCCTCACTAACACTATTGCTGGAGTTTTTGTGTCAGCTTTCCCATCTTGACTCTTCTTCTTACCTCGTCCTTTCTTCTTCCCATTGGAATTTTGATTTTCTTTAGGGTTGGAAGATTGGACGGCATTAATGGAAGATGGTTGAGAAGGTGAAAAGTTAGACAATGTGACCTGATTGGTAGGAGCAGATTGTAGAGACAACTATTGCAATTGGCTCAACAGGTTCACCGCATTGGTGTCTATCGATCCAACGATACCATCCGCATGAGGACCTGGCTTCGATTTGGCTATATCAACCTTAGTCCCGGGAGCATCAGGTAATATTTTCTAAAGAATCCCAGATTGAGAGTAAATCAATTCTAACTGCTGGGCCTGAAAAATAGCTTTCTCTTTAGAATAGACTCCAGACAGAGAGACATCCTTGGAAATATCAAGTTGTAATGATTTCAAGAACCATTCGAGACGGTATTCAGGTGGAATTTCGGCTTTAATGAGCCTCTTTCTACATCTCCATTCCTGAATGGAAATTGGCCAGAAGTTCAGTTCTGGCATCATAACGGATGGGCAACTGGAAATGGTTTAGAAAAATATTAGCCAAATCAGCGAAAGATGTAAAGCTGCCCCCTGGCAACTATATATACCACTTGGCGGCATTGCCAGTTAAGATGCATTGAAAAAGTCTCAACCTAACTAAGTCATCTATGAGGGAGTTTGATGAGCACCACAAATGGAATGTGGTTACATGGTCGCCCGGGTCTTCACCACCCTTCCCCTTGAACTTTGGAATATCCGATGGGATTTTGGTTGGGACCGGAGGCTAGGCCGGATTGTATCTGATTGGATCATTTGTTAATTTCGTGAGATCTAGCAAATTCAACATTGCCAGAAAAGGAATCCTAGGAGGACCTTGGGGATTCCACCCAGATTGGGCGGAGTTCCCAAAGTTCTAAAAAGATTGGCCTAGATTTTGAAAGGCACCAGGCTACCTGAAGTAACTAGCAGAACCCGCTGAACCAAAAGGTGACCCTTGTGGTCCAGCAAAACTCGGAGTTTGACCAACTCCAGCCGAAACACCTCCAAAAATAGCGAAGTTCCCTCCTAAAGAATTATAAGGAGTCGATAACCCTTGATAAGGATTCCAAGTGGTAGCTAAAGGAGGAATACTTCAAAATGAACTAACTGTGGAGTACGACGTATTCCCTTGTTGGCCAAAAAATGGATTCCTAGTTCCTATGCCACTAACTGCAGGGTTAGTCCAACCTTGAAAGGGATTACTGCCTTGAATTGTAGAATAAAAAGGCATAGAGCCTATCATCAGGTTAGAATGTGGTATATGACCACTTCCAAAGGGAAAATCCTGAAATGAAGTCGATCCACTCATCATGGATGTGGAGGCACTGAACGGAACTGACGGAATACCCTGTGATTGGGTGCCAAATGGGAAGAATCTAGAACTAGATGCATGCACTTGGGAACTTCCACTCATCGACAGAATGGAAGTAGACCCAAACAAAGATGTGCTAGCATTAGACCCAAATAAATATGTATAAGGGATGGAAATGGTTCCTCCCCCTTGTACTGATATAGAAGTCTATGTGCCTGTAGCACTTGCGGTGGATGCCATGCTACCAACAGTGGTCGTCGAAGGGATGTGTGTGGTGTGACTTGGAATTGAAGGTCTATGTGTCAGAGTCCCAACGTATACTACTACATCTGGATGATCAGAAGGAAAAGGAGAATTTGAAGCTGCTAATGGCTCTGAGAGTTCTTCTACCTCAATGTTATCTTCCAACTAGAAGAGGACTCGAGAGAGAACTGGAGTGTTCCTCTCTGGCTCTATGGTAGTACCAGGCCTATCTTTTACATGAATGCCCCCAAGTAGAGGATCAATCCCTGGTGCGTCGGCTGCCACTGGGTGAAAACCACTAGCAGTATTACCTCTGCACCTTCTAGAAGAAGTCTCTAAACTTGGTGGTGAAAGACCACGAAGTCTTTGAGACCGTCTAGGCAATCGGTCAACCACTTTGAATTTTTTATTAAGATTTAATTAAAGACTCAAGAAAAATGAAAGCTAGGCCAACTAAGAGGATAGAGCACACACTAAAAAAAAAGTCCCTAAAAGATATCAACCAGTCAAACAACTTTTAAGTATTTCCACTCTGGGTGATGAGGACCAGCACCAAAATACAAGAAAGTAAAGTAGGGGCCTTCCGAAGATAGTCTGGGATAATGACGGCCCAGGCCTACCAGCGAAGGTATCAAAGGAAGTTACGCTGACCTCCAAACAACAACCTGTGCCGGTGCAAGCCCCCAAGCTTTGCAAGGGTGCCCTCCAGAAGTACTACTGAGAGTGATACAATGTCGACCTCAGGTGCCACGGGATTCCCCTCCACACCCACCTTTGTAGATCCCTAAGAGAAGCAACTAAGGTTACCAACTCGTGTCAGAAGCCAGGTGGAATAGTCTTTAGGTAAGATCCGACAAGGAGGAGAGGTGGTATCTCTCTTCCTTATCTTCAAAAACCCTCATGTTTAACTCCGAGATCCGGAGCTTTCCTGTTATCCCTAATGCTATTGGATTTGCACTTGCTATTTAGACTTCTATGTTTGAACTTTTAAAGTGGCCTTGGAGAGTTTTCTCTCCACTTGCCTAATCCAAGGCCCTAAATATCCTAAAACTTGTTGGTGTGTCTAGATTAACAATATAAAAAAGTTATAGTATATTTTGGTTAGCGCTTGTTTTTAAATGGGTTGTTCTTAAGTCAAGGGATAAACGAGAATGAAACTTGTGGTGTTTTCTAATGCAAAAGAAATTAATAAAAACCAAACTATATGCAAATGTAATTGTTTTGTTCTTTGATGAAAGAAATTTCTACCAAGTTCTAAGGAACTTCTAAGAAAGAAATAAATTTCTCTTTTCTTTTCTTTTAACAAGCTTCACACTCACAAAAACTAACAAAAACTATGGATGCCCTAAAAGATGCACAAACTATCCTAATGCAATGAGTATATGCTGATGCAAAAAACTTAAGACTACTCTAAAGCAAAGAATGAAAGTAACTTGTTTATTGCTTCTAATTAGCCACTTAAGATGTTTAGATAGAATATAAGCTGTTAATGCTCATTTTCGTCC
This sequence comes from Pinus tabuliformis, assembly GCA_031772625.1. Classification (NCBI taxonomy): domain Eukaryota; kingdom Viridiplantae; phylum Streptophyta; class Pinopsida; order Pinales; family Pinaceae; genus Pinus; species Pinus tabuliformis. Next base: position 339,016,412 of record CM062817.1, read on the forward strand.
AAGCACTAAAAGAAAATCTCAAGACAAACAAAATACACTTTCACTCGCAAAAAGAAACCAAATCAAAACAAGGCAAAAGAAAGCAAAAACCAAGTTTTCAAGAAGTTTTCTTCAAAAGAAAAAACAAAAAACAACTTTTCAAAAGTGCTCCAAATACTATTGAAAACTTTGAGATCGAAAAATAGGCAACAAAAACACTTTGCAAGTTATCAACTCAAAATGGGTGAAAACTCAACAAAATAGGTGTTTCAAGATGCTCTTAACGACCAAAAAGTAGCAAAAAGAGCTTGGTGACAATGATCAAAAGACCAAGAAAGACAACTTTCAAAATCGTCACTCAACAACTTTCAAAAAGCGAGAAAAGCAAATGGCCACAAGATGCAGTTTTGACACAAAGCAAGAAGATCACAAAGATAAATTTTGTCACAAAGATTGAAACCAATATTTCTGCTCTGGAAGACCAGAACAACCAATATTCCCAGAAAGAAATCTCGTGTGCTCAAACACAAATGATGACACTTGGGACAAAACAAAAAAATACCAAAACATTCCACAATAAGAGATAATTCGAAACCGGAAACTTGCTGCAAAACCAAAGACTGACAACAAATATTGACTGCTCAGGAAACCCTCAGACCAACAAAGAAATCTTCAAAAACAGAAAGTGTCGACAAAATCTTGGAAAATTAGGTATACGTGACTGTGTCAATATACAATTGCGTGTATATGCGATTCATCCCAAAGAAACCTGCGTATACGGGGGTTCATATGGGGAAACTTGCATACATATGCTACTGCAGCCTGACAAAACTATGTATATAATAGTTCACAAGAAAAAGGAAAAAGAAGGTCTGAAGAAACTGATTAGACTTAAAGTCTGAGTTCCTACAGGAACAGACAAACCAATTATAGAAAGAACACCATTGGTTGAGCCCTGATTGGCTTAAAATAACCCAAACTAGGAACAACAATACTGTTGTCCCTAGCGGAGTCACCAATTCTGTTGAGGGACAAAGTCTCCTAGGGTTTTGGGTCAACACCCTAGCAGAGAGGGGGTTATCTACAGTAAAAAACAAGCATTTCACATAGCCATGATACTTAAATAAGCAAACTATGCAAAGGGAGGTGCACCTGGTGGTCCTTCGTTCAGGTAGATCCAGCTAGGGTCTAAACCCTCTTGGAGTTCCTTTTGATCCTTGAACCTGCAAAACAACCAATTCAAAGAAGCATAGCAATATATGGACCAAGTATCATATAGAAATCAACTTCATAACATATTGAAAGGTAGTTAGTTATACAATTGAAACAATTATTCATATGTAAACCATAACATTAACATCATATGCATGAAGAAGATTAATTTCGAGAATAAGACAAATGTTTCTTTATTGCAGATAACTAAAACAAAGCAAGGAATGTTATCACCTAAATCTTCCTCTCGTTGGCTCCAATCAAAATTGTCCTCCAGATCTGTCCAATCCAAGTCTTCAAAAGGCTCCTTCCATGACTCATACAAAGATATCTCAACTAGTAAAATAACATCATAACTCAAGGAAACAAGGGTTTCCTGTAATGTGGGGAGTGCTAGAAGCACAAGGATCTTCAGACCTGATCAAGATAATCTCATCAGAGTAATTTTCTCTCTATTCTCTCCTCCCTTAGGCCTTCCCATTGAAGCCCTTTTATACTTCTCCCAAAGTAGTTTTTTAGTTGGGAATTCGTTGGGAACAGTTGGGCCACGGGCACTAATAGGTAATCAACAGGTAAAACCTGTGATCTCTGCCCGAAATTAAGGAGATTTAATTTTTTTAAGTGTTTCAAGACATATATTTTGGTTGGGTATACACTGACCCACGTACACACGTGTTTAGCTCAGGGAAATGTCACGTATAGGGAGTAAAACACTGTTTTTTAAGTATTTGGACCAAGTCTGGAAGGAGGGGTTTCCCTAGGCCATAAGTGCAGCATCACAAATATCAAGGGTGAGATTTGGAGATATAAAAACTACCCAAACACTTAAGGTTCAAAAGGTGTCACCAGTGGAAATAGCTGAAATAAGAAAACAAGGATTGTGCTACTACTGTGATGACAAATACTCCCTGGGGCATAAATACAAGGAAACCAAATTCTTTCAAATTGATGTTATTGATCACAACTCATCTGAGGGAGCCCCACCCCTTGAGGTACCAGAGGAGGAAGCTGAGGACACCTAGTAGGACAATGAGCTCCCAGCTATGCCAAAAGAACCAATTATATCGCTACATGCTTTGACAGGAATTTTTGCACCCCAAACTCTCAAAATCAGAGGTTTTATTAAACATCGCCCTGTAGTAGTATTGATTGATAGTGGCAAAACTCATAACTTTATCCATCAGAGAGTCGCCAAAGTTGTTCATTGTTTTGTCAAGGAAGTCTCTAATTTCCAGGTCCAGATTGTTGATTGGGGGACAATGAAATGTGAAGACCTCTGCGAAAATATCAAACTTCAAATGGGAGATTACCACCTAAAGACACACATGTTTGCAATCAACATGGGTGGTTGTGACATTGTCTTGGGTGCTGAATGGCTTCGTACACTAAGCCCAATCACAATGGAATTCTAGGAGTTATATATGAGTTTTAATCAGAATGACCACATGCATACCCTTCGTGGACTCCAAGCAGGTGCTCCTTCTATCATCAGCTCACATCGAATGGAAAAGTTGTTGAAAAAGGGCCATCATGGAGTTATCACCTAATTTAATGCCATCCATGCCACCGAACCTACTACTCTTCAGATTCATCTTGAGATGCAACAGGTCTTAAACTGCCACCAACAGATCTTTGACAAAACTAAAGAGCTTACACCCTCTAGAGGGGAACATGATCATAACATCACTTTGGTCCCAGGGGCACGACAGCCAAATGTGTGCCCATATAGATATCCTTTCACCCAAAAGAATGAAATTGAAAAATCATTAAGGAACTCCTGGAAGCCGGTGTAATTTGTCCTAGCATCAGTCCTTATTCATCACCAGTGGTCATGGTGCTCAATAAAGATGGGGAATGGCACATGTTTCCAGACTTCAGGGCCCTCAACAAACTCACAGTCAAAGACATATTCCCTATCCCAGTTGTTGATGATTTGCTAGATGAACTACATGGTGCTTAATTCTTTACTGAGCTAGATCTTCGCTTGAGCTATCATCAAATATGCAAGAAAGAAGTAGACATTCCCAAGAATTCTTTCCAAACTGATGAAGGCCATTATGAATTCTTGGTCATGCCATTTGGTCTCTATAATGCCCCATCCACTTTTCAAAGCCTCATGAATAACCTGCTCAAACCATATCTTAGAAAATTTGTCCTCATTTTCCTTGATGACATTCTCATCTACAACCTCACTTGGGAAAAACATCTTCAGCATGTAGACCTGCTCTTGCAATTGCTCCAGAAGCATAAATTATTTGTCAAATTGTGCAAGTGCTCTTTTGGCATGGAATAATTCAAGTATTTGGGCCACATTATGGGTCATGAAGGTGTCCAGGTGGATCCCAAAAAGATCCAGGCAATGCAGGATTGGCCCCAACCAAAGACCTTGAACAGTTTGAGGGGATTCTTGGGTCTCACAGGCTACTATCGCAAATTTTTCTGCAATTATGGTCGCATTCCTAGACCCCTCACTAACCTTCTCAAGAAAAATTCATTCCTTTGGACTAATGAAGCACAACAAGCATTTATGGCTCTCAAACAAGCCATGTGTTCCACTCCCGTATTGGCACTACCCAACTTCACCAAATATTTTTTGATTGAATGTGATGCTTTAGGTACTAGTATTGGTGTTGTCTTAATGCTGGAAGGTCGACTCTTGGCTTTCACCGGCCAAAAACTAAGTGGAAAACATCTGGGACAATCTACCTATGAGAAGGAGATGATGGCCATCTTACATGCAGTATATACTTGGCGACCATACTTATTGGGGCAACGTTTCCAAATCCCCACAGACCATCAAAGACTCAAATATTTTTTGGAGGAATGTCTATCCTCGCCCCAGCAAAATAAATGGATGACCAAAATGTTGGGATATGATTATGAGATAATTTATAAGAAAGGGCATGAAAATGTAGTAACAGATGCTTTATCATGCCAATTTGAGGATGAAAGCACCCTGCTATCAATTTCTCTCCCCATACCAAATTGGATTGAAGAAGCTCGCAAGGAATTGTTTTCACATCCCTCTCTCTCCCAACTCATTAATAACTTGAGAGAAGATCCTAATTCCACAACGGTTTACTCTTGGAAGGATGAGATTCTCAGCTACAAGGATAGAATAGTGATATTGCCGACATCCACCCTCAAAATGCGCATTTTGGTAGAGTTGCACTCATCTCTCACTGCAGGCCATGCAGGCTTTTAGAAGACTTATTCTCACACTCATCGTTCTTTCTTTTGGATAGGCATCAAAACTAACATTCTTATTTTTGTAGCTGAATGTGATGTGTGTCAACGCCACAAAGGAGAAACAGTCAAGTCCCTAGGCACCTTACAACTAGCCCATCCCTGTCTCAATCTAGACGGATGTTTCTACGGATTTCATTACTGGTCTTCCAAAGTCAGGAAACAAGTCAGTCATCATGGTGGTTGTGGACAAACTTTCAAAATATGTTTATTTTTATGCCCTACCCCAGCCATTTACCCCCACTTTGGTGGCTCAAGCTTTCATGGACCAAATATTCAAACTGCATGGCATGGCCACCTCCATTGTGTCTAATCGTGACCTGACCTTCACCAATAACTTTTGGCAATAAATTTTCAAGCTACAAGGCACCCAACTCCAACTAAGTACTTCCTATCATCCCTAAAATGATGGTCAAACTGAAGCAATCAACAAATGTTTGGAGAACCTAAGGTGCTTCACTTCATAAAAGAAACATCAACGGCTAAAGTGGTTACCTCTAGCTGAATGGTGGTTTAATACTAACTATCATGTAGCCACCAAGATGACTCCATATGAAGCAGCGTATGGTCAACTCCCACCTTCACCTACTTCTTATCTCCCTGGATCCCCTAAGGTGCAAGAAGTGGATCAAATCCTACAGATCCATGCACCAAGCTCAGGATCACATGAAGCAATAGGTAGACCAACATTGTTCAAAAAACACATTTCAAGAAGGGGATCAGGTATTCCTGAGGTTTCAACCATACAAGCAAACATCACTCAAGACAAGGGATGTCAGAAATTAGCTCCAAAATTCTATGGACCTTATCAAATACTTCAACGCATTGGAGAAGTAGCTGACAAGCTATCCTTGCCACCAACTTCAAAAATACATCCCGTCTTCCATGTATCATGCCTCAAGAAAGTGGTGGGGAACAATTGCAGCATTCAAACTAGTCTACCTGAATTGGATGAAGAAGGTTCACTCTGGCTCCGACCTGAATAGGTCCTTGACACGCGAGAATGACATCTGTGCTACCACATAATCAAGGAATTCCTCGTCAAGTGGAAAGACACCTCTCCAGAAGATGCGACCTAGGAACTAGCCACTATTCTTCAACAATTTCCACAGCTTTAGCCTTGAGGACAAGGCTGCTTTTTATAGGGGAAGGCATGTTAGGGTCCAACCCTAACCCCTTTATTTATGTCATAGAGTCGATTCATAGTTATAGTTAGTTAAAGAGTCAATAAATCCTGTATTAATAATTGTAAGTGGTTGACCCTCATTTAAGAAAGGGACCACAGTTAGTTGCAAATGGGCCATGGTATTAGATATATGGTATTAAGAGAACCATGGCACTGACCCATGGTATTGCATGTATGAATCCTATATAAAGGATAGATAATCCCCATTGAGGAGTGTTGTGTATTATTTTTTAATTGAGCTCTGCTCTGCTGGAGGTTGCCCCCTTAAAGAGGCAACTGAACATTGCTTTCATCTCTAAATAATAAAATGCTTGCTATTTTTCTCATATTGTTCTGTGTTCGGGGTTGTATTTATTCATAGATTTGGTATTTTTGCATCTTCTCGCAAGTCAAGAACATAACAGGTTTTCAATAAGAAATATTTCCCAGACAATGTAGAAGAAATGGAAAATTGCATTAGCATCAAGAAAACTAGATTCCACAAGGTTTCTTGTAGATATTCGATGGTATCATGCGCTAAATCAATAAGATGGGTACTGTACGGTATAGATTCCAAGAAGTGATTTTAGACATCACAAGTGGGAAAGGTATTGCCTCATATTAGCCACATTACCTTCATCCATACTACAAACTACTGAAGCCTGAAGAGCATCTAAATTCAAAGTATTAAGCAGTTTCATCTCATTTGAATACAAAGGTTGTGATAAAGTCATGGAGGCAAGAGCCAACAAAGTTTTTCTAGAAGGAAAACGTAATCTACAAGAACAAGTCCTAAAGAAATTTTACAAGTACCCCATGGCTATGTGCTACAAATTTTATGGGCAAGAAAGCATTGAGATCTATGAGGAAGGATGGAGCTATATGCTTTACCCAGTTGCTTTAGAAAGGAAGATCTTTAACTGGTCAAATATACTTTAACAACAACTGTAGATTAATGAGTCAAAGATAAAGAAAGCATCACAAGGTGAGAAGCCTCAATTCTATATGTAACCCTACTTAATTGATGAAATTTATGCTCGAAATGAGTTCTCGGGTCTAGAGTGGAAATGGACTCTGCAACATCTCCCTATCAACATCTATTGTAAGCTATTATCAGAAGTGAGTTACAGAGGAGTATATGACAAAGTGGTTGAGCACTTATTTTCCATACTATATCATATGCTCTTTGAGGTTAAGGTGCTTTACATGAATAATGAGGCTAAAGAACAAAGTATTATATTTTTTCACTTCTCCTCAAGGAACAAACATCATATTTTTCGGTTCCCAAAGATCTCCACATCTTATACCAATCTATGTGATTGAAAAGGTGGTCATCCAATATATTGGATGTCAACTTTGTGTAGGATTGTCTTAGTTGTTGCAGAAGAAGAAGAAGAAGAAGACACCTTCGCCTCTCTTTCCCTTACAAGTAGGGTAATATGAGCATAATATTCTAAAGGTAGTGGAAGAAGAAGTTGAAGAACTTACCTACCTCAGGTTTGGGGAAATGAGTTTTCATCGATATGACCCCAAAGGTGTGTGAAAATAACATTGTGCTAAGCTACCTTTTTCCTGGCCTTACATTTCCAACACTTTGGGAGATGAGGAAAATATGAAGAATTGGTATAATTATTCTAGGGCACAATGGCTAGGTGATGAGGTAGGCTCTTCTAATAAATCTCATGTACTATATATTGTTCAATAAGGGAACTAGAAAGGGATTGCTTACTCTAGTTAGTGTTGTCAAACCAAAGAGGAATATCATACATTATCCTAAAGTAGATAGGAGCAGAAAATTTAAATCAGATCCAAACACCAAAGGAAAAATTGAAGGGGAGAGGAAAATAAAGGAATTAGAAGAAGCATAGAATAGGGAGAAGAGGAGCAAACATGATAAGAAGAGTGCAAACAATAGGAGGAATATAAGAAAAATGAAGAACAAGAAAAGAATAAGAGAGAAGACAAGCATAAAAGAAATGAAGAGCTGAAAAAGAGAGAAGAAGAGTAATATAGGAATAAACAACAAGATGAGGCATTGTAGAAGAAAATGGAAGAAGAAGACCAACAAAATCTATTGGAAGAAGAAGAAAGTAGGAGGAAATAGGAGGAAGAATTTGCCAAAGATTTGGAGGAATAGTTGCAGGCTTAGAATACAGATGAAGAACAAGAGGAGGATGACCAAGAAGTAGATATTGTGGCAATAACAAAGCAAGCAAGCTATCAACCCCTGCCTCTTCTTATTGGTGGCCACATCCCGTTCAGTGAGATGAGAATATTTCCTGCACCTCATGATAAGGTCACAAATATTTCTAACTTCACCTTCGATCAACTGAAGAGTAGAATAATACATCAAAGCTGAAGGTATTTCCTGAATGATCCTGATCACTCCATTTCCATTCATAGGGAAAGGGCGACTGTGCTGAATACCAAGAAGAATCCAAGACCAACCACTACAACTAATTCATCCTTTGAATACCCCTCTAAGGAGAATACTAACTTCTTGATGAAAGAAAATGAACAATTAGCAAAGGAATTTGCTTCTGCAAGGCAACATATTGATCATATCCTTGCTAAGAATCAAAGGTTGTCTTCCATTAATTCTAACAAAAGAGACTTACAAGTAGCTATATTTGAAGAGCTTCAGGTGCTGGGAGACATAATGAGACAAGTGTATGAGGAAATGATCACTCTTCATAGGGAAGTGGTGCCCTTATCTGCAGTGTAGAAAGGACCACAAGAGAAGGTGAAAGTTTTGAAGACAACTTACACAACCATAGATGCGATCTAGGAATGGGGCACTAGATATGGGAATGCACTTGTAGTGTTGGTTAGGAAAGGAAGGCAGAATGCTGATATGGATAGGATAGAGATCATAAAGGTTATACAAGTCGATGATAAACTAAACAATTATGTAACCACCACCATATTATATCATGGATTGGATGCCTTGGTGAGGATGCAAAAGATACCTTTTGTTGGTACATTTATGCAAGTGAAGTGCATGAATGCTATTAAGAAAGAGATAATAGAGTTCTTGAGCAACATTAGACAGGTGACCACTTAGGATGATTTATAGGTAACAAAATAATTTGTTATGCAATATGTAGTTGGGCCTGCAAAGTTACACATGAAGTTATTCTTATTATAGAACAACATACAAACAGGTTCCAAGACTATATACCTCGATGCATTAGAGGGAAATATTAAATATAATCTATATCTTTTGCCAAAGGTTGGGAATATAGTAGCTAGATATAAATATTGGCACCAATATGTTAGAATGAAGCTACATGTTACAGTCATCGAGTTGTAGTTTCTTCGAGTTTGAACATGATGTATTCATTTTGTCTTATGCCTAGAGCCAAATTTTGTCCAATGTAATTTTGTATTTGAGAATAATAATAAAATTTAAATTGTGAGTGTGTAAGTCTAAGAGTCACATAGGGAATTAGAGAAATTTTGAGGTCTAAAATGGGCCTCCTAAGAAAAATGTACAATCAAAATAAACTTTATAAGAACCAATAAGATTAAATATGATGGTGTCTGTTATCACAAAATCACTACTGAGGGCTGCAACCAAGCAAGATTTCATGTAACTCTTTCAACCTAACTTTAGATCAAAGCTTAGCCTCTTTGATCAGAGAGGGCTCTCTCACAAACTCTTGATAAAATCATTCACTACAACAGATGGCTAACTCTTTACTCAGTCATGAAAGCAAAAGCTAGTTGGAAACATATCAAACTGGTTCTCATTGGGCTATGGAGTCTCATACACTAAGTAAACAAGAAAAACATGATCATTTCATAGAAGTCAAGGCTCTTTGCATTAAGTGTCAAACATACTCCATCAAAACCACAAAACCACAGCTTGCTAAACACACAGGAAGTCAGAGCATAAGATTATGAATTCTGAGTGATTGTGTTACAACAAGGCTGCAAATGAACATAAACATAAAACACTATCCTTATATTTGACCACAATAATCCATCGAGAATCTTGAGAAGAAATCAACACTGTTTTACTATTACTGTCATAAGCTTTACAATGGCCCAAAACAACTCTGTTTTTTTATAAAATGTCCAACCCCTTCTACATCCTAAACCTGATCCATATATAGGCAAGCAAACTCAATCACCTCGAGCTTCCTCCTCCAGCATGAGGGGAGCCTCGAAGATGGCTATTCATTATCCCTATCTATTGCATAACTAATCTATTAATTACATAATGGCTAAACTGAAATCACAAATGGTTTTCATTTAATCAAAATCCTAAATCTTTGCTCCTTGTCGCATGATGCTTTTCTGGCTTTTGACACATGTCCTTTGGCTGTTTAGGTTGAAGTATCTTTGAAGGAAAGTACACAGAACGAACTAGCTTTGGATTCTAGTTACGTGTATGCTTATTAATTGATCAAGAGGAATGCTCTGTTTTCACGGTCTTTGTCTCCCATTTTCCTTCATCATATAAATACCACGCTCCAAACTCTTTAAACCTTTAATGACAACATATAATAACCATATGCCATATGATCTGGATACTTCATGGACCAAACAGGTGTACCAACCGAACATTCTGGTAACCCCACCAATACCCTAGTAGCTCGGTCATAAAGTGCCTTAAAGACTCGAATCCAAAGAAGTGTGCTTTTATCCTTTAATTATCAGGTTTCCACGTCCATGATGTGCTGGTCATTATTCCACATGCCTGTGTGATGGCAAAATATTTCAAAAAAGATTGGCCGCTTGGTTAATCCTAATTGACCAAGTGAACTGTAACATGCAGCTACAGCAGTTTCGTAGCGCGCTACGAAACTGCTGTGTAATCACAAAAACATAGTCTTCTAATGACCACCTGATTAGATAAACCGATCTCTGTTGTCTTCAAGATATTTTTTCTGCTTTCTTTCTATTAGTTATGACATTCTTTGAGGTAAGGAATACCAGAACAGCTGGAGCCATCTTTTAAAACCTTATCTAGAAACCTTAATCATACAGAAAGTTCACAGACTTCATCTTCCATGAGTCGGTAATGTTTATCAAGCCAACTTCGAATTAGCTCCATAAAAATACCAACTCATGAATTTTCCTATCTTTCCAATGGCTGCTAATTCACCGGTAACTGACAGTATCTGCAATGCCTTCCATTAATAGTTTTGGTATCAATAATATCCTTTGCTGATTTCTGGGCATTGACTGAGGCTCAACATCATCATCTGGCATGTTAAGGGTATCACGTAGTGGCCATAAATCTCCTTTATTTTGAGCTATTTTTCTTCCAGTGAAGCCCCTAAGGTAAGCATAGGTACCACCTATGATTTCTGCTGCAAACTTAAACAGGTCCAGAATGAATCTCCCAAAGGACATCCAACCTGCATCGACATTTTCAGTTTGTCCATCAACAGGGATGAGTGGTGGTCTGTTTGTCTTGGCAGAAGCAGGCAAACTTTTCTTGGATGGCTTGTTCTGCTTAGCAGATCTTGAAAACATAGAGGTTCCCGATTCTTCTTGTTGAAACAAGCCAAGAATATAGCCAACTGAAAATGCACCAGCAACCATAAGAATACCTGAGGAATAGCTCGTGGCATTATTATATGCACAATCATCATAGTTGAGTCGAATCTCACGGATAGCCTGGTTGCCCCTGTCAATAACCAATAGTGAACATGTACTACTAACATACACTACATCGAAATCACTTGAAAACTTGGCGCCGTCGCTAGGCCCATCAACATGACCAGCTCTATTGGACCTGCCTCCTGCAATGGTTGTTACCCCTGCTTCACTAATCTTCATGATAGCCATATTTATAGTGTCTGCAACATAAACATTGCCACTGTCATCTGCAGTGAATCCCTTGGGATGATTGAAACGAGCGAGCATCTCTAGGCCTTCCATCTACATACCCTGAGTATCCTTGTGATGAACCTGCTAATAATCTCGCTGTGCTATAACGAGATAACGGAGGAGTTAATCAAAAAATGTTGCTGTTGGTAGAATCCAGAACAAGCAAATCACCATCTGGAGATACCTCAATAGTATATGGGTCAATTCCAAGCTTGTTTCCTTCTAGAACTGTCTCTACCATGTAGCCGCTTTCGAACTGAGGAAAATTCCGGTCAGCTTTGGAGGTCGGGGCAAGGGGACCCCATATCCACTTGATTAGGACAGATAACGGGCTTCTGATAATGCCTGGAGGGGCAGCAGAGACTATAGGTTCCCATGGAGCCAGACCAACCACCAGAACAAGCAGGAAAAACAGCACCCTAATTGAAATGGATCCGAAAAAGACGAGACAATGCAATGCATGGAATTTGAATTTAACTCATCTAAATCTTTTCAAGTTTCTGACATTCATCATATTAACCAGTGTTTGCCCGAAAGACGGATTCTGGAAAACCCTGAACTAATCCTTGCAAACTATAAAAGCACCATTCTATTTCTCCTCCAAATTCAACCTTCCTTCTGTGTTTATTCAATGCGCACTCGCCTTTTAACTACATCAATCAATATCATTCCAGCCTTTGCACCACATCTCTATCCCAGTGTCACTAACCATGGCAGCCTTGTGGCAATCAAATTCTTTATAAAACATCTTGACACTTGTCATTAATCGCTGCACTTCATAAGAGCACTTTCATGTCTTTAATGCATACATTAATAATGAAACAGCGTGCTTAACAACATTCACGACATTTTCATTTATATTAGTCATTTTATAAGCCCGTGTGCCTTGAAGAAACGACTGCCATGCATTTCGCATAAGCCATGAAAGAGGAGTTGCTCGATTTTTTAGGTAGCACGGTGTGACTTAAATCACAGATAAATCCCTTTTCTAGCAAAAGCTTGGCTCGCAAATTCTCAAACAATACCACTCGCAAATTCTCAAACGATACCATTCGCCCTTCAAGAATTCAATTACTAAACTCTTCTTCTACATCGCTACCATTCGGACCATTGTGATAACAAATACATGAGCTATGGTTGTTGAGAAAAGTTCTGGCCTCATGCCACGTTACCAATGCACAATAATTATGTAATCAACACCAGAAGAGTTCGACCTCTAATATCTCGTTTTCTGGCTGAAAAGTTCATGTTTCATAGAATTCATAGATGAACTTTCATATAGGCTACTCGATGGCTGGGAAGAAGCAAATCTCAGCCTCTTACACCGGTTCCAAACAGAATTCTCGGTGTCCCTTTTTTCTTCTTCAAAATATGCATCCATACGTCCATTTGGAACTCTGTACTGAGAAAAGCTTATATTAACTGGAAATTTTGGGAACTCACTTTCCACAGATGGAAGACATGCAGATTCACATTGCATCCTTGGAGTGTCTGGCATAGCATCAAACTGTGTGTGAATTGTGTCCTCCTCAGCTACCACACTTTAAGAGTTTGAACTAGTGTCATCCAGAAATATGTCTAACCATTTCTTAAGTGGCGCACTATCTCCAGTTGTATCAATTAAAATCTTCGATGAAATTTTTGATAGTAAATGTAAATTTGCATCAATCCCCTCCACTGGCTTTGACTGATCTTCTGATTGCACTTCAATGTCACCAGAGTAACCAGGGGAGGGATTTTTCTTTGTAGGAGATAAATCACCCATGAGCCAGAATTCAGAGATAACTCCCTTAATGTACTTGATGCCAATCCCACAATAGCTGCATCATCATAGGGTGCCTCCTTGGACACACTGTCACTGCTCTCATCAACATTCCTGGAGGGAAACAAAACTCTATACAATAGGCATGCTAGGATTTGGACCTTCGCTGAAAACTCGAACCAATTCCCAATTTCGTAGCACGCTACGAAACCACGCAAACAGGTAGCGCTGCGAAACTGCTAAAAATAATTCAGGCGCTGCGAAAACACCCACTCTTTAAGCCAGGCTAAAAATTTTTGACTACAGCATTTTCAGTGATAACAGTGGCTCCACTTGGGATAGTGTGCCCTTGTGGTACACTAAGAACATGCAGCTCCAGTGCCTTATCCATTTTTGACAAACTAAAATTTGCTTGACAAGCATGACTGTAGGAGAAAGAAAACCATATCTACTGAAAAAGAAAAGTGCTCAGTTAACCTTGAGCTTATTTGCATTTACCTCTACCTACCTACCCTAACCATTTCAACTTCTTCAGCTCAATCAATGTGAAATTTCCAATGCAGCCAATCATTTGTTTTATCTGACATTTGATTTCTTTGACTGTCCCGGAGTTCAGATCCAATATGACAGTGTAATGACCGCTGCCACTGAAATCTTCTCTGACTGTATCGGATTTCAGAGCCAATGTGATATTGTAAAGAGCGCTGCCACTGAAATAGTCTCTGATCTTCATAGGAAAACTGAAACACTGGAGAGTAAAACTCTTCCATGTAATCAGCTATAGGATCCCAGAACACATGATCAGCTTGTCCTTCCTTGAAATTTTCCAGCTGTGCAAACTGATCTTCAATCACAGTGTTCAGTTCCTCCATCGTGAAAGAGTAAGGAACCAGCATAGTCTCCTTGTGTTCAGCCATAAAAAATTTCTGAGAATAATAATCATGATCAGGAAAACTGTATGCCTGAATTTGTCCTTCTAAACCTTCAATTTCTTTCTCAATATCTTTGGCAATTTCATCAAAAAATTTCATCTTATCCTCTGACTTGCAATCAAAGGATTTCAGATATGAAGATAAGGACAAAGAAAAAGATTCATTTGTTTCTTCTGTACTATGATCATTATTCCATTGTTTGAAACCTTCAACTGAGGGAGATTCTGCCACCACCTCTGTCCTATCTGTCCATTCCTCCAAAAACATGAGCCAAAGGTCTTGAAATGACTTAATGGAATCCGCAGGCAAGCATTCAACCCACTGTTTGCACTTCCCTTGAAGTGAATCATAGAATAACATAATGCAAACATCCTCATGTTTAACTCTAAGAAGCTGTGTAAATTCACAAAAATCTGATATATGATTCAAGGTTAAACTTAAATCTTCACCGTTAAATTTTGGACCATTCCTTAGAAAGTATGCATCCTTGGGAAAATGATTTGGGAAACCATGAATTCCTGAGAAATCTATGCATGCATACCTTGAACAAAGAAGGGCAGCTTCTGGGTCTTTCATAACTCCAGTGGAATCACCATGAATATATAAACCTTGAATTCTTCAACAATGGAGTCGCCAAGGTAGTTTTGCAGCCTTGAAAATCATTTGAACTCCTGCTACCTTCAGAAATTCAATCTTAAGCTCCCGGCAGACGCACCAAAATGTTATCACAAAATCACTACTGAGGGCTGCAACCAAGCAAGATTTCATGTAACTCTTTCAACCTAACTTTAGATCAAAGCTTAGCCTCTTTGATCAGAGAGGGCTCTCTCACAAACTCTTGATAAAATCATTCACTACAACAGATGGCTAACTCTTTACTCAGTCATGAAAGCAAAAGCTGGTTGGAAACATATCAAACTGGTTCTCATTGGGCTATGGAGTCTCATACACTAAGTAAACAAGAAAAACATGATCATTTCATAGAAGTCAAGGTTCTTTGCATTAAGTGTCAAACATACTCCATCAAAACCACAAAACCACAGCTTGCTAAACACACAGGAAGTCAGAGCATAAGATTATGAATTCTGAGTGATTGTGTTACAACAAGGCTGTAAATGAACATAAACATAAAACACTATCCTTATATTTGACCACAATAATCCATCGAGAATCTTGAGAAGAAATCAACACTGTTTTACTATTACTGTCATAAGCTTTACAATGGCCCAAAACAACTCTGTTTTTTTATAAAATGTCCAACCCCTTCTACATCCTAAACCTGATCCATATATAGGCAAGCAAACTCAATCACCTCGAGCTTCCTCCTCCAGCATGAGGGGAGCCTCGAAGATGGCTATTCATTATCCCTATCTATTGCATAACTAATCTATTAATTACATAATGGCTAAACTGAAATCACAAATGGTTTTCATTTAATCAAAATCCTAAATCTTTGCTCCTTGTCGCATGATGCTTTTCTGGCTTTTGACACATGTCCTTTGGCTGTTTAGGTTGAAGTATCTTTGAAGGAAAGTACACAGAACGAACTAGCTTTGGATTCTAGTTACGTGTATGCTTATTAATTGATCAAGAGGAATGCTCTGTTTTCACGGTCTTTATCTCCCATTTTCCTTCATCATATAAATACCACGCTCCAAACTCTTTAAACCTTTAATGACAACATATAATAACCATATGCCATATGATCTGGATACTTCATGGACCAAACAGGTGTACCAACCGAACATTCTGGTAACCCCACCAATACCCTAGTAGCTCGGTCATAAAGTGCCTTAAAGACTCGAATCCAAAGAAGTGTGCTTTTATCCTTTAATTATCAGGTTTCCACGTCCATGATGTGCTGGTCATTATTCCACATGCCTGTGTGATGGCAAAATATTTCAAAAAAGATTGGCCGCTTGGTTAATCCTAATTGACCAAGTGAACTGTAACATGCAGCTACAGCAGTTTCGTAGCGCGCTACGAAACTGCTGTGTAATCACAAAAACATAGTCTTCTAATGACCACCTGATTAGATAAACCGATCTCTATTGTCTTCAAGATATTTTTTCTGCTTTCTTTCTGTTAGTTATGACATTCTTTGAGGTAAGGAATACCAGAACAGCTGGAGCCATCTTTTAAAACCTTATCTAGAAACCTTAATCATACAGAAAGTTCACAGACTTCATCTTCCATGAGTCGGTAATGTTTATCAAGCCAACTTCGAATTAGCTCCATAAAAATACCAACTCATGAATTTTCCTATCTTTCCAATGGCTGCTAATTCACCGGTAACTGACAGTATCTGCAATGCCTTCCATTAATAGTTTTGGTATCAATAATATCCTTTGCTGATTTCTGGGCATTGACTGAGGCTCAACATCATCATCTGGCATGTTAAGGGTATCACGTAGTGGCCATAAATCTCCTTTCTTTTGAGCTATTTTTCTTCCAGTGAAGCCCCTAAGGTAAGCATAGGTACCACCTATGATTTCTGCTGCAAACTTAAACAAGTCCAGAATGAATCTCCCAAAGGACATCCAACCTGCATCGACATTTTCAGTTTGTCCATCAACAGGGATGAGTGGTGGTCTGTCTGTCTTGGCAGAAGCAGGCAAACTTTTCTTGGATGGCTTGTTCTGCTTAGCAGATCTTGAAAACATAGAGGTTCCCGATTCTTCTTGTTGAAACAAGCCAAGAATATAGCCAACTGAAAATGCACCAGCAACCATAAGAATACCTGAGGAATAGCTCGTGGCATTATTATATGCACAATCATCATAGTTGAGTCGAATCTCACGGATAGCCTGGTTGCCCCTTTCAATAACCAATAGTGAACATGTACTACTAACATACACTACATCGAAATCACTTGAAAACTTGGCACCTTCGCTAGGCCCATCAACATGACCAGCTCTATTGGACCTGCCTCCTGCAATGGTTGTTACCCCTGCTTCACTAATCTTCCTGATAGCCATATTTATAGTGTCTGCAACATAAACATTGCCACTGTCATCTGCAGTGAATCCCTTGGGATGATTGAAACGAGCGAGCATCTCTAGGCCTTCCATCTACATACCCTGAGTATCCTTGTGATGAACCTGCTAATAATCTCGCTGTGCTATAACGAGATAACGGAGGAGTTAATCGAAAAATGTTGCTGTTGGCAGAATCCAGAACAAGCAAATCACCATCTGGAGATACCTCAATAGTATATGGGTCAATTCCAAGTTTGTTTCCTTCTAGAACTGTCTCTACCATGTAGCCGCTTTCGAACTGAGGAAAATTCCGGTCAGCTTTGGAGGTCGGGGCAAGGGGACCCCATATCCACTTGATTAGGACAGATAACGGGCTTCTGATAATGCCTGGAGGGGCAGCAGAGACTATAGGTTCCCATGGAGCCAGACCAACCACCAGAAAAAGCAGGAAAAACAGCACCCTAATTCAAATGGATCCGAAAAAGACGAGACAATGCAATGCATGGAATTTGAATTTAACTCATCTAAATCTTTTCAAGTTTCTGACATTCATCATATTAACCAGTGTTTGCCCAAAAGACGGATTCTGGAAAACCCTGAACTAATCCTTGCAAACTATAAAAGCACCATTCTATTTCTCCTCCAAATTCAACCTTCCTTCTGTGTTTATTCAATGCGCACTCGCCTTTTAACTACATCAATCAATATCATTCCAGCCTTTGCGCCACATCTCTATCCCAGTGTCACTAACCATGGCGGCCTTGTGGCAATCAAATTCTTTATAAAACTACTTGACACTTGTCATTAACCGCTGCACTTCATAAGAGCACTTTCATGTCTTTAATACATACATTAATAATGAAACAGCGTGCTTAACAACATTCACGACATTTTCATTTATATTAGTCATTTTATAAGCCCGTGTGCCTTGAAGAAACGACTGCCATGCATTTCGCATAAGCCATGAAAGAGGAGTTGCTCGATTTTTTAGGTAGCACGGTGTGACTTAAATCACAGATAAATCCCTTTTCTAGCAAAAGCTTGGCTCGCAAATTCTCAAACAATACCACTCGCAAATTCTCAAACGATACCATTCGCCCTTCAAGAATTCAATTACTAAACTCTTCTTCTACATCGCTACCATTCGGACCATTGTGATAACAAATACAGGAGCTATGGTTGTTGAGAAAAGTTCTGGCCTCATGCCACGTTACCAATGCACAATAATTATGTAATCAACACCAGAAGAGTTCGACCTCTAATATCTCGTTTTCTGGCTGAAAAGTTCATGTTTCATAGAATTCATAGATGAACTTTCATATAGGCTACTCGATGGCTGGGAAGAAGCAAATCTCAGCCTCTTACACCGGTTCCAAACAGAATTCTCGGTGTCCCTTTTTTCTTCTTCAAAATATGCATCCATACGTCCATTTGGAACTCTGTACTGAGAAAAGCTTATATTAACTGGAAATTTTGGGAACTCACTTTCCACAGATGGAAGACATGCAGATTCACATTGCATCCTTGGAGTGTCTGGCATAGCATCAACCTGTGTGTGAATTGTGTCCTCCTCAGCTACCACACTTTAAGAGTTTGAACTAGTGTCATCCAGAAATATGTCTAACCATTTCTTAAGTGGCGCACTATCTCCAGTTGTATCAATTAAAATCTTCGATGAAATTTTTGATAGTAAATGTAAATTTGCATCAATCCCCTCCACTGGCTTTGACTGATCTTCTGATTGCACTTCAATGTCACCAGAGTAACCAGGGGAGGGATTTTTCTTTGTAGGAGATAAATCACCCATGAGCCAGAATTCAGAGATAACTCCCTTAATGTACTTGATGCCAATCCCACAATAGCTGCATCATCATAGGGTGCCTCCTTGGACACACTGTCACTGCTCTCATCAACATTCCTGGAGGGAAACAAAACTCTATACAATAGGCATGCTAGGATTTGGACCTTCGCTGAAAACTCGAACCAATTCCCAATTTCGTAGCACGCTACGAAACCACACAAACAGGTAGCGCTGCGAAACTACTAAAAATAATTCAGGCGCTGCGAAAACACCCACTCTTTAAGCCAGGCTAAAAATTTTTGACTACAGCATTTTCAGTGATAACAGTGTCAATGATGGGGGATAATTCACTATTTTTGGAGTAAAAAGATAAAAAGATTAAAAAATAATAAAATAATAAAACTGCTTTTTTCAACTTGTATTTTCAACTTATCTCCCTAAGGTTTTACTCAAATTTCAAGCGGGAGTACTCATTGGATGCAAAATTTAATTCCTCATCCAAGGAGTACCCATGTTGCATACTTTTAATGGACCCAATTATACAAAAAATGAGAAATACATGAAAACACGTGATTGAAATCATGTTTTCCATGTATTTCTCATTTTTCGTGTAGCAGGGTCCATAGAAAGTATGCAACATGGGTACTCCTTGGATGCAGAATCAAATTATGCATCCAATGAGTGTTGCCGCTCAAAATTTGAGTAAACCCATAAGGAGATAAGTCGAAAATATGAGTTGAAAAAGTAGTTTTTTCTTTTTTTCCCTCTAAAAGTTGACGATGTAATCTAATCTTATTTTATTATTTCCACTATTATTTTATAATTTCCTTAGGAGGCCCATTCTAGACCTCAAAATTGCCCTAATGGAATGTGAAGAGTTATTAGGGAGCTTAAGAGTCACTTGGGATCTCAAGAGTCATTTGGGAGCCCATGAGTCACTTAGTAGCTTAAGAGTCATGGGGAAGGTCAAGAGTCCAATGGGGAGGTGAAAGGTCACCCCATTTTTTATAAATAGGCCCTCATGCCTCATGTAAAAGGAATTTTGGAGAGTTATAATTGGCTTCTCTATTTTAGCATAGGAGAGAAGATGATTCTTTGGAGAAGCAGATGGTAGTTTCATGGTCCACGATTGGGGCTATTGTTACATCATTGTAATTGTGTAATTGAAACTTTCACTTAATATTTAGAAGCTCTTAGAGCCATCACAATTTCATGCATGTATCCTGGATTTTGTAAGACTATTATTTTAATGTTTACGGTATATGTTTGTGTTCATACATACTAAAAAAATGAACTTAGTATTTCATTGGCTTTGGTATATATCTTGTTGAATGTGCATTGTTATTTGCTTTCATGGTCATTGTTATCTTGTGAAATATTTTGTAGGTTAGCTAATGATTATTTCCTTTCCTCTTTGTGTCTCTTTTAGGGTAATACTATTTCTTTTCTTCTAGAGGCTCACTCTTTCTTTTCCTTCCATGGAAGTACCTCTTATGCATTTCAATTGGTGTTACACAAGGCTTACTCACTTACTGACCCCAAAGCTATGTGTATGATATCTTATGTTTCTTATTGCAACCAAGGAAGATCCTTAAGATCACTATAACAGTCGTTGGGCCCATATTCAGGATGGGGCTCATACCCCAAATGGTGTGAGGTCTAATTGGAACTTCATACAAAGGAGGCCCTCTACTATTGGCAGAATCTAGCACCATCAACAATCAGATAACCCAGTGAACATATTGGTTCTTTGACTTGACATGTTGGAATAAATGGAGCAAGAATTAATCAAGATTAGGAAAAATTTGAAAGAAACCCAAGATAGGAAAGAGAGTTATGTATATCATCAAAAATACACATATAATTCCAAGTGGGAGAGAATGTATATCTCTGCATTATGCTAAGGAAGAGATCAATAAAAGTGGGGTCTTGTGCCAAGTTGGAACCCATATTTTATGGATCATTTTAGATTTAGGAAAGAGTGGGGTGAGTGGCTTATAGATTGGCCTTACTACCCACATTGAAAGCACATTATTTTTTTCATATTTATTTTCTTAAGAAGTATGTACATGACATTAATCATATTGGTGATTGGTTTCTTATACAAGTGGAACACGAAGGAGAGTTCCAACTAGACCCAATTTGCATATTGGACTAGAGATAGACCATGCCTTGGGATCGAGTAATAGAGTAGGAGGAGGTGCAACGGAAGAAATTTGGACTAGATGAAGCAACCTAGGAGGTGGAAAAACAAATAAGGGTACTATAACCATTTTTTTTAATTATTAAGCATATGTAAGAGCTATGATTATAAATCTCAATTGTTTTCTTTTTCTTTCTAGTTACAAAAACACTGAGAACAATGATTTTTTAAGGGGATAGGGTTTGTAACAATCTTTCCATTCTACCTCATGTTTATGTATATATGGTCATAACTATAAAGGCCAATGTGGCAACCATGGCTAGCTAAGATAATCATATAAACAATTTAAGTATTAAATTGTCTTCTTAAAAATAATAAAAACTGAATGTTGGCATGAAGGGTATGACACATGGATCCAAGCCTAAAGGAGAGAAGAGAAGTAGGAGAGGGTGGGATCTAGTGGAATAATATATTAAACCAACACCTAACATTTGGGAAGATGTGATTGGATGGGGGAACATATAGAAATTTTGTTTGGAAATGTGAAGGAAAGGAAGGGATGTAGTCTCATATGAAGGGACTTAAGGAAAAAATAGGAGGCAAGAAGGAAAAGTGGGTAGGGAAAAAATAAGAATCGATGATAATAGAGAAATAATGGTATGCATTGGATATGGAGCACCAAAGTAATTTTGGAGTTGGAAATGAGTTCTGAGCATTGAAATTGGGGTAGTTTTTCCTTGTATTTATGTGTGGAGGCTATAGGATTGTGTGTGTTCAAGCCTGACTAGCTAGTGGGAGGCTCCAAGGAGTACCAGACCATCAATGCTTATTGAGTAAGTTGATGAACCACTAAGTGCTTACTGGATAAGTTGATAAACCACTTAGTGCTTGCTGAATAGGTTGATAAATGACTCAAGTGGTTGTTTTAAGGCTGATAAACCATTCAACAGGGTAAGATGAGCCACTGTGGTGTTTTATGTGAAGCTAATTAACTACCTGAATAGAGGACTACATACTCTTGTAGTTCTTGCCTTGAAATACAATTGATAAAACACCTAGTTAGTAGATTTAGACACCTAGAACTGAGAAATAACCCAACTAGGATTTGGGTGAATTCCTTAAGAAAACATCCCCTCAAACTTTGGATCCAACTTGAGGGTAGTCGACTGCAAGAAATTTGTAGTGTATCTGGATTATGGTTGGGTGGATAGTTGATGTCCATCCTTCAGTTGCCAATCATCTTTAAACACATAGATAAGTGTAAATTTCTTATGTATACTATTTTATGGATTTTGATGAATCTTGTATGCTTGAATGGTGAAAAATATTATGTGTTTGCATTTTTAAATAAATATCAGAGCTATGAGGCTCACTATTATGTTCACAATTAAAACAACATCATGTGTGCTCATGAACTATAAAGTACACTAGGAATAAACTATTCATTATTGTGTGAATGAAGCATGGAAAAGTGTATGTTAACATTTGGTTAGCTAATCTCCTAATCCATGGGTATACTTAGCGTAATTAGTATCCATGTTGGTTATCCCATGAAATTGAGAACATGGGTATAAGGCCTTGGAAACATAAGATGACATGAGACCTTAGGAGACCGGACATAGAGAAATTTTCTCTCTATGTTAAAAATGAAGCTTAGTTCATCTAAGCTCAGATATGTCTATACCACTGGGACTAGTAGGTAGCGAGAGAACTTAACATTCTTTCTATCCTAAAACGTCTAATGGGAAATGGCCACTGGGGGAACCACACCCTATTGAAACCATGCCATGCCATCAGCCATTAGTTGTCATAATTATGTTGAAGAACTCACCAAGTTGATACCCCAAACTACATTGGTTAACAACTAAACGAAGGTCCACAAAGTGGGTCCCCAGAAGAACTTGGAGCACTGGAACAGCGCTACTGCCTCACCATTTGTTTCCCTTAACCCTCACCTTTTTTTATTCCAAATGTTGTAAGAAATGATAACCCCAGTGGCATGATGTGGATTTGAATGTATTTCCATTGTAGAACCTTACTACCAGTCATTTCTCACCACCTAACGCTTTTCACAAGCCTCAATGCTTTAACCATGGGTCGGTGTTTGTGATTGCAACTAACATGAATGTTCCCATCTATAGGGGTTGTTAACTGACGAAACCACCCACCACTTGTTGATGCTTATAGCTTGTTGGGATTTTACAATTGGGTGGTTCCAATAGAGTGGTGATGAAAATCTCCATGAAAGTTTCCATCTATTGGGGCCATCAACAGACGAGACTAATCATTTCTCATCAACTTTACCCTCTAGGCAGGATTTTTATCTGGGGGTCTTATTTCAATGATGCGATCACAAGTGTGGTTAAATCAATGACCCACATTTACCCCCCCTTGCCCAACCCATCTAAAGGTTTTTTGTGAGTTGAAGAGGGGGGTTTGAAATGGGAAACCACCATGACAAAACCACTTTAGTTTGGTGGAAACCTAACCAAGTGGACCTCTGTCCATCGCTCACCATCCATTTCCCAACTTTGAAACTTGTATGTTATGGGTATGACATGGATCTATGGACCCCATTAGGATTGGATCCCAAATGGAAATGTGTATAAAAGAGAAAACCTAAAAAACACATAGGGGATGACCTTGTGTGAGCCACGCATGAGACAATGTGGCAGTAGCCACATGGATGCCCCATAGGAACCCAATGTGATGTGGAATAGTACAATGATGACATCGTAGTACCGTCTGGCAATCCCATAATAAATGTAACCATGTCAAGTTGATGTGGTAGTTCAATAAGGGCCACACGTGAGTACTACATGGATGCCATGTGGCATCCAGATGTTGATGTGGCCTTACTTGATTGGTCAAACTTTAGGAAGGCATATCTTTCAATACGTGAGTCAGATTGAGATAAAATTTATATTGTCAGAAATCTCTTGATGAGATAAATGAGATGGTGGAATTTGTTTTAAGATTCGATGAATTTGTAAAAAAGGATTTTTGTGACCCCATCTTCCTAATAGACCTTGGAGGTTAGGCCAGTTCACTAGGTAACACCTTCCACAACCCAAGACAATACAATGGGGTGGGAGGGAGTGTTACACGTTATGATCCAAGGCTACCTGGATATGTGGCTATATAGAGACCACTAAAATGGTGGACTTCCTCCTCCTTGAGTTGTGGAAAATATTAGATTTTATTTCCCCTAGCTATGATCTCCTTGATGTTATTTTTCCATACTCGGCTTTTGGCTTGTTTGTGGAAAAAATTATAATTCATATCCCCTACCTATAACTAGATGCTTCTGGACTTTAGTCACCATATCTCCTCTTCCTCCTATAGCACGTTATGGTAAGCTATAAATACTTCCTTTTCTACCCATAGAAGGTTGTTTGACACATGCCCATTTTCCATATAAGGTTGAATTATTTCCATTCTTCTTTCATGTGCTTGTATCACTGATTTTTTCACTGTGTGTTGATCTTTGGGCCATTTTTTAATTTCTCCCTTTAACTGTTTAATTTTTTGTTACTAGATCATAATTAGGATTCCCATGACACATTATCTCCAAACTAATTTCACTAAGTCATTGAATCCTACTAATATTTACCATATTGGGCAGTATTGAAAAGGGGAGGGGCCTAAAGTCAATATTTTCTAAAAAATCAAGAGAAATTGGTTTGTGTTTAGAGCTATTCGACAGAAGGATTTTGGATCAAGGAAATATGTTTTGAGTTAAAAAGTAGTGTGATACTAAAAAATTATCTAGATGAGCAACAATATGGCCTAGGCTTGATCTTTCATTACTCCAAGTAATTTTTTTAGAAGTTGGTTTTATATATAAAAAAATTATTTTTTGAATGAGATCTTCGAAAGTGTTCTTGAAATTGATCTCTCACTTGTAAACCCAATATTTTTTCCCACCAACTCAAGGTGGTATTAAAATATCCCCCCAATATAAAATTTGATCCATAATTGGAATCTCTAAGACCTAACAAGGAGTCCCATCACTTTTAATTTTCTCTAAACTGAACTAGCAGATAGATATTAATGAAATATCATATCTGGTTTGTGGGGAGATGAAGGAACCTAGTATCCAATCAATGAGTTGTTGAGAAATAGTTCAAAAATATGAGCAAAGATTTTTCCAATAGAAGGGAGAGGCCCTTTGAATCTCCTCTTGCACTGACTGACAAAATATTTATACCATTCCATATTTTATGCTGATTTCACTTTGTCCCCCATTTTTGTCTTCTAGAGTAGGAGAACTAGAGGTCATTCTTTTTAATTAGATACTTTACTTCTTTGATAATTTTTATCAGCACAAGTCCCCTGCAATTCTAGTATAATATCTTTACCATTTACTTGTTGTGTAAGTAGCCCCATGATGAGAGGCTAGGTTCCTCCTCTTCTTGTGTTCCTAAATCCTTTTAGCTTCAGATATAGGATGGCCCATGTGCCCATTTCCTTATACTTTTTAGTTTTTTCCTCTTAATGGGTCTTTTTCCTAGCCTTCCTTTGTACCTTTCTAATTATTTTACCTTCTCAACATTTGATTTCTCATCGGATGAGCCCAGAAAGGAAGGTACCATTTTCAATTTTGGGCCAGGGAATTGCTCTTCTTCTAAGAATGAGTCAATATTCTATTGTGATGGGAGTGTATCTTCTTCATGTGGAAAAAAATTGGTATCATTTTCCTCTAGATTATTTTTTGGTCCCTTTTCTTGGATATTTTCTATTATGATGGAATTGGTTCAATTACTCACCATTATTTATTCACCATATTCAATGCTTCAAACTTGTTGGTATTATTTTCCTTTTTTCCCTTTACTAGTTCCTTCTCCATTTCCTTGTTGGGATCACTTGGGGGAAGTTGGCCCCTTCCCTTTATTCCCATTTTGATCTGATTTCTTTGTAGGATTATTTTTTTGTTTGGCTAGGCCTCATCTCCTTTTTCATTGCATCAATTAATCTCCTTCATTTCCTTTCATTGGCTATTCCTCCTATTTCTTTTTGTAACTTCGAGAAAAGTGACCATATTCATGGATAAATTTGCATTTGAAGTGGATTTGGCTGTAATCCACCTCTTAGATATGGAAACCACTATCCATATTAAGATTTATTATTGTTGGGAACCCATTTTCTAGATTTACCTCAACATAGTTCATAGAATAGGAAAAAACCTTCTCTCGTGGCTTGACATGATTGATGTATTCTCCTAAGGAATTGTGGATGTTTTCGAAAGTGATGTCATCCACACAGTACAGAGGGAGAAAGGGGAGCTTCATTGAAATTGGAATAACATGGGGGATGTCACTTTCTGGATTGAATTCTAGAATCCATTGATTAAGATATAACCCTTGAGCCCCGATGAAGTAAGGCCTACTCCAAAAGATTAGATCCCAATCTTCCTTGTTCTCGAAGAAGCATGTGAAGAATCCATTACCATAGGAAGTTAAGGAGATGGAACCCTTAATAAAGTGTTTCCAATTTTTCTTTACCCACAACCTTACAAATCATAAGGAGAGCCATATCCCCATACATTGGCCAACTAGACCACACTCAATCAGTTCCAAGGTGTAGGTATGATATTTAGGTGTAAAAACCATGACCTTGGAAATTTTCTCTAGTTTCCTGACAACATGGGAGGGTTTTGCCTTCTGAAATATTGGCCCATTCACTACCAGTGAGTTAAATACAATAATATTCTAGGAAATAGGCGAATGGAAATGAAAATACCTCCCATAACTGGCAATCAATTTGATTTACATGCATCTGTGTGATTGAAAACCTTAGACTTGCTAAAGTTTCATAAAGATGCTACTTAATATTCCCAAGAAGATTTGAATTTTAGTTCACCCTACATATTGTGTTATTTCATATCTATTGATATATTTTTATGTCATTATGAACCTTAATTGTACCATTTAATTCTATTTGTACCCTTTATCTCCTACACACACACACACACCAAGGAGATTCTTGGCTTGATTTGTCCTGAACCAAGTTTAGAGTTAGTTGCGCCAACCAAAAAAACCCTAAACTACGGGCCCTTTCGGCAACAACTCGCATAGGGAAGGTCGTACTCTCACTCAAAGTAATATTGAGGGATGACAGAACTAGGTTTCTACATCCATAGGTTTGTGTGATTCGTTCCTATGGCTTCTATGGCTTATTTCCGTCCTTCGCGAGCCCTAACCCTTAAAATATAGATAATTGCAGTAACTTGCAAAACAAACTCTAACCCTTCACGAAGTATGTTAAACATTCATAATATCAAGTAATTGAGTAGATCTATTACTTTTGTGCATCAATAAAACATTTCTTTGTATAAACTCAAATAATAGAGTGAGTACATATAAATTTCATAAATAAAGATAAAGGCATAGATACACAAGTATAGATTCAAAATCAATGTTTATTGATATAACATTTCTATTACAAACTCTTCTTCCCTTCGCACACAGTTACAGGGGCCCACACACTCAGCTTTCAAACTTACCAAGGTCTCCACACACATAGCTGTAGGAGCCTTCCCCTTCGTCTAAGTATAGGAAACATATTTTCCTGTCTCAAACTACTTGCCCATACAATGATCTTCTATTCTATGATGATCTCCTATGAATCGCTAAGAATTATTTATATTGCTCTTTCCATTACAATACCATGGTTTGCTGATCTGAAATGAGGACCTAAAGGCTTCTTGTCATGCTTACAAGAACCTTTCCCACTCCAAAGCTTAAATATTCCAAAGATCTATGCTTATATTGACAATTTGCGGAATAAATAACTTGGAATAGGTGTATGCTTGTGTTTACCTTTAAACTGTTAAGTGCTTTAAGTTGATTTGCTTAAACTGATATAAAAACGTATAACAAAAAATAATGTAAACAATAACTAACACACATAACAACAATATAATTAGGAGTTCACCCAAATCTTGTGGGCTACATCTCCGTGAGCTCTTGTCAACTCGACTAGGTTCTTTGGGATTATGGCTTCAATTCTTTTACAAGTGCTACACTTAACTCCATTGGGTTACAACTGAACCAATGGGCTTAGAATGCCATCTTACCCCTGGATGTCCGTTAGCTGTAGACAGATCTAGGCTTTTATGGACTAACTCTTTTAGCCAATGCTCTGAGCTTCTTGAGCTTTTGGCTTCTCTGACTCCCTTCAAATTCTGCATTGTCTCTGGAATTCCTTCTTCTGTCTTCTGCACAACAGACACCAGCAACAGCTTGATCCTTCGGTCTCTTTGTTGTCTGATACTTCACTGAAGCATTTAGGCACTACCTCCAACCTCTGGTGACTTCGCTCTGTTAAGCACTCTGACTCTGCCTCTCCAACCTCTGGTGGCTATCCTCTCGAGCCTCTGCTGAGAATCCCTCTCAATGTCACTTACTGAGAATCCCTCTCACACTGCCTCTAAGAATCTGAGAATCCTCTGAGAACCTAAGAACCCTTTACTTCTGTGTCATTTGTGCTTTTATAACCTGTCTGGTTACAGTTCCCTTTTTGTGTGGAAACAGACTGTTCTCACAATAGAAACAGTTTACAAATGAAAGGAATGGCGGGCGCGGGCAATCCCGACCATCCGGCCTTTCTCCGGAACTAAATCCCAAAATAGAGCATATTTTAACAATACACAACAATGTATGGAAATACATAGAAAAACGTGGAAATACATTGAAAACCTGACTGAACAGACTAAGCCAGATCTCAAAGATTATCAACCCGCATCTATAATATTTCGGGTCTGTTTCCTTATCACATGTCGCATATCGCATTGTGTAAGGCTAAACCCCAAACAGAACATGAATCAGCCAATACACGGGAAATACAAAGAAATCTGTTGTTTGAACACCAAGTCGGATCTCTAATGGAATTAAATCGCATCCATAAACCTTTCGGTTCCACGCCTTTATCGCATATCGCAATCACTTGGTCTAACAGTCCAATGCTCTCTTTTGGCTTTGCTTTCCCCCGATCTCCGATCCCCAATCGCTCTAATTGGCTCTATCACATATCGACATATCGGAGTATCAGCGGTCATTTCTTCCATGGTTCGCAGCCCTTAAGCTCCCCCGATCAATGATCACCAATTGCATGTTGGCCATCCATTCCTTTTCCGATCCGACGGCTAAAAAGCTTTCATCGCAATCGGCCCATCGGCAAGTCGGCATATCGGCGGTCGAAATATTGCTAGTTCCATGGTCCTTAACTTTTCTCAATCGGTGATCACTAATCAGATCCTGACCATTGATCTGCACACCTGATCCAACGGCTAACGTTTGATCGCACCATCGCAATCACACTATTTCAAAGGCCGGCTCCAATAACTCACCATTTGGCTTTCTCCGATGCGATATTTCCTCTTTGACTAATCTGAATAGGCCACGTGGCCCAATTCAAGCCTGCCATATGTCAGATGTGGATTTTCCCGTGAACCTATACCAAAAATCAACATTTTCAATATAGTTTTAAGGTTAATGAAATTGCCTCCTTTTCTAAGGACATTGGGCAATTTTCATTTTACAATATCTCCTTCGTCCGAAGTCCATTTTAGCCGGTTCAAATTGCGTTGGGTTCAGAATGAATAAATCTATGCAATGAGATTATTTCCAAGAGTATCCTTTGAATTTCATTTTTTATCATTAAAAGTCATCAAGGATCATTTTCTAATCATGCCTCCCCATCAGAAATCTTTTGGACCCCAAAAGACTGATATACTGATCTGAACCATATATGAGAGTAACAACACCCTCTTCTTTCAGCCTCCATACACTTGCCTTGCATAGCTAGTGCCTCTAAGAAAAAACTCGAAGATAGTCAACACTTTCCTTCCCAGATGTGCTTGTCCTTTGGTTAAGAACTGTCTTCCTCCTTGACTTCATGCAGAACTCCTACTAAGAAGGTTACAGAAGGTAGTTTGAACCTCTCTTCCTTGATCATTGATCCAAGGTGGCTCAAACAAATGTGAAGTTACATCTTCTTCACAAAAATTTACATTTGTACCTGTTACAAAAATGTTTTATTGAAATCTTGTCAAGAACAAAAAAATTACAGACAACAACTGGATGGCTTAAACTCTTGCTTCAACAAAAGAAAAAGATTTCACATCTTGTGAATTACCTCCATGTCTTACATCTACATATAAATGATTGACTAGATAAAAAGCCAATAAAAAATACCTTTAAAACAATTGACCCTTCAAGTTAAGCATGTAGAAAAAGAACTATAGGATTATTTTTCAAAGATGAAACACTTCATCATTATCTCCATATTGGAGACCAAATAAACTTTTTCCAAGTCAATATTACATTACATGCATGCTTAAAAACAAAGTAATCAACCCTTCAAGTTAATCACACATACATGTTCAAATACAAGGAAATCATCAACATCCCTGTGTTCATGCACATCATTCTCATGCATGCATTTCATCCTTCAACTTTTGCTTAAGTACACTGTACTTTCGAAGCTGAAATGTATATAATGTTGCAGCAATAAAGTGAGTCTCCTACTCAACTTTTTCCATTCACCTTCTTGGTAAAACCCTGCAACTTGCATTCCATTAACAAAGAAATGCAAATAGATGCATTATATCAATAGACATGCAACCTTTAATTGGATAAGAACTCTAACCATTTCTTACCAATCCATTTCAAAGGTGTTTCCTTTGTCTACACATCGTCATCAACATGTGAATCATCCTGAAACACATCAATTATGGAAACTTCTTTTCCATTCTTGCCATTCTCTCTTTCCACCTTCTTCAAGTTTCGTGGAAGCATTGTTGGATTCAGAGTCCAACACTTTTCAGCAATGTGTCCTTGCTTATGGCAATAAGTGCAACGCATGTGCATCTTCTCAACAACATGATTTTCCTTGTCTAGTGGACCTTTGGCTTCTTGCTTCTTTTCCTTCAAAATTTTCCTGTATGCGGCCATTCTCTTTCAACATCTAGAAACACTATGGTTATCCAAACCACAAAAGGAACATGCAATTCCTTTCCCATGCTTATATGGAAATTTATAGTGCTGAACATAATCAAAAGGAATATGGTTAAAACTAGATTTATACCTTTCTCTTTCACCTTTATTGTCTTCATGAGGAGGTGAATTGAATGAAGAAGTAGCTCCCTTTGGAACACCATCAACCTCTTCAATGGTTTCAGAGTTTCCACAGCTCTCTAGTTCAAGTGTATGCTTATGAACACCTTCTTCCTGAAAATGATGTTTCAAGATTTTGCATTCCCCATGAATACAATCTTTACATTCTTCAGGTAGAAGACCTGACATGAAACTCCTTCTAGGAACTATTCCAATTTCCCTCATGGAAGCTTTGGAACTTTTTCCATAAGATTGTCCATAGCCAAGACCCAAATACTTAGGCCTTTCCTCAACCATTATTGGCTCAACAATACCTTGTGCATGTTTTCCCAATCGTTTTACTTCATAACCCATTTTGGACATTAACTTGGATCTTATGCCTTTGGTATGTTTTTCAAAAGAACCAACATAAACATTCCTAGAGGAATTTGAGGAAAAACTAGAATTATTTACCTATTCTTCAAGCTGATACTTGACTAAGGCCTCTTTGGCAACAAGGAGTTGTGTTTCCAACCCATGCATCCTCTCCAGATCCATATTTGCAATATCAAGTTGTCTCTCCACTTCCTGCAATTTATTAGAAAGAAACTGCTTCTCTTCCTTCATGGAATTCAACTGCTCTCAAAGTGTAGTGCTCATTTCTCCCATCCTCATACATTTCTCTCACCATATCCATCAAGATGAACAAGTCTTGCTTCATGTATTCCTCAAAGAATCTTGTGATGAAGGAATAATTTGAGGAATCACTTGTAGGAGTAGTCCTTATCAAAATGAACAAAAGAACTTCAAACAAGATTAACAAAGAGCTTATTCAAGAAACCTTTTGCAACAACCTCTTGTGCTTCAAGGATTGCTTTGAGGTTCTTTGGGATAAGAAGAATTCTTTCAGCCCTTCTTCCTTCTTATCCTCTCCTGGACTTAGCTAACAACAGCTTTCCTTGAACCTTTGCAAATTCAAACAACAGTCAGCTTACAAACAATTAAACAGAAGAATTTGACTATGTGAACACCTTTCAAGTCAAACAAGCATATAGATTGCTCTGTCAATCAAGAATTCTGATCTGATACCACTTGCATCATGATACAACCTACTTCATGATACAACCTACTCTGGTATAACTTACTCTGATATAACCAGCTCTGATACCACCTTGAAGGTGGGGTTAATCAACTTGATGCTCTGGTACCACCTGATCTGAAATGGGGACCTAAAGGCTTCTTGTCATGCTTACAAAACCTCTCCCACTCCAAAGCTTATATATTCCCAATATCTATGCTTATATTGACAATTTTAGGAATAAATAACTTGAAATAGGTGTATGCCTGTGTTTGCCTTTAAACTGTTAAGTGCTTTAAGTTGATTTGCTTAAACTGATATAAAAACGTATAACAACAAATAATGCAAATAATAACCAACACACATAATAGCAATATAATTAGGAGTTCACCCAACTCTCGTGGGCTACGTCTTCGTGAGCTCTTGTCAACTCGACTAGGCTCTTTGGGATTATGGCTTCAATTCTTTTACAAGTGCTAAACTTAACTCCATTGGGTTACAACTGAACCAATGGGCTTAGAATGCCATCTTACCCCTGGCTATCCTTTAGCTGCAGATAGATCTAGGCTTCTCTAGACTAATTCTTTCAGTCAGTGCTCTGAGCTTCTTGAGCTTCTGGCTTCTCTGACTCCCTCAGAATTCTACACTGTCTCTGGAATTCCTTCTTCTGTCTTCTGCACAATAGACACCAGCAACAGCTTGATCCTTCGGTCTCTTTGTTGTCTGATACTTCATTGAAGCATTTAGGCGCTGCCTCCAACCTCTGGTGACTTCACTCTGTTAAGCACTCTGGCTCTGCCTCTCCAACCTCTGGTGGCTATCCTCTCGAGCCTCTGCTGAGAATCCCTCTCAATGGCCTTTGCTGAGAATCCCTCTCACGCTGCCTCTAAGAATCTGAGAATCCTCTGAGAACCTGAGAACACTTTACTTCTGTGTCATTTGTGCTTTTATAACCTGTCTGGTTACAGTTCCCTTTTTGCGTGGAAACAGATTGTTCTCACAATAGAAACAATTTACAAATGAAAGGAATGGCGGGTGCGGGCAATCTCGACCATCCAGCCTTTCTCCGGAACTAAATCCCGAAATAGAGCATATTTTAACAATACACAGCAATGTATGGCAATACATAGAAAAATGCAGAAATACATTGAAAACCTGACTGAACAGACTAAGCCGGATCTCAAAGATTATCAACCCGCATCTATAATATTTCGGGTCCATTTCCTTATCGCATGTCACATGTCGCATTGCGTAAGGCTAAACCCTGAATAGAACATGAATCAACCAATACATGGGAAATACAAAGAAATTCATTGTTTGAATGCCAAGTCAGATCTCTAATGGAATTAAATCGTGTCCATAAACCTTTCGGGTCCATGCCTTTATCGCATATCGCAATCGCTTGGTCTAACGACCCAATGCTCTCTTTTGGCTTTTCTTTCCCCCAATATCTGATCCCCGATCACTCCGATCAGTGCTATAGCATATCGATGTATCAGAGTATCGAAGGTTGCTACTTCCATCGTCCGTAGCCCTTAAGCTCCCCTGATAAGCGATCACTGATCACATCTCGGCCGTCCATATCTTTTCCGATTCCACGGCTAAAAGGCTTTCATCGCAATCAGCCCATTGGCAAGTTGGCATATCGGTGGTTGGCATGTCACTAGTTCCATGGTCCTTAACTTTTCCTAATCAGCGATCGGTGATCAGATCTTGACCGTTGATTTGCACACCCGATCTAACGGCTGACGTTTGATCGCACCATCGCAATCGCACTATTTCAAAGGCCGGCTCCGATAACTCACTGTTTGGCTTTCTCCGATGCGATATTTCCTCTTTGAATAATCCGAATAGGCCATGTGGCCCAATTCTAGTCTGACATGTGTCAGTTGTGGATTGGCCCATGAGCCTATACCAAAAATCAACATTTTCAATATAGATTTAAGGTTAATGAAATTGCCTCCTTTTCTAAGGACATTGGGCAATTTTCATTTTACAATATCTCCTTCGTCCAGAGTCCATTTTAGCCCATGCAAATTGCGTTGGGTTTAGAATGAAGAAATCTATAGAATGAGACTATTTCCAAGAGTATCCTTTGACTTTCATTTTTGATCATTAAAAGTCATCAAGGATCATTTTCTGATCATTCGTGAACCATTGGAGGGTCACAAAACATCTTATCTTCTAAAAAAATAAGGAACTAATGACCCTTTGACTCCTATGACCTTCACACTCTACTCCTCAAAATGCAGAGACTTTACATAATTATCAAAATTGACTACAAAATATACCCTAGGGGAGCTGTCTCAATAGGCTCCCAACACAATTTGGTGACTCGTCCTTGAGTCACTCTACTAGTGGCACCTTGATATTCGCCTACAGCTCATTGAACTCGATCTTCAAAACCTACAAGTCTATTTTTCCCTGCATAGCATCCATTGCACTTCTTCGACCAACTTTTAAGTAGTGGGACCTTCAACTGCAAGACCCATGGTCCTTTGGGTCTACTGCATTCCTTTGAGCTTGCTCTGTACTGGTAGAGTCAATTGACTCACCTCATCTATCCACGACTGCATCCTTGAAGATATGATTTCTTCCATGCGATGAAGATCATCAATCTCATTCTGAATCATCGTGCCTTCTTGTAGTCTCGCGAACCTTTGCATGGGTGCTAAGGTCCGTACTATCAATCCAAACTTGTCAAATTGTCCCTACTTTTCCCTGATGTCTGTGCTAATATTTTTCAGAGTTGGATCCTCCTGTAGTGAAGGACATAACTCCATGGCCTACTTAAACAAATCACTGCAACCCTTGACTGCATCTTCCGAGGTAGCCATGCCTTCTTTAATAGAAGCTCCATGTCGCTCTCTAACTTCTAGAGGGGTAGTGGGCTGCAACTTTAATTGTAATTATGACATTTTTAGCCGTAATTCAAACTTGACTCATCCTATTTCAACCTTAGATTCTTTCACTATTGCATCCAAATTTTCAATATTCTCCGCAAAGGTCGCTTCTGCTGGAATCTTGAGCTCTGGAAGCTCATTGTAGGTCTGTTTAGTCACAACTTCCAACTGTTGGCTTCGTGCTTTGATCTCTTCTTTTTATTTAAGGCCCTATGTCTTATCCTAAAAAATTTGTTGGTTATTGGTCTTGACTTCACTAATCACTAGCAGGGTGCATTGCTCTCGTATCCTTAATTCGTCTGACACCCCTCAGTGCAGCTCGTGCAGAGTCTTAATGGGCAACGTGACAAAATTGAGATTGAGATTCTCCGTCAGGACTAGTTGTGCCTACTCTTCAGCTGAGTCATCGCGCAGGGACCCTTCTAGAAGTTGTACCACATGATCAAGATCCACAGTGATTTGAGCATCCAAAATAGACTCGCTCACTTGATTCAGGCTCGCTTGCTTCCCGCTCACCTGTCCCACGCTCGCTTGTATTAAACCTATTTGTACCTGCAAGTCCCGTAGGCCCTGTTGTATCTTATTGAGCGACTGTTGGTACTGCGCTTCAAAGTGATTCATCATATATGTTGTGGCATCATGGACCACATCCCCAATATCGTCCAAGTTCCCCTCTATGAGGACCAACAATGTTGCGCCCACTGTTCTGTCAAAATTTTTCTTCTTGCGATGCCTTGTGGTAGTCATCTTCTTCTGCTCTTGGACCATGAAGGGGGATCCCAACTCCATGCCCCCTTCTTATTCCACCTCGGTCTCTTCCTCCCCCTGTGTTTTCTCGGGATAAAACTCTTCGACGTCAATAGTAGCTTGCAATGTAGTCTTTTCCTGTGTTGCCTCTTTCTCCTTGGCCGCTACTTCCTTTGCAACAACTTCTTTCTCCCTCACAACAACTTCTTTCTTCTGTGCAGCCTGTTCTCAGACATCTTTCTATGCCTCCTTCTTCTTTTTTATGGCCATGGTTTATGCTGCAGACCCTTCAGCGGCTTTGCTAGTATGTGCGTTGACATCAGAAGGGGTGAGCTAGCTACTTGGACAGTTGCTAATTACCCTTGCTATATCCTCCTTGGAAACCAAGTAAGGAAACTTATGCCATGTGCCCTGGGCATCCTTCTTTGTGCATATATGCAGATTGTGAAAATCTACCTTAAAGTCAGCAATGTGAGTGTACTACACATGCAACATGGGTGATAGCCTTGGCCACTAGCTGATAACCATTCTGAGTTCAATCTTGAACAAAACCCAAAACATCTTGGTCTCCATTACACGCACGGGGTCTTTAGTAGCCCACAAAAAAGTGAACTTCACTGCCTCTAGTAGATCTGAGTCCTCTTGAGGGAATTGACTCTATATGGCTGTCCTTCACACCTCTAAGGTGATCAATAGTAGCAACTAGGCGTAGTGAAATGCCTTGCCCTCATCTTGGGAATCCCTTCATTCCTCCAAAAACTCCTTACAAAGATATTGAGCCCAGTTATACTGGACTCCCTGCACAACCAACGAAATGACTGGCATTGGTACTTCATCAGCATGACATTTTCTCATGATATTCCTGGCCAAGATCTGTGCAAAAAACTGCACCATGCCATTAGATATGGATTGAATGGAGCATCCACGCAAATTCTTGACCAGACCAAATTTTTCCTTCATTTGGTCTGCCAACTTCTTTTCGTGTGACTTTCTGATGAAAGTCTCTGCAAGGTCCGCTCCTTGCAATGGAAATAGTGTTATTTAGCGAATCAACATGTTTGTGATCGAGATGGGTTCTCCCAGCAAGAGACACCCATCATGCACTAGTGTCAGCTATTTGCACATGCGAATGGTGTTAAAATTGGTGTGACTGAAGTACGGCACCCACAACATGTTTAGGAGCCCCACACCCCCGACTCTAGCTACCCAGTTCATTGGTTCAAGGCACGTAACGCCTGACTCCTCATAATAAAACTTCCTGAGGTACTTAGTCGGTGCTAATTGAGGGAATTTGTCATGGTCTCCCAGGTCCCAATCCTCCATTTTCAGATTCGGTATCCAACCTAGCAATGAACCCTCGAACAACATATTCTCTGACAACAATGTTGTGGAAACCATGAATTTCACATTGTCCGAATCTTTGGGCACCTTCACCGTTGGTTTCCTAGGTGGTATGTGTTGGCCCTGCTAGAAAAAGGCCTGCTAATGGATCCAATAATGCCCTTGAAATCTTCAGTTTTTTCTCAAAGATCATCTAATGATTAAAATCAGTGCAAGAGGAAAGCCCTTGAAGGGAAGAAATGCACTATCGGGAGGCTAAAATGCTTAAAAAACCATGAAAAAACCCACAAATGGAGGTTTAAACAGAGGAATGAACAACTGTCGTTAGATCCGGCTGATCAACGGCCCAGATCTAGGCAGCTAATTGCAATTGGCTGAGCAGAGGGGATAGTCTAAAGGCGGGCACATGACACCGCTGATTAGTGATCGTCGATGATTGGATCAGCGGGTAGCATTGGCAGGGAGCATATGTTATATATATAAAGGCTCAGGGAGTGAATGAATCACGATTGCGATTTATTACATCGCTAACATCGCATCGGTGCTATACCAAGGGGTGAGGCCTATGCACATACATACGGGTGACTCGATACCCGGACCCGGCCGCTGTATATATGAGAATTCATAAATTCTTCTCATAAAGTTTGAAGTCCGTGCCAAAGCCATTTTTAAAGAATTTTTCATGTATTTCTTTATATAATGAAATAAAAAGGGAAACAAGGGCAGTGTGATAGCGATGGAACCCGGACTCGATGGGTTTCGTGAAGAAAAATATATACATTTTGAAGTCTGCAAAAGCCCATTTTTTAATGTTTTTGTGTGTTTTCATTGTTTAAATGAAATATGATGGAACCTTTGGCCAATGCCAATTGCGATGAAGCCCAGACCCGAAAGGGTTTGGGAAGTGGAATATATGATATCTGAAGTCCGCCAAAGTCATTTCTTCATGATTTTTAGTGTTTTTTGCCTTATTGCAAAATACAAATGGACGCTGGGAATATGCCTTTTGCGACTTGCGATGGCGACGAGGCGGATCTGATGAATAATTAAATCATATTTTAGGACTTTTGAAATCCAAAATACATAGAGAAGGTGGGATTTATCAGTGATGGCTGTGTTTTCTGTTTAAAATAGAAATATACATTGTTTTCAACAGAGGTCCACCATAGGGCAGCGTTGTTCTACTATAATAGAAGCATGCATTGTTAAATCATTGGAAGGGCCATAGCACGCTGCAGCCCAAAATAGAAAGATCAGGGAGCTCAGACAGTGCAACAGCCACACCAACAAACGTTATGGAGCATCTCTAGCACAAGAGAACTCCCAGACAGTGCAACAAGCCACCAAAAATATCTGAAAGCAGTTACTCTGCTATCAGAAGCAGAAAACTCCAATCCCATGCTTGCCTAGAGGGCATCAAATCAGTTAATAATGCATATCAGGCAGATTAAGACTCCGAGCCTCTTAGAGCTCAGGAGCATTGTAAACAAGTTATAAATAGCTGAAATTAAGATGTAATAAGGGTTCAACTTTTGGAGATTATTCATCCTCTATTCATTCAAGCTTCACATCTTCATTCTAGCAATATAAGCTTCTTTTTCCATTGTATGTTAAATGTCCATTCTATTTGTTGTTCTATGCTTTCACTTGAACAATTTGTTCATGTTTTCTTTGTGTCTAAGGCCAGATAACTATCATCTTATCTCTGCTTTGATATATTATATTTGCAAGCTTCTTCACTGCCTGTAGCTAGCCATCCATATGTGGTCATATATGCATCTGCCATTACAATCAATATTCTCTTTTGCTTCCTGTAGCTAGCCATTGATGTATGTTTATGTATGCAATCTGTTGGTATAGTCAGTATTCTCCATTTATCTATTGAATTTATAACTTATTGAGCATTAGTGGTCTAAAGCCTTGTATTGGTGAGAGCATTCATGCATGCATTGAGTGAAAACAGAGCTGAAATGGTTATCTAACTTGATCTAAACCATCATTTATTCCAACAGTTCAGAGAACAATATTGAAGATTATATGTTACCAAGCATCTCTGAGCTACAACCTAGGAGAGTGTCTTGGAGTGATAACATAATTGGCGCCATTACCGGGGACAAGAAATTGAAGCTTAGCTTCCCTGGGAAATGGCATAGATCCAGCTTTGATGATAGACAAAGTCTGGGCACTTTTCTGGTTGTAATCATCAATCTGTCAATTCTACTAGAGGCCGAACCTCTTGGTGACTCCACTTCATAATTCTAGCCTAGTTTGTGAGGCATACTCGGAGAAATCCTCAAAAGCTACAAGTTGACCCAGTACCTGACCCTGAAAAAATCATCAAAGAGAGAAAGGTATGGCAGAAAGGAGCATCAAGTTCAGGTAAACCTAAAAAATCTCCTATATCTCTTCAATAAAGGCTTGTAATAGAACAAATACATGTTGAGAGTATAGCATCTAATACTAGCAGTGAAGAAAAACTCTCAGAGATTTATAAAGCTCCTTATTCTTTAGGTTCTCCTTTTGTGTTAAGCCCAAAGGAAACCTCACTTCCTACCCATCATACTCCTTTAGTCCTATCAGTCACTCCTCAGCCATCTATCATTCAGACTGCCAGTACTCTTTTAGCCACTACAACTATGGCAGGTCCACAAGCACCAACCAAAATGGAAAGAATCATAGCTGCTAGGTATGGACCTATAATACTGCCCACTCCTTTGAATTCCATGCCTACTGAAGAATATTAGAAGTATAGGCCTAAGTTCACTGGGACTAAAGGTGTTACTGTTGAAGAACATCTTGAGTCATTCTATAGCTATGCTGATAATATGGACATTAGTGAAGATGATGTGTGGATGAGAGTCTTTGCCCAAAGCCTAGATGGAGAGGCTAGAAAATGGTTCAGAGAATTAACCCCAAGATCTATAGTAGATATTGAAGCTTTAGATGATGCATTCCTAAAGCATTGGGGGGATAGGAAGGATCTCCTCTACTATCACACTGATTTTGGTAGCTTAAAGAGGGAAAATGGTGAGCTTCTATCTGATTTTTATAAGAGGTTTAATCGTATGTATAGCAAGATACCAGTTGAAGTAAAACCCACTACTACCTCTACTGAGCTCACCTATGCTAGTGCTTTTGATTTTGACTTCTACCTATTGTTGAGAGAGAGGCGATGTGCTACTTTGGCTGACATGCTGGATGCAGCCTTGGAAGTGGAATCAAACATCATGGCTGCAAAGAAGCTCAAGGGAAATGTTGATAGAAGAAGACAAAGGGGTGAGTCTTCATCATCCTCTGATCCTAAGATAGATAAAATGAA
Organism: Pinus tabuliformis; assembly: GCA_031772625.1. Classification (NCBI taxonomy): domain Eukaryota; kingdom Viridiplantae; phylum Streptophyta; class Pinopsida; order Pinales; family Pinaceae; genus Pinus; species Pinus tabuliformis. The sequence continues at coordinate 339,056,959 of CM062817.1, forward strand.
CAAAATGATCAAGTCATTAGCCTCTGAAATCTCTAAATTGAAGGTTGAGTAGCACCCGGGGAAAGGAAGAGTGCCTAATACCTTTGCTTCTAGAAATCTGAATCCAAATCCATATAGAAGAACAAATGAGCAGTTGCAGATTTTTCAAGGAAGCAAAGATGTAAATGAAGACCGAAGGGTGAAGGCTCCTTTTTAGAATGAAATCATGGAAGAAAAGCAGTTTGAAGAAGATGATGAGATCCATTTTCTGGAAGACAAAGGAAATGCTTCCTTTTTTACCTTAGCTACCTATGAAAAGTCATTATGCAATGATTAGATCAACCAAGAATGGGATGGTAAAGCTATTCTACAAACTACAGATCAGCAAAGATATAATTTGAGGTCAAAGATAAATAATTCCAAGGAAACTCCTATTCAAAGAGCTATTTTCCTTGTAGTATAGCAAGCTAATAAGCAAAAACAACCGACAGTTGATCCCATTGTCCTCAAAGCTCCAGCTCATGAGGTAAGAGGCCTTGACAAGACTCCTTCTCCTTTCAGATTTTAATCAGAAATTCAGAAGCTAAGAATTCCTATGCCTCTGATTGAAGTAGTGAAGAATGAGTCCTTCAAAAGATCCATCCTCGAGGCCGTTGAGCCTAAAGCCATCCAAGCCTCCACAGACCATGTAAATTTGCAAGATGACAAGCCAATTGTTATTCTCAGCCCAATGATTGAAAATTGTGAAGACAACTCCCCATCATTCTATGTCTCTCTAACTATTCATGAAAAAATCCTTCACAACTGACTTTTGGACACTGGAGCCAGCCATAATCTAATGCTCAAGGCTATCATGGATGAGTTGGGTCTTGACATCACTAAGCCTTATCATGACATGTTCTCTATTGACTGTAGAAAACTAAAGTGTCTAAGATTAATCAAGGACCTATCCATCACTTTGTCTCAGCTGCCTATGAAAAGCATGATGATGGATATTGTGGTAGCAGATGTAGCTCCCAAGTTTGGCATGTTACTTTCCAAAGGTTGGATCAAGAGATTAGGTGGATCATTACAAAATGATCTGTCTTATGCTACTGTCCCAATTTTTGGAGGTGAGAGCAAGAGATTATACAGAGAGGCGCAGTTGGCTTATATCATCAGCGATGAGAAGAACCCTACTAATCATCCCATCTATGTTGTTGACACTGATTTTGGAGCATGTATTCTCCATATTGAAGAATCCCAGTTGGCCTCCATGCAGCTCAAGAATCCAGTTTGCCAAATCGCAGAGGAAGGAAACCCACAGATTTGGGACATGTTCTTTGACGGGGCTTGCTCTAAAGAAGTTGTAGGGGCAGGTGTAGTCCTTGTGTCCCCAACACATGAATACATTCATTTATCTTTCAAATTAACCTTTCAGGTCACAAACAACATAGCAGAGTATGAAGCTTTGATTCTGGGCTTAAGCGCTGCTAAAGAAATGGGCATCAAAGGCCTAAAAGTGTTTGGAGATGTAGACCTCATTATTCAACAGGGAAATAAAACTTTCTAAGCAAAGCATCCAAGGCTGAAAGCATATAGGAATGAGGTATAGAGGCTCAAGGATTCTTTTAATGATTTCAGCATTTCTTATGTTCCAAGAATGAAGAACCAACTTGCCGACTCCCTTGCTGTCTCTGCTAGCATGTCATTCCTTCTTTGCCTCCTAAATTGACATATGAAGTTCAGGTAAAATATAGACCGTCTCTGCCTAAAAATGTCAAATATTGGAGGGTTTTTGAAGACGATGAGGAAATTAATAGGTTTTTGCAAGTCATTGAGGAATTTTCTGATGCGCACATCGATCAGGAAAATGAAGCCATGGGAGAATGGGGCCAACCAAAGCTAAAAAGTGAGATCGGCTGAGAAAGCATCATCTAGCTGCCTAGTAATCACATACCAAAAGGATTGGTGCCTGTAGAGAAGCTTTTCGATCATAACGACGTGCCCTATAAGCCAGTCAAAATAGAGAATGAGTCTGCTCTCCGTAAACCTAATATAGGGAGCCTAGCCCATCCGAAATTCATCAATCTGTCCACTCATTTGTCTTCTGCCCAGAATTCAGAGTATTGCACCCTCATGAAGCAATTTGCTGATATTTTTGACTGGGAATATAGTGATCTTAAAACCTATGATACAAACATCATTCAACACAAGATCCCACTAGAAAAGAACACTACCCCTTTTAAGAAGAAATTAATACCTATTAGCCCTCTCTTATTGCTTTTAATTGAGAAAGAGATCAAGAAGATATTGGATGCCAAAATTATAGTTCCCCTAAGGTATTCAAAATGGATAGATAACCATGTGGTAGTGAGAAAGAAAAATGGAGAAATTAGGCTTTGTGTTGACTTTAGAAATCTGAACAAATTCTCTAAAAAAGATAACTACCCCCTGCCTAAGATGGAACACTTACTACAAAGAGTTTCAGGGGCTAGAGTCATGTCTTTGTTAGATGGATTTTCAGGTTACAATCAGATTGCTATACATCCTGAAGATCAGGAAAAGACCACCTTCACTACTCCTTGGGGCACTTTCATGTACTCCAAGATGCCTTTCGGACTAATGAATGTTGGGGCTACTTTTCATAGGGCCATGGACATAGCCTTCGTGGGAGAAAAGGACAAGTTTTTCCTTATTTATCTTGATGACATAACAATCTTCTCCAGCAGCCACAAAGACCATTTACAGCATTTGAAGAAGGTCTTCCTAAAATGCAGACAATTTGGAATTTCAGTGAACCCATAGAAGTCACAATTTGCTCTAGAAGAAGGCAAACTTTTGGGACATATTGTTTCTACGAAGGTGTGAAGATTGATCCAGCTAGGGTTCAAGCCATTCAGACATTGTCCATCCCAAGGTCAAAAAGGGACATTCAATCCTTCCTGGGTAAGATAAACTTTGTAAGGAGATCCATTCCAAACTTTGCAGAGCTATTAAACCACATCACTTCCATGCTAAAGAAAGGATCAGAAATAAAATGGACAAATGCTTCAAGAAACTCTTTTGAAGCCATCAAGCAAGCTATCATGGAAGCTCCCACTCTAATCAGCCCAGATTACACTAAGGATTTTTGTATTTTCTCTTTTTCCTCTTATGATACACTTGCAACAGTTCTGTTGCAAAAAAATGATGAAGGCATAGAGCACCCTGTGGCCTTTTTCAGCAAAAATTTAAGGGATTCTGAACTAAGGTATGACCTTATTGAAAAACAAGCTTATGATCTCATAAAGTCCTTAAAGGCATTCAGAATTTATATTCTGCATTCCAAAGTAGTTGCATATGTACCTTCAGCCTCAGTAAAGGATGTCTTAACTCATCCAGATATTGATGGGAAGAGAGCTAAATGGATTGAAAAATTCATAGAGTTTAACATAAAGGTGAAGCCCACTAAGCTTGTAAAAGGCCAGGGCTTGGCTAAACTTATGGCTGAATAAAATTGTAGCTTGTTAGTTATAAATTCCATGGGTCTAAATTTAGATTATGAGTAGGTAGAGGGAGAAGTAGAAGAGAAAAAGCAGAATCAGTCTTTGGCTGAAAATCTAGCCACATGTGAATGGTATTACAACACAGTTCCTTTTTTGCAAAAGCTAGAAGTCCCTCTAGGGCTTTGCTCAAGTCAAGCTCATGCCACTAATCTCAGATCAACCAAATTCTACATTAATAAAAATCTGCTTTATTGGAAAGACCCATCAGGAATTCTCTTGAGGTGTTAAGATAAAGAACGATCTGTGGAAGTCATGCACCAGTTCCATTCTAGCATCTTTGGAGGGCATCATTATTGAAAACCATAGCTCACAAAATCTTGAGGGCTGGATATTATTGGCCTACTCTGTTCTCTGATGTTTTCTCTTTTGTAAAAGCTTGTGACAAGTGCCAGAGGTTTGCAAGAAGAAAGAATCTAAAATCTCTGCCCTTGAAGCCAATACGTGTCAATGGTCCCTTCCAGCAGTGGGGGTTGGAATTTATAGGTGAGATCAACCCACATTCCAATGGCCAACATAAATGGATCTTAGTAGCCACTGATTATTTCACCAAGTGGATTGAGGCTATACCCACTAAGAATGCTAATCATCAAGTTGTCACAAATTTCTTGAATGAGAATATTTTCACTAGATTTGGTTGCCCAACCAAACTAATCACTGATAATGCAGCAACTTTCAAGGCAAAAGAATTGGTGGACTTGACTGAATGCATGGGCATTCAAGTGGTGCATTCCACCTCATATTATCCTCAAGGCAATGGTCTGGCAGAATCATCTAACAAGAGTCTGGTAAGGGTAATAAAAAAATCTATTAGAAGAAAACAAAAAGAGTTGGGATTCCAAGTTGAAGTTTGCACTATGGGCTGATAGAGTTACCATCAAAAAGTCCATAGGGAATTCTCCATTCAAACTAGTCTATGGCACTGATGTTGTTTTCCCCATCCAGCTCATTCTCCCTATGGCTAAGTTCTTGCAAGAAGAACAAGATGAAGAGAATGATATGGTAAGAAGAATGAATAACCTGGTTGAACTACAACAGATCAGAGAGTAGCTGGTTGAGAAGTCAAAAGCTCATCAGAAGAAAATCAAAGAAACCTTTGACAGGAAGGCAAAAGTGGACAATTTCCAAGTTGGTGATTGGGTGCTTAAATGGGATGCATTTAAGGAAAAGAAAGGTAATCATGGCAAGTTTGACTCCTTATGGACAGGTCCGTTTGTCATCGCTCAAGTTCAGCAGAACAATACATTCATTATGCACAATTTGGAAGGAGGAGATACTTTTGGTAGCCCAATAAATGGGCGGTTCTTGAAAATTAATTTTGTTTAAGGCTCTAAATCCTTGTCATTGTAAATATGTTTTTCCAGTTTTTATTTCATTTGCAAAGTAGACTCCATGCCCAATGGAACACTAGATGGAAGATTTGAATTTGTTTTTTAAGAAAGGCATTGGTCTGTGATCCTCGAAACCTCACAGGGAGGATTTCATCCCCAGAAGGAGCCAGTGTTAGCCTTGCTGGCAAAAGGCCTACCAATGGATCCATTAATGCCCTTGAAATATTCATTTTTGGCTCAAATATCATCTAATGATCAAAATCAGCGCAAAAGGAAAGCCCTTGGAAGGGCAGAAATGCACTATCGGGAGGCTAAAATGCTTAAAAAACCATGAAAAAACCCACAAACACATGCTTAAATAGAGGAATGAACAACCACTATTAGATCTGGCTGATCAACGACCCAGATCTAGGTGGATAATTGCAATCGGCCGAGTAGAGGGGACAATCTAAAGGCGGGCACATGACACCGCCGATCAACGATCGCCGATGATCGGATCGGTGGGTCGCATCGGCGGGGAGCATATGTTATATATATAAAGGCCCGGGGAGTGAACGACTCGCGATTGTGATTTATCACATCGCTAACATCGCATCAGCGCTATACCAAGGGGTGGGGCCTATGCACATACATACGGGCGACCCAATACCCAGACCATATAGCAGTATATATGAGAATTCATAAATTTTGAAGTCCGCGCCAAAGCCATTTTTAAAGCATTTTCCATGTATTTCATTATATAATGAAATACAAAGGGAAACAGGGGTAGTGTGATAGCCACGAACCCGGACCTGATGGGTTTTGTGAAGCAAAATAGATATGTTTTTAGGTCCGCAAAAACCCATTTTTTAATGTTTTTGTGTGTTTTCATTGTTTAAACGAAATATGATGGAACCTTCGGCCAGTGCTGATTGTGATGAAGCCCAAACCCGAAAGGGTCTGGGAAGTGGAATATATGATATCTGAAGTCTGCCAAAGTCATTTTTTCATGATTTTTAGTGTTTTTCACCTTATTGCAAAATACAAAGGGAAGCTGGGAATATGCCTTTTGTGACTTGCAATGGCAATGAAGGCGGGCTTGATGAATAATTAAACCATATTTTAGGACTTTTGAAGTCCAAAATACACAGAGAAGGCGGGATTTATCAGTGATGGCTGTGTTTTCTATTTAAAACAGAAATATACATTATTTTCAACAGAGGTCCACCATAGGGCAACGTTGTTCTGCTATAACAGAAGCATGCATTGTTAAATCATTGGAAGGGCCACAACATGCTGCAGCCTGAAACAGAAAGATCAGGGAGCTTAGACAGCGCAACAACCACACCAACAAACGTTATTATGGAGCATCTCTGGCACAGGAGAACTCCCAGACAGCACAACAAGCCACCAAAAATATCTGAAAGCGGTTACTCTGCTGTCAGAAGTAGAAAACTTCGATCCCATGCTTGCCTAGAGGGCATCAAATCAGTTAACAATGCATATCAAGCAGATTAAGACTCCGAGCCTCTTAGAGCTTAGGAGCATTGTAAACAGGTTATAAATAGCTGAAAGTAAGATGTAATAGGGGTTCAACTTTTGGAGATTATTCCTCCTCTGTTCATTCAAGCTTCTCATCTTCATTCTAGCAATATAAGCTTCTTTTGCCATTATATGTTCAATGTCCATTCTCTTTGTTGTTCTATGCTTGCACTTGAACAGTTTGTTCATGTTTTCTTTGTGTCTAAGGCCAGATAATTGTCATCTTATCTCTGCTTTGATATATTAGATTTGCAAGCTTCTTCGCTGCCTGTAGCTAGCCATCCATATGTGGTCATATATGCATATGCCAGTACAGTCAGTATTCTCTTTTGTTGCCTGTAGCTAGCCATTGATGTATGTTTATGTATGCAATCTACTGGTATAGTCAGTATTCTCCATCTATCCATTTAATTTATAACTTATTTAGCATTAGTGGTCTAAAGCCTTGTATTGGTGAGAGCCTTCATGCATGCATTGAGTGAAAACAGAGCTGAAATGATTATCTAACTTGAATCAAACCATCATTTATTCCAATAGTTTAGAGAACAATATTGAAGATTATATGTTACCAGGCATCTCCGAGCTACAACCTAGGAGATTTTCTTGAAGTGATAATAGTATGTACTCCGACAACCGAGTTATTGGTTCAACCTCTTCTGCATCAAGCTCCTCTATCCCTCCACGCAGTTCTTCCTCATCTAGATCCATTGGCTCCATCGCAGTTTAGACTTATCCATTTTTCCTTTCTAGTGTATTTCTGTCAAGTTTTTATTTGGAGATTGCACACTGGCACTTGCTGAGGCTTCTTCTACTTTGTAGAAGTCGTCAGTTTAGGCCTAGGTGACCTAGGTGTGGTAGTAGGCAATCTGGTAGACATGGGTTCAGCTGGTGCTACCTTAGACAGAGTTGGCTCTGTTTTTGGGTGACTTGTATTCATACTCTCAATGAATCGCGTTTAGAAATACTCAGGTACGTTTGCTAACTTTGGTCATGAAAATAGTTCTTTCTATTTTGGATCAGACATATAACACTGCTCTTGGCATAAATCAAGGTGAAAACTCTTAAGGAAAACTCTCAGGAAGAAAAGTGTTTTAATGTGGAGCGGTATGTCGTATTTATAGACCAATTTGAATTCAAGTCCAACCGTTCCTTCCAATTCCTAGTCATTAATTCACATTTGGCGGCAGATTTCCAAAGATCTACATCTTAAATGCTCCCCCCCCCCACTCCTTTAAATGGAAAATTCTCCATCCAATCAACTACAATGCTTCTAATGGTCACTTTTTGGCTAGGATGTGCAGGGCCCACCCACCTAGCGTAGCTCCTTCGGGGCAGCTCTTTACAGTGCCATCCTTCGACTTGTCGTGCAACCCCTTCACTTTTCCTTTCTAACTTTTAGGCAATGTAGTTTAAAGACATGTACCTCCTTGCAACTTCATAGAGTACTAAAACTATCCCGAAATCATATAGTCATTGCACAGGGGCGGGATCACCTGTGTACATCTTCAATCGACTTCCACTGACCTTTCCCAGAAATAATTCCCCATTCAGCTTCGCAAGTTGAACCGAACTTCCATTTGTAATTTCCTTAACAACATAAGGTCCCAACAAATGAATTTGAAATTTTATGGGGAATTTTGTAAACTTATTGTCGTAAAGCAACACTAAGTCATCATTCTTGAAGGTGTGTTGTTTGATTTGGTGATCATGCCATGCTTTTCCATGGTCCTTCTACACCTGCTGATGAAATCCCGCTAAGAAATGATGCTCTTCCAACTCGACAAGTTGCGCAAGTCGTTCCTCCATGGTATCACGATCAACCATGTCCATAATTGTCGCAATCTGTAAATTTGGCACAATATATTCCATGGGCATTACAACCTCCTACCCATACACCAATCTGAATGGGGTTTGGCCTATCAACTTCTTGCAAGTAGTCCTGTACACCCAAAGGACCACTGATACGTGAAAATCCCAGTCATTCCTCTACTCATTGAAAATATTTGCTAAGGAACTCTCCAAAATTTTATTGAAGCTTCTACCATGCCATTCACTTGAGGGTGATAAGGCATACTCTTTTGATGATAGACCTGGAATGCTTCAAGCAGGGCAAAATTTTTTTCATTTAAGAAGTGTGTACCCCTATCACACATTAAAATATTAGGGTAACCAAATCGAGACAAGATATACTCAAAAATAAACTTCGCGGCGGTAGCAGCACTACAATCTCTTATAAGTTGTGCCTCTACCCACCTGGTCAAGTATTCTGTCACGGTAATGATATACCTAGCCCCTGTTTTCTTCCCCAGTGGTTGTATTGGTCCACAAAATCTATTGCCCACTTATCAAATGATTGCAACGTCACTTACGGATTTAGTGGCAGTTTATCTCTTCACAATGGTCTCCCTGTCCTTTAACAGATATCATATGCTTTGCAATACATTTAGGAGTCCTATGCATAGTTGGCCACCAAAGTCCTACGCGTAGGATCTTTTGCACAGTTTCTCTTCTTGCATAATTTCCTCCTACTACTCCTCCATGTGCTTATGCAATAATAATTTGCCTCTCGTACTCAGGAAAATACCTACGCAATATCTCATAAGATCCCATTTTATATAAGTGTCTAGCGCACGAGGGCTTCGCTCAATGAACCTTTGACATATCACATGTGTTCGTGGCATATTAAGCAATACCCTTAATTTGACTATGTATTGGAAAATATCTATAAAAATCACATTATTTAGCCCCCTACCTATACAAACCCAATACAACTTCCCAATTTAAAAATCCCCTACTTTCACTAGATATTATAGGTATCCATTTTGTCATTAACAATTTTTATACCCGTTTATATTTTCTCATTAACTTTGAGCTCCATTTTTTATACCTACCAATATAAAAACCCTTTATCCCCTATATATCCCCCAATATATTATTCATTTCTTCCTCAATATAAATCCCCCAATATGAATGCACGTGGTATGGTATTTCTTCCCCCAATGAAGCCCTCGTGGTTTAGCGATCACAGAGAAATCTGCAGCTTGGACCACTAATTCCTTCTTCTGTTGTGTTGAATATCCTTCAAGATCTGTACCCGTAGACAACAATTGAATTATATCAGCGAAATGATCATCTGCGACGTGCACAATGAAGAGCTATTCATCAAGAAACCCTTTCTGTAGACTCTTAGGCTCATCCCCATTCTCAATTTGCGATAGGTGATCTTGACCATCATTCAGGCACCCTGGCTTCACAATTACTTCGAAATCATATTCGTAGAACAACAACAACCATGTGCAAATATTCCCCCCCAAAACAGGCTTCTTGACCAAGTATTTTAGAGCAAAATGATTTGTATACAACTTGAAGTGCACACCCAACAGATAGTGCTTGAATTTCTACAACACATACACCATTGTCAAACCTTCGTGCTATGTGGTTGAATAGTAATTTTCTGCCTTAGACAATTTTCTACTTTGAAATGCTATTGGATGGTCAATATCTCCTTCACCTGGTTGGGTCAGCACAAATCCCACTGCGATACATGAAGCATCTATTTGAACATGGAATTCCTTCTTCCAATCGGGGATCACTAAAATGCGCGCAGTGAGTGATTTTATCCTTCAAAATGTCCAAACTCTTCTAGAAATCTTTGTCTTAGCAAAATGTCGCATCCTTTTTCAACATTTTTTCCATTGGAATAGTTATTTGCGCATATGCCTTGATGAACTTCCTGTAATACCCTGTATGGCCCAACATTGCGTGCAACTATTTAACATTCTTCGGGGCTTCCAAATTAACGATGACGACAATCTTGGCAAAGTCTACCATCAATCCTTGCTTGTAAACCACATGGCCCAATAGTATCCCATAAGGTACACAAAATATGCATTTCTTCAAGTTAAGGGCTATCTGATGTTTCTGACAAGTATCCAACATGAGGCGAAAACTAGAAACATGATGCTTTACTAATCTAAACACTTTCTAGTCATCAAAGTATACCTCAAAAAATTGTTCATAAATTCTTTGAAGGCTGCAATTACCACTCGCGAGAAGATTGCGAGCACATTCTTTAACCCAAAATGCAACGATGTATATTGGAAATAGTCCCACTCAGTTGCGAAGGTGGTTTTACTATGATCCTCTAACATGATCTTGATCTGGTGGTACCCTGAGAACCCATATGTGAACAAGTAGGCTTCCTGTCCTCCAATATTATCTAGAACCTCATCCATGAATGGCATAGGTAATGGATTGTGGACACATGCATCATTCAAATTCCTTAGGTCTACGTATATCCGAATTTCACCCTCTATCTTATTTTCTTGAACCACCATAGGACTAACCCTGTCCAATTCCTCGATAGGTTCAGTGATCCTGACTTCAACCATCTTATCCAATTCCTTGGCACTTTTTCCTTATACTTAGGATTTAATCGGAAAGGGTGCTGCTTCACTGACTTTTCATCTGGCTTGAAAGTAATCTTCATGAATCCCAGATCCCCTACGATCCCTTTTAGGTAAGAGAACTTGGTGGGAAACAAGTCCTGATACTCTCGCAACAACTCCACGACCTTATCTACTATATTTTCATCCCAATAGTCTCCTACGTTCGGGAACTTTGGTTGTGATTCCGATCTGATATTCAACCAATTTGTCTTTAAGGGCTTTGATATATCAAGGATTTCTGCCATAGATCAATCGAATTCACACTGTCCTTTAGACTTAGGAATCCTGATGTTCCTGGAGTCTTCTCCACCATCTTCTGTGGTTACATTGTAGCATTCAAGTGCATCGCATAGCTGCGTACCCCAATTTGGTTGTATCCATTCAACCGGTTCTTCACGCATTTTGAATATAATATCTTTAATCATCTATAATGCTTCATCTATACATTCAAACTCATCTCCAAAGCTAAAATTTAGCAGAAAAATTTCTTTCAGAACATCCCATTCTGTAGTCCCATGTCGCAGCTCCATTTCCAGATACCAGTTCATCAGGATTGTATCCAAAGTGTGGTAGAATATATGAACCCACTCTGGTTGTGGTTCTTCTCCCATGCTTTTGTCCAACGAGCTAAGTGTTGGGAGTGGTTTTCTACCTATTTTCTGTACATTCTTTCCCTGTTTTGACCTTTCTGTCCTCCAAGCCTGTGCCCTTATATGCCCAAACTCTCTATTTTCTTACCTTTTTAATCCATTTTACTGCCATGTTAATTTGTTGTATTTTACCGAATAATACAAAGATTTATTTCTATTTGCGGCTAACTGGGAGAGCATTGAAGAAGTATTTTGGGAAGTTCATCTTTTTTAGGTGCTGGCTCTTATGAATGAAGCTATGAAGTAGACAGGCAGTAAGGATTATCTACAAGAAAGGGTAGAACAGGTCTCTGTTACACCTTGAGTGCTGTTACAAACCACTGCTATATACTAGGTGCTGTTACAGGTTGCTGCTATTATAGATTGCTGTTACACACTGGATGCTATCACAGGTTTCTGTTACACATTAGATGTTGTTACACCTCACGTGGATCCACCATCACATCAACAGTGTTGTCGTCAGTTATGCCACATCATCCCAAACCACCATTTGCTCAATGTTGTTGCACCGAAGCTGGAAATGTGGGTACTATTCCATATAAAAGTTGTTGGAAATAAGATTGTTTATTTTTGAAGCAACAAGACTCAGGCAGTTGCAACTGATGTATATTTATTTAGTAATAAGTTGTAACTTCTTTATTTTTGATCAACATGAGAATCGAGAGATTCTCATGACGCATCTGCTTTCTAATTTTTCGGTTGTAATAATCATAAAGGACTTGACTTTTTATATATTAGAAAATGACATATAGAAGAGTATCGTCACTCTGTTTCTGTAATCTTGAACTTATTCAATATCAATTGGCACAATGATGCTGTTACTTTCCAACTGATTCATTAATCACTTTTTGTGTTCTTCCTGCTCCCTGCTGAGGAGGAAGGGCCCTCCTCTTTGGTAGGGATTGCAGTGATTAGGTAGTGTACATTTCAGTTTAGTTGATTGATTTATGGTTTCTCACTGTTGCTGTATAAATCATGGATTGTATTCACTACTGTTTCTATTTATCTTATGTTGTTACACAAAGTTAAACAATAGAGTAATAGTAACCAGCTGGAATAGATGTTAGTTTTTGTGTGGTGCGTCTTTACTTCTGTTAGCACCTAAATCTGCCTTAGGCTGAAGGAAGGCAAAAATTAGGGTAACCACAAACCATGCTCAGTTTGGTGGCTAGCCCTACCAGAGCAGGAGAGGGCTCTCTCCAAGTCACGTTTAGTGAATAGATAATCGAGAATGGTCTGAGATGACTTACAATGAAATATTTACCTTAGGCTAGTAAGTGAATAGGGATTCGGGAACAATTTTCATGAATGCCAGAGCTTCTGGGATGTTATGGGACCAATGGTCAGCAAAGAACAGAGTATTTAATACAAAGGCACAGATTATTCCGTGAGGCAAGGTAGGCAGAAAATGTAGCAATTTTAGTTTGAAGTACCGCGGCATGAATAGATTGCTGAAGAAAGTGAAAAGGGCATAGTGATATGAATCCTTTTCAACAGAAGAATAACACTCAACATGAAATTTTCCCACAGGCAGAGCAATAAAATTGAATTCTACCTAATCTCACTCAGAAAATTTCACTGGAAATGAACATGAATTGAATTATGAAACATAATGAAATACATATGAAAACATAAGAGACACATTTGCTACACTCACAACCACAAGAATCTCATGAAACAAAGCCGCTGCCTTTCATTAATTCTCTGTCAAAAATACACAGTGAAGAAACAAAGTTTCTTTCCCACAGTCTCCCAGAAGTTACAAGCCAACCAACCTTTTGCAAATAGTTTGCATACAATATATAGAATGTGTAAGGAAGAGATAGAACGCCCAAGGGTTGGGGAGTTACTCGAATCATTGCAAAATGGAGATGGAGAGCCAACCATCAGCTACAGGTGCAGCGCTACAAACATGACATTTGGCTTGGGTGACCGTTTGCCTTCCTTCGCCACTTGGATAGAAGCCAATCTAGAGAAAAAACACTTTAAATTCCACCTTTGGTGCCAAAAAACCGAAGTGTAGATGAGCGGGCCCACTTGGAGAAGTCGCGAACCGAAATTTCGCGAAACAGAAGCAAATTGGGCAATTTTTCCTCTGTTTGCCGCGCTACTTTGGGGCCTGTTTTGCTGCACTTTCAGGAGTTCAAAATGTGCCAGAGTGGGCTTGTTGGAAAGCCTGTCCTATCTACTTTCTAACCCCACTGGAATTTTTGAATTTGGTGCTCATTTTCCCCTCCAAATCTTCATTCTCCCAAGACTGCTTCCTGTGTGTCAAAAAAGTGGCAGAGAGAGGCATTTTTGGGTGTTTTTTGACCTTTTGGAGACTCATACCTTGCCAAAATTTATTGTCTAGACACCAGTAGTCGTGATTTTCCATGCTGAATCCAAAAACGCAAACCATTCCTCATTTGGATCTCTAGAATTTTAGCGCCGCGCCATTGGGAGAAAATCCCTGTTTTTTGCCCAAAAAATTACCATGTGACCAAAAATTCCCCAAATATCTTTAAATTTGGGCTGGAGGTTCCCTATGGGGTGTTATGATGGGCCAAGGAAGCCTCAGCCAAGATTCAAAGCCGATCTTGCTCTTTTGCCTCTTTTGTCTTTCTTGTTGCTTTCCTCAATTTCGCTTTCAAACTCCTTATTCGGCCCTGTGCACTCATGTTTCGCACCCTGTAACGGAAAGCCATGTGTCTCAATAGAGCAAGGTCCTAGTCAGCCTTGTCCAGCAGCCTCTCGAAATGCATGTTGACCCTCTCAAGGTTGGCCTCCCGATCTTCATTGATTCCTTGCTCCAAAGATGTGAGCTCAACCCTTCTTCTTTGAGTAGCTTGGTGATGCTCACGAATGTTTTGCAGCTCCATAATCGTCTGTTGATCCTAAAGATGCTTATTTCTTTGCTCCAGGTACTTCATGTTCCACTTGGCCCTCTCCAAGTTAAGGGATAAGGACTCAATCACTGATTGCTGCTCCTGGATGATCTCTGTAAGCTCTGCATTTGTTGGTTCTGCATCTGTCTCATCATCATGGAGGAGAATGAATTCGGTCTCTCGTTCACCTGATGGCCCTTCCTCCTGCACTGGCTCCTTACCCTTGCCCTGCTCATGTGATGCTGATGTCGAAAGCGAGGCCCCTTCCACCCCGGGTGGAGATAACACTCGCTTTGCTGCTGCAAATAGGGGTCTACCGCCTCCCTGATAGGTGATGTATACTGGCATAGTAGCAGTCTGATGTCGCTCATACTGATGAGATGGGCCTCCTATCTCATGCTCTGCCTCTGATACTACCTGTGGAACGCTGAAGAAGTGACGGCAGATGAAGTCCTCCCAAGAAATAGCCTACAATCCCAATTGATGGTCCACCAAAATCCGGATCAGAGCAAAGTGATAAACAATGTTGAGCTGCTGTCGAGGGGTCTTATGCTGCATGAAATTTTTCATCCTTTCTATGTTCCCGCAAATGAAAAATGGGAGGTTCATCATCCGCACCCTGGTAAAGTGCATGAGCAACCTGATGTGATAGGCATAAAGGCGAGAAAACCTCCCCTCACAACTGAAGTATTTCATGATTAGTTTCATGAGCGAAGCATACTCATCTCTCAAAAATCTGAATGGAAAAACTCTCGTGAGCTAGCTCAAACAGCTGGCCTTAATGTAAGGCTCATAATTATGACTCTCCACCTTCTTCTTCTTATGCCATTGTTGTTCGATGTTCAGTATGCCTGTTGCCACTGATATGGTTTTATGTGTCAATGTGAAAGTGACCCCAGCCAAGATAGATTGTCCTCCATGTAGGTGAAGTGCAAAAAGACAAGCCAACTCATGATGAACTCTGACATTTGCCACCGTCTGACAAAATTCGAAACATGGTAAGTGTTGGAAGCATGAGATAGCAAGAGGGCATGTCTGCAACTCGATGAGGGTGTTTGGCTCATCTCTAACATGTTTTCACTCCGGTGATGTCTCCTAGGGGCCTGTTCTCCTGAAGCTGTATCACTGTGGGTCTCCTCCTCATATTCTGATGAAACCTCGGATGCCATAACTACTGTTTTGTAAACTGAATTTAGGCTACCCTTTGATTTAAATGAAGCTGGTAGTTGCTTTGACAATCTGCCACCAAGGGGACAATTAAAAAGGGAGCATTAGGATGGGGGATAATATAATGGGAATAGGGGTTTATAGGAAAATTTTATTTAGGGATATACAAGGGTTTTGGGGTATTTTGATAGGGTAGTGTTTGTGTTGTTGGCAAGGTAGGGTTTGGGTTTTTTGAGAAATAGGAGGAGGGGGAAAGGGAGTATGATTTTAGTGGTGTTAGGGTAGTGATTATGGGGAAAATGGCATAGGGGAATGAGTAATAGGGGTGGGGTAGGAAAAACACCTTGGCAGCAATATCACTGTAGCACAAACCCTAGCATCATGGTTTTCTTGATGTCTTCTTTTGTTTGCTTTATAAATTTTTTTTTTCATTTGATTTATAATCATAAAACCATGTTATTCCTTTCAAATTTGATGCAAAAGTGGAGGTAGGTTGCCTACCTTGCAAATAGCAGAGCTCCACAAAAATTTGGAGTGATTTGGCAATGTTTTCAGCCCTTGGTCTGTGTGCGTCGTGCACAAAACCCAGTGCGCCGTGTGCTAGGTATGCGCCGTGCCTGTGGTAATTTTCAATGGTGGGCAGGCTCTGTGTGCGCCGCGCCCGGTGAGTGCGCCGCGCTCCTGCCTATGTGCGCCACGCGCTCTGAGATCACCCAAAGTTGCTCCAAATCGCTCTAATTCTTCAACTCACGACCTTGCACCCTTCTTCCAATGCCTTGCTTGCACAATGAGCTTGTTTTATGGTGATATTTGTGTATATAGGCTTGGAGGTCATTTTTAAATTAACTTTTTCAAAAACCCACTTTTCTAATGTCTTGTTTCAACACTTTTTTCACTGACTTTAATACACCCTGATTTTCACTTTTTCTTTGGATTTTGGGCTCAAATGATGAAATTTTCGACACTTTTCACAGGGATTGCATGACAGAGCACTTTGGCCACAGAAACCATGACTGCACCTGAAGAAATCAATTGTCGACTCTTTTTGAAAATTTTGTCATAAATGACACTATTTGACTTTTCTTCAAAACAAAGTTTTGAAGAATAGTCGAAGTCTGTCAATATGATGGTGAAACTCTGCGGATCATTACATTGCAAGAGCATCCCTCTGGCCTGCATGGCTTTACTGGACATATTTAAAGACCAAATTGATCAATCCCTGGACCTAATGACCAAAAATGACTTTTGTCCATCAAAGGATC
Source organism: Pinus tabuliformis (assembly GCA_031772625.1). Taxonomy (NCBI): domain Eukaryota; kingdom Viridiplantae; phylum Streptophyta; class Pinopsida; order Pinales; family Pinaceae; genus Pinus; species Pinus tabuliformis. Next base: position 339,073,708 of record CM062817.1, read on the forward strand.
AGACCTTGACTGTTGTGGACTTTTTGATTGTTTGACACAAAGACATAAGCCAGCAGGAGCTAGACATGAGGGGAAATGACTAGTATGACCTTCTCCGTCAGATTATGGCATGCCCCTAGCGGAATGCAGCTGAGTGAATGGAGCGGGACACCTAAAAATGAAATGCATAAAGAGTTTTGATCTCTGACAGAGGACTGACCAGATCGACTCTAACATTGGCTCCAATGGGGGATGGTAGCTCCTTGGAGGTGCCAAGAACAACAGATCTCTGGAGGAGATAGACAGTGCCTTTTGTCCATTGGGCTATGGAGTCATCATTTCGACAAACAACACAGGACTCTGACTTATTTATGAAACTGAAATGACCAAGAAATTGACTCAAACTTGACATTGAAATGACTCAAAAACTAACTTGACAGACTGAAACCAAACTGAAATAAAAATGGTATTTACAATGACAGTGGAAGCAGCGTTCATAAATCAACAGTGGTATCACTTGAGCAGCCGACCATTGATCAGCCCTCCAGGACAATCTTCCCCGTTCATTTCCTTCAGAAGAAAGGCATTCTGACCCCTATACACTGCAATCTTGAAAGGACCTTTCCAAAGATTTTCGAATTTTCTGTGCTTGCCTTTCTCTTCATTCCTTGCATCCCACTTCAGCACCACATCATCCAACTGAAATTTATCTGCCTTTGCTTTTCTGTCATAGATTTTCTTTATTTTCTCCTGCAATTTGGATGTGTTCTTGAAAACTTCTTCTCTTGTTTGCTGCAAGTGGACCATTTGATTCAACCTTCTCTGCATGGGATCTTCTTCACTGTCGGCCTCCTGAAGAAGTCTGACTACCGGGCAGCAAGAGAGGTGGGAAATACTGTGTCAACTTTATAAACAAGCTCAAACGGTGACATACCAATGGATTTTTTCTGACTGATCCGATTTGCCCAAAGTGCATGGACCAACCTCTTATTCCAGCTCTTTTTATTTATTTCCAGCAGCTTCTTGATGATGTTGACCAATGATTTATTTGAAGATTCTGCCAATCCATTACCTTGCGGATGATAGGCAGTTGAATGACCAAAACGATGTGATACTTATGACAAAATTCTACCATCCTCTTTGATTTGAAAGCTACTGCATTATCGGTGATTAACTTATTTGGACAACCAAAGCGAGACAAGATGTTATTTTCGAGAAATGAAATGATTACCGTATCTGTAGCTTGTCTAGTGGGAGCTGCCTCAATCCATTTTGTGAAATAGTCTGTCACTGTAAGGATCCATCTATGCTGTCCGAAAGAAGCGGGATGAATTTCCCAATGAAATCCAACCCCCACTGCTAGAGAGGAGCGCTCACCTCAATAGGTTTAAGTGGCAAAGGCTGTAATTTCCGTTTTCCTTCGAAAAAATGACATTTATGACAGCGCTTGACCATCTTATACACATCAGCAAACAAAGTAGGCCAGTAGTACCCTGCTCTCAAAATTTTGTGCGCTGTTGACTTCCAAAAAAGGTGACCACCAAACTCTCCTCCGTGGAAATCCTCCATGACTTTCTTTGCCTCCTCTTCCACCAAACAATTTAACAAAATGCCACGAGATCATTCCATTAATACAGCGCAGAATTCAAAATGAAAAACTTGGCAGCTTCAATTTGAGTGTTTCGCTTTGTTTCTAGTTATGCTGGGCGGTGGGGGTGGTGACAGATTTTTCAGCACATATATTATATCTGAATACCATGGGGACAAAGAAAACATTTTAGATACCTGAATTAACGTTCCTTCTCATTCTCATTAGATATGGCAACGATCAGATTTATGTCTAAAGCATGCAAGTTTGATTCGGCCATTAACTTTGCCAATCCATGTCCTTTGGACCAGCTTTGTGGGCTTTATTTCCACATCATATTTAGCAAAGCCGCAATCCATTTGCTCTTCTCCCTTCCGAATCGGTCTGCACTAAAACATCTTTTACAGCAGTGTTAGGAACATAGGCCAGAATGTGAGAATGTAGGA